>OY735202.1:51262280-51862280 GCA_963457665.1 Thysanoteuthis rhombus
AAAAAGAAAATGCGGTGATCAGTGGATAAGTCACTTCTCTCATTTTTGTTGGGCAGTGATCATCAATAAAGTCAGAATTTGAAAAAAGAAAAAAAACAAGTGTGACTGCTCCTGGACACAAACTAAAGGATCAATGCAGCAAAAACTCACATTGCAAATTGAACCCCCGACTGAAGACTTAGGGGGGAGGGGGGGTTAAAAAAAGGAAAACGTTTTTTCAAGACTTAATAAGGAGTAAACCTTCAAATTTTCAGCCCTCTGGCTCCATTGGAGCAACCTATACACATGATGCATAACCAGCCAGACCAGACTTGAAACAGAAGAAACCTATGTTGACAGTTTCTAAAAATAGTAAGAGTACCTCTATGGCTATTTCTAAAATGATTATGAGAATCAATCTTGCAGTATGGATTGACAAAATAAAAAACAGAGATTGAATAAGCAAACCAAGTTCAAATCCTAGTAGAGGCTGTTTATGTTCATTTCACTTTTGCTCTTGGAAGAGGCACGAATCCATTTCTTCCTGCACTATGTCTTATCACCTGGAATCTTGACAAAATGACTTATCGTTGATAATTGATGGAGTAGAGAGAAAGTCAGTGAGCACCTGAACAAACTCATCATCATTGTCATCATCTGTCTTTTATCCTACGTCATTGGACATAGACCATCCTACAATTCGCCACATCTCTTTATCGCACCTTTATCACACATTGTCTATTATATGATTGTTGGCATAAATATGCATATATATATATATATATATATATATATATATATATATATATATATATGCATATATATATGCATATACATATAAGTGTCAGTAAATGGACAATTTATATCCAACAGAATGATACTCATTTCTTCATTTCCTTACATGATCTGGGGCTGCTCAATTTGCAACTGAGTAACATCGGTGTCAAGCAAAAAGGCTTTATAATTATCATATATATATACATATATATATGTATGCATTTATATTCAAATATATCTGTACATATATGCATGTATATATATATATATATATATATATATATATATATATATATATATATATTTATATATATATATATATATATGTATAGAGAGAGAGAGAGTATATATGTATATGTGTACATACATACATACGTGCATACATTTATATATGTACATGTTCATATGCATGGATATATATAAATATATACATATCTCTACATATATATGTGTGTGTGTATTTATATGTATATATGTATACATATATATGTGGGTGCGTGTGTGTGTATACATGTATAAATGCATGTGTGCATATATGTGTATGTGTGTATATATGTGCATATGTATATGTGTGTATATATATATATATATATATATAAGTTTACACACACACACACACACACACACACACACTTGACCTTGCTAACATTATAATCATATATAAAGAAGGACAAAACTAAAATTAGAAAGGAATTTCATTTTCTCACCAGAATGATTGAATTGTCAAAGATTATCCATGTGGAAATAATAAGCTGCTGCATCAATCACAAATCTTGAGAGAATGCTGCTTGCTCAAGGCATTGACAAGTTTCATGTTAAGATTACTAAGAAACAATTATTGGCTAAGCTGTGCACAAAAGCAGCAAAAAATTCAAAGCTCAAAACCTTTCAGCGAAATAAATTAAATCAGCAGGACAGTAACTAGATTAACAAATAGCAGCAGGGCACAAATAACCTAAAGTTGAGTAAACAGGTGTATATCCACATGCAAACTAACACATCACTTTCTGACATTATCACTTCTGCATAAATTTTCAACAAAAGGTGAATTAAAATAAAAGAGAATGCAAACGCAGAAAACTTGGAAAACTATTTGCTTGTATATTTATATATCTATACATATGTATATATGCATACATCTATACATACATACACCACACAGTACAAATCAGTGATGCAGTATAATATAGTATAATATAATGCCATATCCGATATATGATGGGTTTATATCATAAAGTGCTCAATACAGTCAATTTTAAATATTAAGTTGGTTTAGAGTAGAACTAGGAATATAGTGGAGTTGGAATTCACTACATAAACATGTTCATGTTTCTGCTCTGTTTAGGTTTCTTAAGGCAAATGATTAGATATGTTTTAGATTCCTGTTTGGGTCATTTGTTGGGGGTGGGTCTACCATTCTTGATGGAAGGGTTCCTCTTTTATTTGATTTGATTAGTAGTTTGTGTGTGTCTGCTGGTAGTTATAAATTATATATATGACACATATATATATAAATATATATGTATGTATGTGTGTATGTATGTATGTATGTATGTATATATACATATATTGAGAGAGAGTGAGATACTATATCTGTCCAGAGAGAATCCGCATTGGTAATCTTGTGTAGCTTTTTTTGCAATTAGGTTCCTAAAGGTAATTCTAAAAGAGGATTTGCTGACTGAATTCTAGGACAAACGTTTGAGGTTCCAAGGCGAGGATTTTGAAGAGGAATAAGGCATAATTGTCTCAAGCAGGCTATCTTTCCTTGATAGTTGATGCGTGTGTGTATGTGTATAGAAAAGAAAAAAATATTACTCAACATTTATGAATCATGTATATCTTAATCTGTTCAATGCAAATCTTATGCATCATTCTTGGTTAAACTAAAAATGATTGGCAATATTCAGTTTAGAATTGTTCTTATTAAGCTATCTCTTTCTGGCCACAGGCAAACTTCTTCTCTTTTTCTTTTTCTCCCTTCCCTTTGCTTTTCTTCCTTTCCTCTCCCTTCCCTTCCTTCCTTCCCCTTCTCTTCCCTTCCTTATCTCTCTTTTATCCAACAATTTCAATCTCATTTTAATCATATATATACATATATATATATATATATATATATATATATATATATATATATATATATATATATATATATATATATATATATGAATCAAATGAACCAATTTTGTCCAAAAATAGTTGTTCAGATTCAGCTTTTTGTCATAGGCTTTATTACATTGGATCTTGTGAAATTTTCTTGTTCATTGGAGACTTCATTATCTCATGTATAATACATACACATATATACACATAGATGTATAAGTATATATGCACACGAACATAATTCATTCAATAACTCAATGCATACATACATACATAAATATGCATTAACACTGATGAAATCTTGAATTTGCTTGTAAATATATACGGCTACATCTATAAAGATATACAGATTTGATAAAAGTAAATAGAAACTTCTTCTATTAATCAAGGGCATTTATCAAATGGTTTAAACAATCTATTCAAATTTCAAAATGAAAATTACTGAACTTACCATCAGTAGATTTTTAAATTTAGACATTTTCATACTAAAAACTAGACATGAACTTTTGTATCTCTATCATTTTTTTAAAGAAGTTAGTTTTGAACTTGTAAAACATCAAAATCTCATTTGTACACAACATGGTCTTCCAAATTATATTTTCATTCTGATTTTGTTGGATGAATTATAGTCCAATGATACAGTGGTCGGATTTTTTTTTTTGTTGAGGGTTCTCTATATTTTATCCTTACTTTACAATAAAAAAATGGTTCTGACACAACCATGCCAGGACACTGATTTGGTCATGAGAATTACTTGATACCTTTTTGAACCTGTCAATTTGCAAACATATCAAAAACATTTCAATAGTTTGGAATTTTCAAATCACTGATTTTTTGTCCAAATTCATCTACCAATTTTGATCTTCAATATTATCATAATTTACAGACTATCCATCAAGGAATACTTCCCTGTAAGGAATACTTCCCTGTAAGGAATACTTACTAAAGTGTTGTACTGAATTTACATTAACATTCATATTCAATGTATATAATACTCAAGTTAAAATTGATACAAATGTGTTTGACAACCACAAATATTTTGTAAATAAAGAAGAAACCCCAAAACTTGTTTGGTCCTTGTCCATGTATCTTTTATAATTTTTTTAATTGTTTATTACTTTTTCAAAGCCACCAAGTGGGGAAAGCCAGCTAAATAGTTGCCAAACTGCTTGAATAGCACTCTTTTACACTGGTAAACATTTCTAACACATCTCAAAGCACTTCTGAAGACTTGACCTACCAGTAAAACATAAAACAGTTACTGGAAATACGATGCACTTCTTGATAGTCATGTCAGCTGCTTTTGAAAATATTTATTCAAGTCCATGCTTAACTACGTGGACAATGTTATACTAATGAGTTAACAAGAGCAGACTTTGTTAATTCTATCTCGAAACTATCTTCCAATTCTATAACCTTTTCTAATCTTTTTCTTATCTATTTCCATCTAAGGTAAGTTGCTGTGAATATCAGGTGCAAAATAACTTATGTATCAAGTTCATCTACAATTTGCAACATATTACCATCTACATTAACTCATTTTGAATTAACAGAGAAAGTTGATCCGAGAAATAGCATTTATTTGATAGAAACATGTTTGATCTCTAGTACTTATTCATTCTCATCATAATTCTACTGATACTATATTGATACTTGTGATAAAAGTAAAACTTACCATGGAAACTCGGTTACTCATGTATAAAGTTAGAAAGTTAGAAACAAAACAACAAATAAACAAACATTTGTCATCTTTATTTTCGAGTGTGGCCATCACATTATGTCACTCCATAAAATCGTTCAACTATGCCAAGAACGTACTTACAATTGTAGCCAAGGCTTCAGGACTTTGGCTGCAATATTTTCACTGTGACATCTCTTAAGCACCTCGACATCACTTAAGTGCATTTCCCAATGCATGCCTATAATCCTATGCAAACTTTATTGGTGAGAGCGGTCCTGCTGTCTCATATGAAGATGATAGGCCATCCATGTCTCGCAATCATAAAGTAAGGAGGTATACAAGCATTGTATACTTTTATCTTTGTTCCGTATGATACGCTACGTTTTCCCTAAAGGCATTGTTCCAGCTTTCCAAATGCATCACTGGCCTTTTTAATCTTATGAAAGATTTCACTGTCAAGGGTACAGAACCTGTTGACACACCATGGCAAAGTACAGTGCAAATAGTGTAGGCGCCAGAATATCTCCCTGTTCCACTCCATTTTAGATAAATATTGGTTCTGACAGATTTCCACCAACATCAACCCGTAATTGCAGTGCAGCAATAAACTTTTCAGGGCATCTAAGCTTTCTTAGAATCTCCCATAACACAATTCTGTTCACAGTATCAAAGGTCTTTTAAAACAATCTTGATGATTTCTGAGCAGAGACCCTAGAATCAGACTGGCAACACAATATACCAATACATTGAAATTGGGCAAATCATTTCAAAAGTCAGTATTGTCCATTGCAGTTCCAAACTTCCCATCTCTCAGGTGAGAGAAATTCAACCTTTTTAGAAGTAAACCATCAGCCAATTTAACTCTTCACCTTACAGCCAATTTCAATCTGGCACATACCAATTGATAATCAGTCCAACATTCAGCACTGCTGAGAACTCACACCTTGCAAATGTTTTGGAGATCACTCCCCCTTACAAGAATATAATCCACTTGATGCCACTGTTTCAATCTTGCATCCAAGTTGGGAACTATTTCTAATTCAATAAGAAAGTTATATAACTTCATTTTAGGTTAATGTTAAATAGGGACTAAAAATGAAAAGAGAGAAGTCTGTTGACTCTTCTATTAATCAGTAATGCCTTTTTTCTCCTCATTTCATTGCTAATTTTGTTTTCATTGATAGTATAGGTGTTGGAGTCAAAGCAGAGCTGTCTGAACTGCTTTTGAATCCATATGCTTTGGAGCGTACCAAGGAATGATTATGGAGACCGAGTTTAGTGTGTGTGCCAAACTGCCAAGTTGCATGTGTGACTCGGGGGCCATTCTCTGATGCTGGTAGACACTCAACTGATATACCATGAAAGGCAAAGAATATGGGTTTTTCCTTCAGTAAAAAGAATCAGGAGAGATTGTCATGACTATTGGATTGTAAAAGGCATTGCCATTTTATTCATGAGAGTTAGAAGTGTATTTACAACTGGAGCACATGGTGAAGACACAATTGCGTAGCTGCCTCAACACTGGTGAAGTGAAATGGGCAAAGTTAGTACAGAGATAGGTCACGTTTGAAAAATAGTTGAGATCGGATCGGTTGGGAGGTCAATGAAACAATACCGATGTTAAAGAAGAGGAGAGAGAGAGAGAGAGAGAAAGAGAAGTCGGCAACAAGTGCCAGGGCCAAAAGTTTGACCAGCTAGGAGTGTTGGCACCAATGAGCATTTGACCATGTGTGTCCAGGGATTTTATAAGGGTTGTTGTAGGAAGTGACATTTCCAATATCTAACTAAAAGAAGGGTTTCGTATTTAATTCCGAAATACAAATTATTGGGGGCGCTAATAGCATTATATAAATTAAGATGATGCTGTTGATAAGCTGGATATTGCAGGAGCTTGAAACTGATTGATTTCGAGTTTCGTGATAGACAAGTCACCATAAGAGATGATGAAGGCACACCTGATTAGGAATTGAGAAAATGTATTAACACTTACAGTGCCAAACAACATTAATTAACATTTTTGCTATTTTAGGCCAACATAAGTCAGCAAAAAACTAAATTGGTTATGAATACATTAATGCTGCTTGTATACAGCAGAGTCAACGGCCAGACCATCTCATCAGACAAGGCAAAACAAAGTTGTCAACTCAAAACTAACTATTGGTAATATAACTGTATGAAATAATGGGCATATTCAATTCTATGATAAAACTTTTGGTCACTTGTAAAAAAAATGGCTTTGTCAATTATTTCTATTGCCTATCAGTAAAAAAAGCTTTTACTGTTACAAGATAATCACATAGGGGAGACTGGGGTTAGTTGGGCACAGGCAAAGGCTTAATCACTTTCTGAGCAGAAAAATTTTGCCCTTTTTGCTACTAAGTTTGAGTCATACATGTTGTGAGCATGAAACGTTTTTTTCACCCAGGTAACTTTATCACTTTGGCAAACAAGTGCTTAGTTCATGCTGTATTTTGGGGTGGATGACAGCATAGTCTATGTTCATGAAAAATGACGATAAACAGTATATGTACAAAATTTCAAGCAGCCTCTGTGTGAACTTTTTTGTAGAATAGAATGTAAAGTAATCAATGTTTGGGTCTAGTTGGTACATTGTAAGTAGGGCTACTTGGTCCTCTGTAATGCAATCGAGATAGAGAAAATGCAAAAAGCTTGCAAAATATCAAAATAAGTTTTGAATAAATCATTGAAATATCATTCTTTTCCTATTGTTCCTTTCCCATCTTCCATTTTATTACAATGCATCATTGAGGTCCACTCTCATATGATTGCACTTATCCTACCAGGAGGCCATTATATTCCTAAAATGTTACATTTTAATTCAAATACATTCTTCTTTCTGGTTTAAAATGTTATATTCTTCAATCATAATGCTACATTAATAACATCTGTACCTACTAGCTGGAGAACTAACTTGCCCAATCAGATTGAAGCAACTATGCCTACTGATGGGGATAGGCTCACACACTTTTTTCTGAATGTTTAACTGATGATGTAATAAACTTGAAAAATGTTTCAGATTTTAATGACCTATCCAAAGGAGGTCTCTTTTGATCACATTTGAGTTTTGATTAATTAATTTCACAGCCATCAAAATGAAAATGTACCAGTTAGTTCTGATCTCCCCTATGTCATTCTTTGTTTCAAAAATCCAAGCTAGAATTTCATTTTTCACCTACACTTACTTCAGGTACACTTTCAACATTTACTCTTCATGATGTTCAGAAAATATGATTTTTTTTGTTTTTTTTTGAAAATTCATCCCCTAAATAGCTTTTTAGTTTAGGATTTGATGTTAAATTGGTCTGTTCGTTTGTGTTCAGCAGTGTTCATACTTGTTTTTTTTTTTAAATTTAGACTTTTTTAGTGATCACTGCCCAACAAAAGGTGAAGAGAGTGACTTATTTATTGATAATCCCTTTTTCTGATTTTCTTTGGTTCCAACATGGCATGCAACCAGAAAACATTGATTGCATGACGGTTTCTCTTGAGTGACTAACCGTGTTTTAATGTTCATTTAAATTTTGACAGAATCAAGATAAGAAGCCAAATGTGAATGCTAATCAAGTGCCTATAAATCTGAAGAAAGGGATTGTTAATAGATAATTAGGATTAAGAATGATTGCTTCAGTTATCATCAAAATCAGTGACACAAATTCTTGCTGAGATTGAATATATTTTAATGCTTTTGATCTGTCACTTATTGAATGCAATAGATTGACATCAGAGTACAAAAGAATCATATTGTTCTTATGCACATTAGAGAAGAATTTTATGCCACAATATTTCTCTTGGTCATTCTGATCAACTAATAAAAATATTTTTTGCCTTTGTCAGAATTTATCATCTTTTTCCATGATTTCAAAAATCCTTAAATCAAATTAACTGAGCTAGATAGGAAAAAGAAAATCTCAAAGGTATAGATATTTATAATTTTAAGAATGGCATGATTTTTATTCTTATTTTCCTAAAGAAAAATGATTTCCATACCTAAAGAAAAACTAGATTAATGGTAAAAATATAATTTCAAGAATATGAATTACCATAAAAAAAGTCTTTAATACATAATTCTCCCATTTTATTTTTATTCTGAACAAAGAAAAGCCAAAATGTCAGTATTTAGGAAAGTGGAAAATTCACTGAAAATTCAGATATAATTTATTGGAAAATTTGATTAAGTAACTGGTACAGCATTCAATTGATATGTTCGGAAATGTATTTACTTTTTGTATTTTTATTCAATTATATTTTAGATGATTCTTAAGAAAAATATATTGAATATTACCAAATGATTTTTCAAATTGTAATTTTTTTTTTGTTATCATTATATTAATGATATAGCTAAAAAAGTTTGCAAGATGTATATCAAGAAATCTTGTTTTCACATGTATGTAGATATGACCCAATCAATTAATTGTGGTGAATCAGTAATTACAGGCTGCAATGAAGGTGAACAAGTCCAAGTAAAGCTGCTGTTTTACCATTGGCTCTCTTGACAATATTTTTTGCAATGAATATATGGAAATACAAAAACTAAACGAATGAAATTAATTTTTAAAATATCTCCTGTTTCTTCAAGGTTCAGATATGATTGAGTTTAAGGCAAGAAAATGATTTTAATAATATTCTAAAGCAACAATACAATATTAGTAGTACAAGTTGGTCAAGGGTAAATACAGTGCAAATTGAGTTTGTTTTTTATAATTTGAAAAAAAAATCAATGAATCGAAAAATTCCCAAGAACATGTCCTGAAAACTCCAACTCTCCTTAATTTCCTGTCAAGTTTCAGTAAAACTCTTGCTCTTTTCTAAAGATGAAAATCTGAATACAATACCACATTTGAAAATATTCTTGAAAATACAAATTAAAGGCCAGAATTTAACTAATTTTCAATTTTTATTTTATCCAGATTAAGCTAAAAGTAGAAAAAATCACATTCATGGAGTATCCAAACATACCATTACGAGTTTGCCAGATAATCACAATGGTAATTGCAATTTAAAATTAATTCTTTTTATGAGAACCATCAACCTAATTGGTCACCTAAACTATCAACATGGGTTTATTCAGTTTTTAAGTGATGTATGGCTATGTATGTATGTATCATGTGTACAGGCTACACCAATGGAGCTACAGGGCTGAAAATTTTAAAAAATTATTACTTATTATGACAAAGAGAAGTAGGCTTTCTCATCAATAAGGCAACATGATAGGCTTCAAAGCTGTCTCTAACCACATAACTAAGGTCACCATACAACTCTCAAAGAGGTACAAACTGAACATCATCCAAGTCTGTGCTCTCACCACAGTCAACCAAAGAGGAAATAGTCAACTTCTATGATGACCTGAACTCCCTACTCCAAGATACCAGAAAATACTTCAATGTCATCATGGGAGACTTCAATGCACAGATACGACAAGGAAATGAACATTGTATCAGCTAATTAGGATATAATATAGTATGGATTGGGAGAGGTGGAGATCCTATAAACTTTGCAACCTCAAATGGGTTCAAAATCATGAACACCTTCATGAAGAAAAAACCCAATAGAAAATGGTCTTGAAAGAGCCCCAACCACAAAACCTAGAATGAAATAGACTACATCCTAACAGACAAAAGCGACATTGTCAAAGATATTCAAATCAACATAGAATGCGACCACAAATGTTCTATACCAAACCGCAACTACTAAATGTACCAAAAGAGCTCACTCAATCCTTTAAGCTTGAACTGAAAAACAGATCAAAAAATTTTATTGAATCAGAGGAGGATGACACTAATATAAACAAACTCAACAACAAAATAACAGCCTCTTTAATCGAAGTCACAAGTATGTTTAAACCATGCAGCCAACAAACCATTAGTAAAATCTCTGCTGAAACCAAGAATCTCATGGAAAAAACACAGAGACCTCAAGCCACTGTCAACAACAAGAGAGAAAATCGAAAAGACCAAACTAAATTAAATAATCAAGAAGAAACAAAGGGATGATAGAAGAAGATACACAACAGCAGTCATCAAAATAACTTTTGAAAAAAGTTTGGGTTTCAAATCTATGAACAAAGCTTTCGATACAGGACAGGTGCAAACAATTACCAAACTTGAGGAAAATAGAAACCTAACAACAGACAGGATTGTCGAATGTGCCCAAGAATTCTACCAAAAACTCTACTCTTCCAGATAAGGACTACAAAACATCGAATGGGATACACAAGACCCAAACAATCAGTTCGAGGATTTCCCAGAAGTTACACCATGGGGGTGGTGAAGCAAGCCATCAAACAAATAAAGAAGGGAAAAACTTTTGGACCAGATAACATCACCATCAACCAACTCAAAAAGCTGGTAAGATCATCACTATGAAATTAGCTATTCTTTTCTACATATGCCTAAAACAAAATAAAGTCCTGGAAGATTGGAACACTGCAATCATAATGCTTTTATATAAAAAAAAGAAACCCAAAAGAGCTCAACAACTACAGACCAAGGTCTTCTTAATTGCATCAACGAACTTTTAACAAAAATCATCATCAACCGGATCACAAAAAATGCTAGATGAAAACCACGGGAACAAGCTGGCTTCAAAAGAAACTACTCGACCATGGACCATCTCCATCCAATAAATGAACTGAAAGAGAAAGCAGTAGAATACAAAATTCCACTCCACATAGCGTTTATCAACTTCAAGAAGGCCTTTGACTCGATGGGAATTCCCATGGTTATGAAGGCCATCACTGTACAAGATGAGGACCCTGTATACGTCAGAGTATTGCAATATATGTACAGTAACAGCAGCTCATGTATCTGAGCAACCTCAGATTTGCAGACAACATAGCACAGATTTACTTTTCACAGTCCCTACCTATTTTCTTGTTTTGAATCACCAGTACATAGAGCCAATTACTTCATAAGCATTTGAGTATCCAATACTTATGCTCATAGGCATATGGGAATACTCTTGTTAAGGTGGGGCACAGGGATTGATTTGCCCCAAGATAGTCTCCTCTGCCCCCTAGCTTGTACACCTATGCTTAAGCTTCTAGTTCTTACTATATTAATTGGCAGCACTGGTTTAAATGAGGATGGATCAATAAATCCATATCTTGACACATTGTTATCAGTTAAATTTTCATCTGATATTTTCATGTATAATATTTGATCTATGCGAATAATGTTCATTACTAAATTAAGTGCAATGATCAGGAAGGACATATATTAAAAACCAAATATTCATTGTTTTTCTTTTTTCAGCATTAGGCTGCGGACTTATTGATGTACCTGCATATGGTTTATTTTTCAATGGTGGATTTATGATATTACTGCATTGTTTTCATCTGATCTTTATTCTGAATTATCTTATAAAGAAAAAAAAGTGAACACAATATTGTCCTCACGGATCTTTGAAAAATCAATGTATATTTAGAACATCTTTGAAATGATTTATAATATTATAATATTATTTTTGCCTTCTGTTAAAGTTCAATACTGTATCCAGATATAATCATTTTTATGTGTATTCTTCAAACAAGCCAATTTAATTTCAGTTTGAAAGCCTGTGGAATTCTTTATTTGAAATCCTGTATACCTCAAGAGAGAATACCTCAAACTATCCTTTTCTTATTTTCAAGAGTTGAACGCAAATATTGTACAAGAGACAGCGGATGGTTCCGATAAGGGACGGTCTTATTCCTCCAGTCAGAAACATGGAATAGCAGGCACGCACAACATACGGCCTGTGGCCTCCCAGTGCGGCCCAGGAGAGCTTTTCAAAATAGTATAGCCTTTGTGCTCTTTAAAATAAATTCAGCAACTGATCGCATGCAATAAATTCAGTTTTGTGGAGGCATGACTTTACTCAACCAACACTGAACTGTTTTCAGGCCTAATTAACTCCTTTTTAACAATAGCAAAAGGCCAAAAACAAAGAAATTCTATTACTTGAGTTATATTTATTTGCTCCTACACATGTGCCAACTCTATTTTTACAGTTGACACTGAAGTAGCAGTAGGTATCGTCACTATGTCTGTCTTTTTCCATCCACACGTGGGCCAATTCTATTTTTAGAGCCGGCATCATTTCTTTTCACCATAGTGATGCAGGCATACCAAATCAGATATTTTTTGTCCAGTCAATTTTTCCTTATTTAGCAGATAAACATTTACAATAAGTGTTTTTTGGTAAAATTGAATGAATATAGGTTTTACTATGATTTTGTTTTCATTTCATACCATATGTCAGGGGAGGAAGAATATGAATTAGTAATTATTCAAATTTCACTTATTTATAGTAATTTGAATGAATAAAGGTGTAGCACCCCCAATTCTTTTAGTTAGGAATTGAAAACAAAACTCTTCGTTTAACTAGATATCAAAAATGTCACTTCCTCTGATGACCCCTATTAAACCCCTGGATGCACGTGGTCCGATGCTCATTGGCGCCAGCACTCCTAGCAGATCATGCTACAAATGTGTATACACCTCTAACGCTTGTGAATGGAATGGGAAGGCTTTTTACTATCCAATAGTCACAATAATCTTTCCTAAACTTCTTTACTTCAAGAAACACATGGATAAAACTCCATGTTCTCTGTCTTTCATGGTCTGTCCATCAAGAGTCTATCAGTGTCAGAGAATAGCCCCCAAGTTAATGCACACAACTTGGCAGTATGGCTCACACACTGAATCCGGATTCCACATATTACCTTTGAGCGATCCAAGCCATATCGAAATCCAAACAGTTCAGACAACTCTGCTTCAACACTGATGCCAGTACTATCAAGACAAGAAAGCTCCCCAGTTTCACTATCTCCACCTCACATGATCAATCAGATTTATGTTATCCTTATATATACTACATCTTCATTCTTCATTTATGTCCTTGTATCAAATGTACGTCATATTTTTCCACCAAAAATATTGTATGTGTTCATTTTGCATATCATCTTCCTACATCATCCTTCCCTCCTACACATCTACAGGGCTGCACAAGCGCTACACACCAAACCACGAGGAGACCAAATTCCTTGTCTCCTAACATTCATCACACTATTCGTTTCTCAACTAAAGAAATCACCAAAAAAGGTTTTTCTTGATTTCATTTCATTTCATACTATGTTACACAAAATAATGCCATATTGAAATACTTATCTAGTCTTTATATTGAAAACAAATGAATTAAACAAATCCCGCCATATAGCAAAGATTACCTAATATCTTGATAAATGAGTAATATTCTCAATCAGTGTAGTAATATAAGTAAAATAAAACATTTAGTATCTGATTACAAAAAAATTCTCAAAGCAAAAGTATTGGTTAAAATTCGGTTTATCGATCTTTTAAAATAAAATTTAATTGGCTGATAATTATTCAAAGATATACATATGATTTTTTTACTCTACACATTCACTTTAATAACATGATACTTATTCCATACAGCAATTATTCCATTAGTATGAACTATGTGAATCATCAAAATATTACTTATTTCAATCTTACTCTTCATCTCAATAAATACGTTCCTCAATAAATGAGGAATATTCTCAATCGGATGAGTTAAAAAATTCTATGCATGTATAGAGTTTTGTCCAGAAAAAAGGGATGTTTCAGGATATCAGATTCTAATACATGACTGTATAGAGAAAAGTAGCTGACATTGTTGCCAACAATTGATCAATTGAATAGAAGATGAAAGAATTTCATTTTAACTGTTGCAATGGAAGAAAGTAGAAACAGCTAAGATACAGCTCAGCATCTTTTTATTAGAAGTGTGGATAAGAAATCAGAAATTTGTGAAGAACTTCTTGGTATGCAGTCTATGACTGGTTGCACATCTGGAAAAGTTATCTTCAACAAAATTATCAAGTGTGTCAACAACAAATTTGAACATGATCTTACAAATTTACTGTCTGTTTGCACTGATGGTGCTCGTACTATGTGTGAAAAAAATATTGGAGCTGTTTCGCCCCTTCAAGCATTAATCGAGAGTCAAATAACCACACATCACTGCATTATATATCAGCAAGTTTTGTGTAGTAAAATGTTAAGATTTAATAATATAATGCTGGTGGTAGTTTCCATTGTGAACTACCTTTATTCCACAGAATCTAAACGTAAAACATTTGAAGTTTTTCTCAAAGAGGTTGGTGCCGAGTACAATAACTTAATTAACAATACAAAAGTGAGATGGCTAAGCTGAGAAAGGGTGCTACAACACTTTGTAGTTCTCAAAGAGGAAATATCCAAATTCCTAGAAAATGAACCAAGAAAATTTCAAGAGCTTCAAAGATCTTGATCTCTTCTCTTGTGATCTTAAAAATCATCTGAATGATCTTAATAATCGGCTTCAGGGAGAGGACCAGCTAATTTTCATCTAGGAGTAGCAGTAGAAGGTTATTGAAATTGAAGCTTCATCTATTTACATGATAAAGCATTGAGAAAGCAGCCTGTAAGACTTTTACAGAAGCCTTAACAGAGAAAAGAATCAAACATCATCTAACTCGCAATGAAAATGTTCAGCATTTTGGGAAGTACCAACATTTGTATACAATGTTTCTCTCTCATGGACATGAATAATAGCATTGATTTTAATGTCCAAAAGTGAGGAGAGTAGTTATAATGATAATGAGGATAGTCAAGAGTAGAAATATGGTTTAGTAGTCGGAGGACAAAAGTGTCATCCCATGTGTTTGAATTTACTGCCACATGCTTTGACATCACAAAGGTGTTGAGAAAGAAAGATATTACAAGTCGCCATGACTCTTCCAAAATGATAGTTCCTTTGTTGGAAGGGAGAATTATACAAGCATTTTTTAATATTGACACAGACCTTAAGCATAGTTCATAAATGAAATGAAGACAATTGCGAATGTTTAGACAAACAAATAAGGATGTACATTTAATGAGTTGATAGATAAGCCTTTGTTTATAAACAGAACATATAAAACTGAAAAGAAAAGACATGTAAACATAAAAAAATAATTACGATCATTGATACAGTAGGCCTTACTGCTAAATAATTGTGGAAGGAAATTGGATCCTAGATAGAATGGATATGTAGTGTAAGTTAGTAGTTCAATAGATAGAAAAAGATAGAAGTGCTCAAGCCAATAGGTGGGAGATCTGTGTTATATGTAGTCACAGCCCTGAGATAACTGATTTGCGCTGAATCCATAAGGCTTGGTATTTCAAAGACCAGAGGATAATTATGGAGACAGGGTTATAAGTGTTATGCCTACAGCCTAGTCGAGAGGCCTTGTTGTACACCTGAATTTATGATCACCAAAAGCAAACTTTTGTACCATTTGATACCTTTGAATATTCCTCCTCGTGTAGGCATTTCTCTCATTCTACTACAAGCAAGAAGAAAGTTTGTTTCATTTCGCAACTTTGAATATTTTTCCTTGTATGCAACATTTCTCATTAAATTTCAAAGAGGCTCAATTTTTAACAGTAAGAATTGAGTTAAATGATCACTTTTTATTCACAACTTTTATTTTTCTTCATTTTTTTCAATTAATCTACATATTTTTGTACCACAATACAGTGAACTTGTGCTACATGATTAACACTTTTCATTAAGTACCAATAAACAATCAGCCAGAAATGGATATCTGCAAAAAAAAAAAGTATGAAAGATAATTATATCTTTAAAATCTTTGTGAGATTTGAGGGAAGAAATATTTGAGATTAATCTGATCTAAACATCTTTGAATAAACTATAGATCCGGGGATATTTTGGAGAAGTGTTAAAAGTTGTTTATCTGTTAACAAAATATCATTGTAATATTTTGTTATTCCAGCTGGAAAATATGTCAGTTTTAAAAATTTACCAGAAATCAAGTACTTAATTGATTTGAATAAAAATTTTGGTACTTTTTTCTTGTTTATGGACAAAATTTTAGGAAGTTCCAATTACAAATTTCGGAGAATTTTGATTTTTTATGTAATTACCCCCTCTTTATTTATTCAATGATCTATTTTAACATAATGACAACTATGAACTGTAACCTCTCAAGAGAGCAGTAGGTGTGGAGGTACAGTGAGTAGGGGTGGGGCATCCATTCTGTCCGGGAGGGGGAAGTACCCAGTGTAGCTAAAAAGCACTAAATTTTAAAAATTTGCAAGAAATGCCATGACCCAAACTCACCACAATAATAATAAAATTAGCCAGAAAACATGCAAAAAAATTGCCGAAAGTTTTAAGCACGCCTCTGCTAATTTAGCACTTTTTTACACTGCCAAAACAAAAAACGCACTGATTCTAGCACGAAAAGAACATCTGGTGATATTGTATCGACTGACAGGAACAGATACAGGTAGGATGAAAAAAAAAACAGGAGAATATCTCTCTATCAGAAAAAAATTCCTAGATCTGTCCCGAAATTCTTTAGCAGATATCGTGTTGACGGACAAGGGGGAACACAGAAATATATGGGGAAAAAATGAAAAAAAAAATATCTCTCAATTAACAACAACTCCCTTGATCCATACACAAAATTTCACTGAAGTTAATTGAGAACCTTTGGAGATATCATGTTGACAGACAGGAACAAATATAGAAATCTTTGAAACATCAAAACGCAAAAATATCTATCAATCAAGAAGAAATCCCTGGATCCGCTCCAAAATTAAGTTTCTCCTCCCTTACCCTGTGCTATGTACACAAAATTTAATAATAATTCATTCAGAACGATTAGAGATATCGTGTTGACAGCCTGGAACGAATACAGTAACGGATTTTAAGACAAGGACCTAACATTCTATGGAGTTAAAACGTCATTATTGCCACATCACTTAACCCTGAGTGGCAGATAATATTTGGTAAGAAGCATCTTATCAATAAACACAAATTACAAGTAAATCTGACTGAGAATAGCTGAGAAAATCGATTTTAAAAATCAAGCTCGAACGTCATTATCACCAGATCATGTGACCGTGAGTGGAATAATTTTTATAGATAGAAGTATTCTTTCAAAGCACACCTCTCTACCAAGTTTAAAGTGGATCTGACGAAAAACAGCTGAGTAACAACAAGGGGTCCGACAGACGGACGGACAGAGCCTCTTATGGAGAGGCAAAGACACCTCTAAAAATGCAAAATATCTTATTGGGAGATATTTTTACGTTTATTCTCATAAATGTCTGTATTCACCCCTGTCTCTCAACACGATGTATTCAAAAGTCGTCCATGAATTGCAACGAAATTTTGTGGACAGGTATTAGAGAATTAAGGAAGATGAGATTGAATTTTAGGGCGGATCTGTGCACAATGACTTCGACATATTCGAAAGAAATGTACCCTCACGATCGACCATTTTGAATTTTAAAATGGTCGCTCTTCAAGTTCATAAAAGAACTGGCAACAATTTCTTCCGAAATCTGAATGTTATGATTTCATCTGGTTGCCCAGATTATACCCCCAAAAATGATATCTTCCAATTTCTCATATATTATGTGTCGTAAAAATATATTATGTTGTAAAAATTTGCATACTAAAATTAGTTCACATCACATCACATTCACTGGGGGGGGGGGCAAAAGTTTCCAGTGGGGCCAGTCCCCTTCTGCCCTGGCCTGGCAGGAGTGCTATCAGTAGCACTATAATTTTAAGATGGCAGCAAGAAAATTAGGAAAGGAGGCTGGACTCAAAAATTTGCTGCCTAAAATTGTCAATCAGGCTACTACAAAGACACAGGAAGATTACTTCCTAAAATCCAAGTTTTCAGATATGATTACAACTTTAAATTGATTTGTAATTTTTTTCGCAAGATGTGACACAATTTCCATCGAGTAGTATGGGAAAGAGGTTGATCATACATCAGTTAACTATTCTACTCCTTCGATTAGTTGTACTCGATAATGGTTATACAGCTCTTATATCCGCCATAACGTTCTTCGGTGTGTTTAAGATTCACGAAGTCATATTCGCTTCAACCTAGGCTTAAAATGGCTACACAACTGAATCAAACTCAAGGTTCATTCAAATTTTTCTTGAAATCTACAAGTATCACGGTTAGGTTATAAAATCAGTAAATAGTAGGGTTCAACACACTGAATTTCTGCTATAATAGAATATGCATGGAAATCTTAGTCGTTTACGTATTGTGATGGGCTACCCATGAAAGTAAGTAACCGGAAAAGAAAGTGTTGTCAATAATCAAATGAATTCTTGAAATGTGATGTAAATCCATCTGTAAATAATAATAATAATGATACGATAAAAATGCCTCCCTTTTCCTGGGTCAACTGAAATTATATTATCAAAAAATGACAAAGCTGGATTCACTGATATGATGAAAACATATATACCGAGGTATTATCTCAATGTATTTTTCAATTTTTTTTCATTGTTAATTGAAAGCCAAGTATGAAACTCTGTAAGCATCGTGATTATTTTCCTGTCGTATAATTATCAACGTGGTTATTCCCCTTATATTCATCTTCGGTTAACGATTATCACACTCAATTACTGGTAGATTTTAAACTACCGAGTTTAAAGATTTTTTAAATTTTTAATTAGCTGTCATCAAGTATGCTGTGCTGATGGATTGATTGCCAATTAAAGTGAATATTGATATTATAACAGTCCAATTCTACGTTAATGAAACTTTCCTAAACGAAAATGTGGCCTGATTTACAGTTAACAGAATTTTCAAATTTCCAAATTACACTTTTAAAATAGGTTATCGATTTCTCATCGGAATTTTTCTTTATCCTCATCATGAGGATGTCCAGTAAATCTGTTCTAGGTCGATGTATTAAACCTTGCTCAGGTTTACTGGACTTATAATGAAAGTAAATTTTTCCTTCTAAAAAATGACATACACATCTCTGAATTTTTTTTTCAATCAGTAATTTACTCTGAAAAATTTACTCTTTGGAAAATCATAGATATATGTTTGAAAAAAATAGTGTTTGTATATCAAGCTTTGTCCTGCTCTGTCTCAAATATTAACTGATTGCGAAAATACAACAATTCTGCAAGCACATAAAAATTTCAGTCTGTTTTAGAATTACTGGGTAAGTATATACACCAGCATTTAACTGGATTCTATCTAGTAAGCATCAGATTTCTAAACTCTTCCACAATTGATTAAAAGCATGTTATCGGTTCTCATGTTTTATAAATATTTATGCCTGAAAATTTAGTTTGTTTTTTTGTGTCATAAAAGAATGAAATAAGTTACTGAATTATTTCTATCTAACAAGTCTCTATATTTGGAGGGAGTTCTTTTCAAGATTTAACAATACTGTTGAACTGGATCCCAACTCTCCATTCATTGCACAAAACAATGACTTTAAAGCATTTTGGTTATATGATAATTTGGAAGTATTTATTAGTTTGAGCCATCAACCACTTATTTAGAATATCAAGTACATATTTATCATGCTAGTTATAATTTGGAAGATTTGCTATTAACAGTTTTGGAAGTTATTAACCTTTCAAGCAATAGATATATCAGATCTCCTATCTTCTCTTGAGTGATATTCAACAAGACTGCACTGAAAACACTCAATGAATCTTTTCTGTAGCTTTTCCAAATGTTTTTCTTTTTCATTTCACAATTCAAAATGCCCGAGATATGTTCAATAGGGACTATCTCAAGAGATTCATTTTATCATGATAGTCATTCAATACTTTTGGGGAGCTATCATTCTTGGGTTTTCTGACTGTGCAGCATGAACCACTATCCTCCATGGAATGGGTGCTGTTTTCGTCCAAACAAACATGAGTGGACATGGGGAGGAGTCTCTCCTGTTGAATAGTCATGTATTTTATGAAATGATATCCCCTATGCACTCAGTAAGTTTTGAACAAACAATGCTCCTAGTTTCTCACTCATGCCATAATTCATCTGGAAAGATGGCAGTGCCAAAACTTCTAGGGTTCATCCAATTGATCATTACTCTCTCTGATAAATATTGACATTTAAAAAGTGACTTTTTCTCGCTGCTCTGCTATAATAATCCATATAGAGATGATAGTGTTCTGTCATTCTTGTGCTGATTAGGACGCACAAGTATAATTTCAATCTTATTTCTCATTGCAGAGACCCTTTTCAGATGGCCTAGTTTGACTTGAAGGTTTCCTTTCCCTCATGAGTGAACTGTACACTAGAAAGAAGATATCTCAATTTCATAGCTGAACTATGCCTTTGGATTGATCAACAATATACCCTCTTTTCCAGTGCTTATGGAGTGATTGTACTATTACTTCTCTTGTATTCTCTTAGTTGAATCTGATCGTTAGTATAAATGTCAGTATTGGTGTCTATTTACTAATGTCTGTATAGAGCATTCTCCCCCCCACCCAAAAGTGCAACCACTTTGACAGCTGATAACTAACTCTGACAACTAAGTTGGAAGAGATATCTGTATTCACTTGTGTCTGCCCATCTGTCTGTCTATGCATTTGTCTGGCTGTCTACCCACACAATAACTATTAAAGTTCTCAATAAATTTCAATGAGATTTTGTGGAAAGGTATGCAATTTGCTACAGATGAAGTGATTTTGATTTGATTTTCAGGTGAATTTTCAGTTGCCCAGCCTGCATCGTAGCTATGTGTCCAAACAAGATGGATTCAATTTTTTTTCATACATTTATATATTTGCTCATTTTTGTCCATACAATATCTCCTAAATTTCTTAATTAATTTTAATCACATTTTGTCAAGGGGGTATGCCATGGGCTTAGGAAAAATTTATGGAATTTAGGGGTGGATCCAAGACTTATTTTTAATATTACCTTCCCTGCAACATAACTATTTGTGAACTGATTTTCATTCAGTTTTTAATAACAATGGCATCGGCTGAAGTATGGATTCTCTGAGTGCTTTCTAGTTCTGTGATGCGTTTTGTTTCATAAGTAGAAATTGGTTTTAGAATTGCAAACTTACAAACATGTTTGAACAATGGAAATTTGTACTGAAGTGATACTGGAAATGGAAAACTATGATTTATGTCCTCTAACATAAACTCTGAGTGTGTGTGTGTGTGTGTGATTTTGAGCTGGTGGGAATTCAAATTAACTTACTAGTTTGGCAGCCTCTCCATATAGCACTGTGAGATTCGCCTTTTCAATCTTCTTGATCAATTTTGAAGAAGATTTTTGAACAATGGAAAAAAAACTAGCTTTTTTTTTCATTTAATGATTTAATTCTATTAAAAAAACAGAGTTACATACAAGTCATTCAGAACATATATGGAAATGGCACTACAATAATTAGACTACATGAATGGGACTGCCAAAGAATAAACAAAAAATGAAAACATAGGGATGAAGTACTTATTTGGGCCTTTTCCTTTCAGCCAGACTGTTTAGCTTAATGGTAAGAGCAATGTTACACTAAAGCGCCTACTTAAATGGTTGCAGGTTTGATTCCTCTAGCAGCCCCATTTTCTTCAATTGTTTATTCTATTTACACCATCTAGGCCAAGTGACACATTCTCCATGTAGTAACTGGGAGTCATTTCAAATAATATAATGCATTCATAATTATTTTGTCAGATTATACATCCATTTCTCACTAATATATATATATATATATATATATATATATATATATATATATATATATATATATATATATATATATATATCCATTTCTTAGTAACATAATTGTCTGTGTTGAAAGAAACAAATAAAGCAGATATAGACCATGAATAAGCAAAATGAAAGTTCTGAGTTGAAACAGTTATTTGGGCCTTTGCATGACCGGCGGCTGTTTAGCTCATCTGTAAGAGCAATGCTACATTGAAATAGCTACCCTATTGGTCACAAGTTTGATTCCTGCAGTAGCCCCATTTTCTTTAATTGTTTATTCTATTTACATAGTCAAGGCCAAATGAAACATTCATCATGTAATAACTGGAGATCATTTCATATAGAGTTACAATACAATACAACACAATTTATAATCATATATATATATATATATATATATATATATATATATATATATATATATATGGATGTGTGTGTAAACATAAAACTATATATATATATATACAAAAACCTGAATCATTTTTTTTGCGGAAAAGATTAATGGTTCATTCAAAATATGCTCGAAAGAGCAAAGTCTCTTCATCATTAAGATACTGAAAATAGTGCATTTTGGTACCCATTGATGCATCTGCAGCGACCAGAAACCAAAAAACTCTTAGTAATATTTTGTAAAATGATATGGCACATTTCAATCAATGCTTGAAACTATGCCCACAACTCATCGCCATTTTTAGGTTTAAATGCATCCTTGAAGATCACTCTTTTAATTATGGCATGAGCTGTTTCAGTTGGCCAGCATTTGTGTGATTATCTTTCTTTGGTAGGACAAGAATTTGTTTGGAATCAAAATAATGCAACACAGGCTTGGAACAAAGAGATGATGCGTTGTCAAGCCAGAATATTGCAGTATCTTTGTTTCCATCCATGGGATCATTCTATAGACTGCAATTTATATAATTTCTGATTTATTGCAAAACCTTGTCACTATGAAAATATGGCAAGACAGCATTGTCAGTATTATGACTCACCCTATAGTATAACATAACCTTACAAGCATAAAAATTTGATTGATGGTTAATTTTTTCCGATCACTTTCTTGTCTTCAGACATTGTTATACTTTCTGCGATCTTTTAAATTTTCACCATTCACAGTATCTTTATAGCTTGAAGTTCATTTAAAACCCATGTATTTTTTTTTAATAATAGTGATACTTGGATTATTCATTGCAATTTATTTTGGTAGAATTTAAGTGAGACATTCTTAAAGTCAAATAACATAAAACTTACATTAATTAGTAATTTGAATTAAAGTTCATTTGAAAGAATGTGTATTTATGTATTCTATATTCAAAGTGGACTCTATCCTTTGATTTGATAGGTGCACTAATATGTGTTTGTGAATACATTGACCATACATTATATGTTTCATTCTCAGGTTGATGTGTATGTATGTAATTATCTGTACATGTGTATATATACATATATATATATATATATATATATATATATATATATATATATATATATATATATATATATACATACATACATACATACATACATACATACATACATACATACATATATATATATATATATATATATATATATATATATATATATATATATATACATACATACATACATACATACATACATACATATATATATATATATATATATATATGTATGTATGCGTTTGTATCTATCCAAAGATTTCTTTCAAACATTTTCAATGCTTCAAAAACAGGTGAAACCTTGAGAGAAACTTCTTTTATATGTTTCCTCCTCCTCCTTCTCCAACTGATTCTAGAATGTTTAGATTTTGAATTTTACTTTGTTTGGAACACCATGTTTGCTAAAAGTGGACATCCCACTTTTAAGTATTCCTTATCAAATCATTTTTCTAGATCATGAGTTGCTTGCATTGATTATTAACAGACAATAAATGGAAGTACTATTCCCGATGGAAGTTATTTTGCTTGATCTGAATTACATTTACATTAAAAAAAGAAATGCTGTAGAGTTTAAATTTGTGTTGTAGAGATGAATGTTTTTGAAAAAAGAAATTCAATAAATATGAAAAAAACATAAAAAATCAAAGTAACTCCAAAAAACATACCTGCAGAAAATAAATATTGGATTAACAAAAGTTTGGTTGAAATTTCAATGTTTGATTCTTCAATGTCTTTAAAGTTAATATTTGATAGACTAAAGAAATAATATGGCTGATTTTGTTAATATTTTAATGTTTATTCACCTCATTCTGAGAATATAATGATACTTCTGTAAAGAAATTAAAATATTTGATTTTGAAACATCAACCAAACTTTGGTTTTTAATCAACTCTTGATTTCCTTCCAGGTATGTTTGTCTGGAGTTACTCTCATCTATAATGTTTTTTCAAATATTTGTTGCATCAAAACAACTTTAGCACAAGGCCAATTTATAGAGCACTCTGTGATAAACAAATTGATTTGCAATGGTTTGCTCTGATGCTCTCCAACACATACTATTTTATAGCTTTGAGTATGTCCGTATCTCCCTCTCTCTCTCTCTCTCATACACACAGACAATAATGATAAATATACAAGACAAGTTTTAAGCCAATTAGACAAATTGCTTCTAAGTGGGCCCTGTAACTGAGTGGCCTAACACTTGGGTATATTTTAGTCTTATCAAGTACACACAATATCACATTGCAAATGAATTACAGAGAATAGTAACAATATAAATTTTCTTTTGAATTCCACAATGTTTGTTTACACAGTTTATATTTTGATTTTTTTTATTGTATTTGAATCAAATGATATGGTAATCAATTAAAGAAGAGAGTAAAAAAAGTTTCCTTGTACCATAGTTTATTTATATTTCTAAGATTCTACAGCCCCACAAAAAATGTTTCCAATTGGGCCCTGCAGTTCCAGCGGCCAGCCCTGTAAATATAAATGTTGGCACTTATATGCACCTACTTGTTTGTACATTTATGCCTCGAATTTTCAATCCCAAATATATTTTTGGGTTGTAAGGTAACAAAAGACAATAAATTCAATGTTTTTTTTTATTTTCAAGAATGTAGGAAATCCTATGCATATGCTTAAAAATTCCATTTAATAAAAATAAATGTCCTTATACCAAACTTAGGAATGTTGGGATAAACTTGTTACAACCTCTGTTTGGCCAAGGACAACTTTAGCTGATTTTTTTCTACAGTCAGAGCATTACAGAATGTAAGCATTCATGATAAAATATTTGAAGAGAGAATGGCAGAAGAGGAATATTTTCACAAGGAATATTGATTTTTGTGACATTCTTGGAAATCAAGGATAATGTTTTTTCACCCAAATTATAAATTCATAAATGAATAAGCAATAATTTTAAACAGTAAGTAATATATCTTCCTTTATTAAGATATACAGGTTTTTACACATGAAATATTCTTTAACTTATAAGATGAAGGATGATATAAACAACAAAAAACAGTAAATATTCAATTGAAATACAACCCATTTGAAGCAATAACCTTTCTCCAATCCTCAGAAGATAATATGCCATATCTATAAAATTCTTTTGGTTTAGTGGTCACAAATTCAGTAAAAGCCCAAATTATGGCTTCCCTAATATTTAATCTTTTATTACGGACACAAAGTTCAAAATGTTTAAAAAGATGATAATCTGTGGGGAAAAATGTCAGCTGAATATAGAGGATACTGCAAGTCTTCATATCTCAATTGAATATACTTAGACACAGTCAGTTCTGTCATGGAGTTTCTAACCTTTCATATTGACTCGAGATGATATGAGATGGTTGCTGTTTGAGTCCTTAAGTCACTGGGAAGCGCTTGAACTGTTGCTTGTGGGTTATGGGCCACTGTTGTTGATGATTTTTCATCATTAAGAGTAGGTTTGGGCCTCCCTCAAGGTTTATTATTGGTAAACATATTTCCTGACTGAAACCTACTGAACCTATTCTCAACAGTTTGCACTATTGTGGTCTTTTACTTTAAACACTTTGTTGATTTTATCAGCAGCTTGAGTAACATTATGTCCTAATTTGAAATCATACTTGGAAAATACTTTTAACTAATAATTTATTTGCTGTTCTATTGCTGCTAATACCCTGGAATTACAAACAGAATTTGTTGATTATTATTTCTCTGGTAGTGCAAACAAGCATTTATTAGAACCCATCCCGTCTCAACACAAAAGGTCAGTTAAAATTTGATTCCAACTATGCAAACATTCTCTGGGTAGGGTATAAAAGTAGGCGGAGGGTTTCAGATTATTAGGTAAGGGCAAGGGTAGTCTCTAGGAGCCATCACAAAGTCTAGAAAAAAAAGAAAAAAGCACAGCTTTATAAAAAAAATAGTCACCAAATACAATAGTTGATGTGGTCTCTCATTATAGAGGTTAGTGGCAAATTTAGCCCCAATATAATCCTAAAAATGTATCAAACAACCATAAATAAAATTTTGTTACCTCCATTCCAGGAATTGTAGATCTGATATGAAATGTATTTTTTTCAATTGTATAATATTTACACCGCTTCCAATGTTCAAGACCATAAATATTATATAAATATGATTGTTATGGTGAGTGCTTATAACCAATTACTACTTTTAATTAATTCTTATCCATTATTTGGTGTTTTATACCTACTACCTACCAGAAAAATTTAGGTATACGGATATCCAAAAAATACTTCAGGGAGCTGAATGCCCCTGCCTTGCACAGTTCAAGGTCACCCTTACACAGCATCTTATACCTGTAAACCTCCCTCTGGCATCTCAGGAGCAGGGGTAGAGTGGATGGACAACACTGGTTCACATCCATTTCCCTTTTCTCTCAAGTCCTGGCTCCAAGCGAATTATACTACATGAAGGGGTGGTATACTGTATCATTGGGCAGAGGAGCTGCATTAGGCAGCCAACAGCTAGGGTAGAGGAGGTACCCATTTAGACATAATGGCCATGTGTAAAGGAGTAAACGTTACAAATTAGGGTCGAGCTCCAAAGACAGACTAATGCCTTCCAAACATTATTCCGGCAGCTCCTGCGGCCAAACTGGTTCCAAAAATGTCATGCTTCATATTACTTTGGGTCAGCGCCAAGAGGTTTCTGAAATTTGGGCAACCCAGGATCTCCATATTTCTTGCCCAGGCTTACGCTTTGAGAGGCCATACCAACCTCAATCCTTAGTGAGGAATCAACAAAGAAGCTGGCAATTTACAGGTTATAAGTCCTATCCAATTGGCTTAGGGAATAGGGCACCATAGGTCAGTTTCAACAGTGAGAGGGATGATTGCATCGTATCCCATTGGCCGATTATCAACTACCGCTCGCCTCAAGCCAGGCAGCCTTTGGTTGGAGGGAGCTGGCCTGCCAGCATCTGCCTACTTCAATAATGCCTAAAGCTTAATGTTCTTCCTAGCATGACAAGCAGGCAAATACAAAAAAAAAACAAAGAAAACTCCAGTTCTTTGTTTTGCAAACTGGAATATAGAGAGATGCTTTTTACTGATGACGCAGCCCTCATAACCCACATCAAGGAGGCCCTCGAGAGACTAGGAAGTTGTTTTGCTGATGCTTGTAGACACTTTGGGCTCATCATCTGCCTGAAGAAAACCAACATCAGTGCTCAATGCATCAGCTACCCACCCCCATCAGTTATAATTAACAATGTTATATGGGAGGCTATCGATGATTTTATATACTTGGGGTCGACAATCTGTAACAGTTTCTCCCTTGATGTCAAACTTGGTAGACTACGTGAAAAGTTGAACATTATCATGGCCAGACTGACCAAAAGAGTTTGGGAAAATAGTGCATTGATAAAGCACACCTGTGTTCTTAGCACCTTGCTCTATGGTAGTGAGTCCTGGACTTCCTACATGAAGCAAGAGCACTGCCTCTATTCTTTACACGTGCAATGCCTCAGGTGCATACTCAGAGTCAGTTGGAAGGATCACATTCCATACAGCACATCAAAACTCTTAGCCAGTACTTCTTGCTGAATTAGCGCAGCCTTTGATGGCTTGGACATGTTCAACGCATAGTAGATGGGAGGTTGCCAAAAGACATTTTTTATGGACTGCTGACCACTGACACCAGGCAGGTCACCGCCTTTTGCTCTGATTGAAGGATGTCTGCAAGAGAGACCTAAAGTTCTGCAACAGCTCAGAAACTCTGATGTTGAGGATCATGATGCTTTGCAAGAGACTGTCTTTATTCATCTGCGCCGGGGGCTTCACCTTAAGACTTCATCACGCAAGTTATTTTGTAACACAGGCTCTGTTGTTCAAGGTCCTATAACTGTGAAAAACCTTCCAAAAAGTCATCGTTATGGCACAGGCTGGAGGGTTATTTCGCAACGCAGCCTCCACCATTAAAGGTCCTATATTAGTGGAAAACCCTCCAAAAATCTTTGTTTGCAAAGCAAAATCATTCATTCATTTTCTGATGTTATTTTCTCTGGTAATGTAAATAATACAAATGAAAAGTCAGTGCATTTACATTTCCATCTTCAGATGGATTATTGATTAAAACTATTAGCAGGGGTAGGGAGGGTGAAAGTAAATGCTCAAGAAAAATTTTTGTCCATTCCAGTATAAGTTTGATAGAAAGGAAAAATGAAAAGGGTCTGAAAACAAAAATCAACCTATCTATCTATCTATCTATCTATCCGTCTGTCTGTCTGTCTATCTATCTATCTATCTATCAACACTTCAGGGTGGGGAGCTGGGTTCAATCTTGTTAAAGTACCTCCACCATGTCAAACAGAACAACACAACAAGCAATGACCAACAATTAAACAAGGAAGAGAGAGAAAAAATAGAATAAGAGGAAGGTTCTACACCCAAAAAGATACCAGGGCAGAAACATAAATATATTAGTGTTGTGAATCCTTTATTTCACCACATTTTAATCGCTACTCTAACTCAACTTAATGGTTAATGTTGAATGTATTGAGCACTTTATAAAATAAACCCATCACACATTGGATGTTGCATTACATTGTATTGGGTGTGTGTATATATATATATATATATATATATATATATATATATATATATATATATATATATATATAAATAATAGATTGTGGATTCGCAACACAAACTAGTATATATATATATGTGCCATCTGAAGAATGAGTTCAGTGTGTGCATGGGTTGTAAAAGAATGTTTCCAGAGGTTAAAAAGAATCTATATCAAATTAAGAAGAGAAAAAAAAGGGAGAGGATATTCGCTTGATATCATATATATTTACAATGCTAAGCTGACACAAGGCCACAATTTTGGAGCATCCATTGATGAGTGAACTCACTACACAGTAGTAATGGTCTGCTGGATTAGCACACTCACCATTACCCCTAGTTGAGAAAAAGTGGCTATGATAGAACATATCTGGAGAGATTTTCATTAGGGACTGTCAACCTAAACTGTGAACATAGGCACCTTCAGTTTTTATGTTGGGGGGGGGGGGGTTGACTAGATGGTTATGTGGGTATCATGAGTACAGACTATACCAATGCAGGAAGAGGGATAAAAGTTTAAATTCTTACTCCTTATTATGCCCAGAAAAAACGTTATTTTGTATTTTCAAAAAAGCTCCCCGCCCCCCGTTTGTAGAGGGCATTTTTATTTACAACGTAAGTGTATACTTTGTGTCTAACAGCATTTATGCTTGGTTTGGAAAATTCAGACTTTTTAATGATCACAGCCCAGCAGAAGGCAAGAGAAGTAACTTATTTGTTGATCAACCTTTTTCTCAATTTTTGTAATTGATCACTCCCAACACGGCATGCTGCCCAAAAGAAGTTGGTCATGTGAAGGTATTGAGTGACTAACCAGGCCTGTTATTATCATCAGTATCATTGTCAATGTGCCACGTATGTAACATTATGCACCACTGTGAATGTAGACAACAGGCAAGAATTCACAGAGGAAGTGGGTAGAGGTGAGCAGTGAATAGAGAAGAAAAGCAGAGAGGTAATCCAAGATATTGGTCAGTTGCAAGTAGAGTCAGAGTTGAAACGGAAGAACATATTTCAGTGGCTGGAGAAAATGCTGACTCAGTATCAATCTCTAAATAAACAAAAGAAATTTCGGATGAATCACAAAAGTTAAGGGAATATCATGAAATGAAGAGGAAAACACATGGAATAATGCAGCTTTTATCACTCATTATGCTGAATTAGAGAAGTTATTTGTAATAATTATTATTTTTTCATGATAAAACTGAACTTTTTCTTTCCAAAATAGATCCCTCATACTCATATCAATAACCAGAGCAGTTCACATCTGTGAGTTATATATATATATATATATTATATATATATTCTAGAAAGCTTTATAGTTTTAAACACTGAACACATGAGAAAAATTTTCAAAATATTTTTTCATGTCACTTCAGTCATTTATCTCCCAATATCTGTTAATGTATTTTATGAAATTTTCCCTCGGTATTTTTTAATGTTTTACGTATACTTTGTTATTATGGTAATGTATGAATTTTCTCTCGTTGGGATCACAAGTTGTTTACCATGTAACCATTTGGAGAATTTAAAAACAACACAGTTATATCAACATGGCACCCAAGCAGTATTGATCAAAAACCTCATCCCTTTCAGCAACACTCATATATATATATATATATATATATATATATATATATATATATATATATATATATATATGAGACTGCTACAGGAAAATACCTAGACATCGTAAATAAAACTAAACAGTTGCAGAAATCGACCCTGTGACTCATAAGATAGCCACTTAATACTGTCACTCATTCTCAGTGTAACAACTGGAAATCATTTCAAATAGAGTTTCCAATGATGTAACACATTCATATTCTGTTGGATTATAGATCCATTTCTTAATAATATAATCGTCGTCATCAGAAACTAAACAGTGCAGACATGGACATTAAAATGAACGTAATGAGAAGAGTAGGTATAAAGCAGTTATTTGGAACTTCACCTTTCCATCGGGCTATCTAGCTAAGTGGTTAGGAGTGATGCTTCATTGAGGCAGCTACCTTATCGGTCACGGGTTCCCATACCTGCAGCAGCTTTCATTTTTTATTCCTATTTAGGCTGTCTGCGCTGAATGACTCAACAACGGAAGGTCATTTCAAAAAGAGTTTCAAAATGATATAACGCATTCATAGAGTTTCAAATAATATAACACATTCATAAATATTCTGTCAGATTATATATCCATTTCCTAATATATAAGGAAACCAAATGTTGCCCAGGGAAAAAATATGCTTTTTGATATATTTCTCCTTATACAACACAGCAAATGAAGAAACGCTTATTCTCACAATAAAAAAGCAGCTGTAAAAAAAGGACAAATGATGATATCACTCAGTTGACAGGGATTTGAAGAATAAACAAAAAAACAAATTTTTGTTCTTATCCTTCTAAAATCTTATTCAGAATTATTCAAAGAGATTTAAAAAGTGAACTCTCATTGCTATATGGAAGAGTTGCCACACTAGTAACTTAATTTTGATCCCCCCAACTAAAAATCTATAACAGATCCTGTAATCGCCAGAAAATAAAAACAGATTTTGTACTCATTCAAATACTTATGAGCAATACTTTTTTATCAATGATAATAAATATATCTATACATAAAACAAGTATTGCTCGATATAACTCTTTTATTATATTACCCTGGTTAGATCCTGAATATGGATATAAGTGATAATGTGGAAAAGTGCACTCGGATACCTTACCATAAGTGTCGTTATCTCAGTGGTAAGAGCAAAGACTGCGTATAAGGCTGCTTCCAAGGTGAACACAGGTTAGATCCCTGCATTCTCTTTTCTTTATTTACACGATCCAAGGCCATGTATGATATTATACATGATATTAATGAAATACAGTGCAAATATACAGGTGTATACTTATAGTTGATATTTACTTGAAGAGATTTCATAGTATAAAGAGAGACAATATAGATATATTAAATATAAATAGACATAAACATAGCCAGATACAAATTCAAATTTGATCCACGTAAAACCCTCATTTAGATTAGTACTGAATCTAATTAGCTACTTTTTAGATTTTTATGTTTACTATTAAAAAATTGAACATATTCTCATTTGACTTGTCTCGAAGGCCGTGCAGTGCTGTCAATAAGCCCTAGCTAGATATGGAAGGTAGCCCTCTGCCCATTTCAAACTACTTATTTAGTATTTTTGTAATCATTGCTAACCACACATGAATTATGTATGGGTTGGGTATATACATGTACATGTAGTGTATATGATGTATTTCACCTAAAAGTATATCATGATGACATAGATGCCTCTTTGAACATTGGATCAGCAATTTGTTGAGAATGCGAGTTGTCCTTAATGATCATTTCAGAGGATGAATTTCATAGAGAAATATTTCTTTGTAGAAATTGAATAGGCCAGGGTCACTACTTTGATGAAGAGTTATTTGTTTAGAGAGAAATTCAAGCAAGAAAGAAATAAAAATATATATATTTATTGATATACAAAAGATATTTCAATAAGAAGGTACATGCTTGTTAGTTGCTGAACAGAAATGATTCAACAAAGTTTTTTAGGGCAATGTTAAAAGTGATAAAGCCAGTGTAAAATAAGCTTACTGAAAGTAGAGATGAATATTACAATGTGCTTATAAAGAAATCTGCTTCGAAGCAAGGATAATCTGATTCTACAATTATGCGTAAATGGGTAGACACAAAATAGTGCATTCTTGAATTAATTTTGAATGTGCGGATGTTGTACCAAGCAAAGACACTCAAACAGATTTTGACTAAAATGATTTTGATTTAGTTTCTTTCTAATTTCATTTTGCTTGGTGTGATTTTGAAGCTTACAGTTCTTTGAGAAAATGTCTTGAAAGTTATAATTTTGTGAGAAAATGTATCTGCATTTTTCCAAATACACTGTAAGTATCATAATTCAGAACTTTGTGAGAATTATGTAATATCATAATTTTGATCAATTCAGATGGTGAAAATTGTTTACAAGCCATTTCTTGTTGGACTGTAACAAATATTTCCCTCCACAGACAAATTTTAGGTACCTGAAAATTTGGCAACAAATAGAAATTGCAGAAAAATGCAACATTTGATTAAAGCGCTAAATTTGGCTAAATTTGGAAACATTAAGTAGTATTCCACAGTTGAAAAAAAAAGAATAATTCTTACAATCATTCTTGTAGGCCAACAGTATATGATTAAGTAAGTATGGTCATCAAAAACAAAGTCCTGTTTGCACCAGGATACTAATACATGATACTGGCCTTAGAATATGTTCTAATGCCCATTTCAGTAATTCCAACTTATAAGTGGCTAAATATCGGTTGCCTATAAAAGGACTACCTCAATTGTAAATGGCTATAAAATGGCAACCTCGATTGTAAGTAATAAAGTTCCTTACACTTGCTCACTTGTTGTTAAAAATGGTGCACAACTTTAGAGCACCATCTTTGACATTGAGTGAGCAAGTGTGTGGAATATGTTGATTAACCTATATGATTTATGTATTAACTTCTGTTTTTCTTTCATTAATTTTCTTTGCACTTTCTTCCACGCATAGAAGTTGTGTGCTGTTTTTAAAATTGAATGATAGAGTGTATAGAACTTTATGATTTCCAATTGGGGTAACCATTTTATAGCAGAGTGAAATTAAGCCGCATATAAGTAGGGATTACCCTCATTTTATATGGCCTTTTTAATGTACCTGTAATTGTTCAAATTTTAAAATTTTCTTAGAGGTTTACAGCACCCAAACCTCCAGCTGTATAGGCTCACTGCATTTCCTAGAATCATAACCTACATTAATGGTCCGATTTCACTTCTGAGCTATCAATCCAACCCTGTCAACACCCAACCCTGTTTGAAATTGATAACACCAATCAGCCACGTATTCAACATTGATCTTTGATCATTGTCCAGAGAGTTAACTTGGGTAGGTGGGTCACAGAGAGATAAGATACACACTGGGATTATTGTAACAAAAATGTAGCAACGATGACAGTGGTTCATTTCAAGGCAGGGGAGGTAATATTGTTTTATAATTTTTATCTTAAACAAGGTGTCTGGAGTAAGCCCCCTCAAAATCATAGGCCCAGGTCAAATAGCCCCACTGGCCTCCCCTCTGAATTGTCACTGCTTATCTTGTTCATAATACTCAAAAATCAAAAATATTCTCTCTAAATCTATTTGGCTTAAAATTCAAAATCGTTATAAAAACATTGGAGTAAAGTGATATTATATTGTTATTTCCCCCTTGTAAATTTATATTTGATATTTCATTATATTTAATTATACTTTATTTTTTTTATTCTTCTTTTATTCATTTTATATGTTGCTTTGAAAGGAACAAATAGAGCAGATATGGACCACAAGTAAACAAGATGAGAATGCGGAGTTAAAACAGTTATTTGAGCCTTTGCATTTGATTTTCTGTTTAGTTCAATTGTAAGAGTAGAGCTATGTTGAAGTGGCTACCCTATCAGTCACGGGTTCAATTCAAGCAGCAGCCTTATTTTCTTTAATTGTTTATTCCATTTATGTTGTCTAAGCCAAATGATACGTTCACTATATAATAATAGGACATGTGTGTGGCAATAAAAAATGTCTCAGGAATAACCCAAAGTATCACAAACTGATCCTGACCTTACCCATTTAATTGCAATGGGGAGGTGCAGCCTAGGAGGATAGACCCCGGCTTATTTTTGGCCATGAACATTCAAAGGGGATTAGATGCTCCACTTAAATCCCAGGCTGAAGACTAATGCTACATAGATATTGCAGTTGATTGTAAATATATTGACACCTATGTCACCAACATCCCAAATGGGGTTGGCATGCCTACCTTGAAAATCAGCATTCGAAATCCTGGTTTTACATGAGCTTGAACATCAAGTACAGATGTTGAAGATAATGAGTATTTTGGCATTCCTTCTTGCCAATCTCTTATTGTCTCTCATTAATTCCCTGGCATCAAATGTGAATAGCCAATAACAATATCAATTTTAATGATAATCATAATTACAGTGTACAGTTTGTAATTATCTACACGTAAATATATCAATATTGTTACATTTAGCTTTTTGGTTAAAAAGATGATAATGAAGAACAAACAAATAATTCGTTATGGAAGCTGTTTTAGGGACGGTTCAAAATGTGCTGATTATCATAGGCGTGGCCCAAACCCTAATTGTCCACTGTTTTTTTCAGTTCTTGCGTGTTATCATTTGCTTTATTCATTGAGTTTTTATGGATCGTTTTTTGTTTTTTTTTAATCATTTTAAATTTGATTAGTTATAACTGTTGATGCATCTATGTAGTAAATAAAATTGTAAAGTAAGAGTTGTAATTTTTTTCTTTTAGTAAATTACCAGCATGGCTATGGTGATTATTATATTACATTATCATTTATGAATTGGTTGTATCAAACATTTTTTTACCTCAACAAAGTTTCCTTTTGCATTAACAAATTGAACAAATAAGTCCATCTTTTTGCCACCTCCCACAAGTATATACACACACACACAAACTGAAGGCTTACACAACCTATTGGACAACATTTTTACTAGTACAAATTAAATCAAATGATTGATTGGATTGTTTTGCAAATACTCATCTTTTGCATCAGAAGTAATTGAAATAATTACAATCAAGTTAACAATCAAGCATAAATGCTGATTTAATTAGAATTAGGAGTAATTAAAATTCATATTCAGCTGGAATTAGATTCTGTAAGAAGATCAACAAATGATGACACAGCAATTTTACACAATTAATCATAATAATGATATCTGTGTTTATTATATTGGTTTTGTACTGTCCCAGATAAGAGACCTAATACGATATCCTGCAATGAGCTGGCTGGCAGTTAAAATAAGGAAAAAAAATAAAAATGATAATACAATTAAACCAAAGGGGAAATCTATATTTATAAAATTATCATATTATTTTTTTTTATTCCTCTCTCTCTCTCTCTCTCTCTCTCTCTCTCTCCCTCTCTCCCTCTTGTATTGTCAAACTCCAATCTAAAGGAAAGTTGTTGTTGTTGTTGTTGTTGTTTTCTTCTTCTTGTTGTTCTTCTTCCCATAACAAGAACAATCCTTTAGGCAAGTATACTCTTCATTGTTTGTCCATCACATGACATAAAATCAAATATATATAAAATTAACGAATTTGAAATCACGACCGAGTGATTGCTAGGCAGCTCTGAGCCAAACCGATGAGTCTCATGGATGTACAAATTTATTTACAATGTATACAATTCAAAAGTTGCAGTAATCATCTTCAGTTGGAATAGAAGTAGGAGCGGAATTCAACCCTGCAGCAGCCAGGCATGTTTGTTTCTATACTTAGTCTGGTACTAATCAAAAATTATAAACTATGCACAGATAAGTAAATGTCTCAAAAAATCAGTAGTAATTATCACATACACAACATGCACAAGGCTGTACATGTGTTGGTTGTTTATTTTCTGTTGACAACTGATCATAAACCATTCGTAATGGAAAAATTCAGAACTTTGAGAGTATGCATTGCAAAGAAACAAAAATGTTTCCGTCATTAACAGCAGATAAAATACTCCTTACAGAGACATTTTATCAAATCCTTGAATAAAGTAAATGTTTTTGTATGTTATCACATATTTTCAAAAACTATCCTTTGTAGAGTGAGAAAATCATAAGAAATAGAATCAGTAGTATGAAAAATATGTATTTTTGTTGATGTTAAGAAATGCTAACTAATACTTGAGGATAATTGACTATATGTTATGAACATCAGTTGATTCTTGAAATTTAGACTGTATTAGAAACTGTTAACCATAACTGTCAACATCAGCATAGGTTTATTCAGTTTTTAAGTTGGTCTGGCTGGCTGGCTGGTTGGCTGGCCATGTATGTATAGGAGTACAGTTTGTACCAATGGAGCTAGAGGGCTGAAATTCTAAACATATACTCCTTATTATGTCTAGAAAAAAGTTTTGCTTCAATGTTTTTAATAAATTCGCCCCAAAATAGGTTTTTTGTAGGGGTTCAAATTACAATGTAAGTTTACATTAAATTGGTCAATTGGTTTGTGTCCAACAGTGTTCACTCTCATTTTTTTAAAAATTCAAACTTTTTAGTGATCTCTTTTCAACAAAAGGTCAGAAAAGTAACTTACTCAATGACCACCCCTTTTCCCAATTTTTTAATTGATCACCCCCAATATGGCATGCTGCCAAATGACATTGGTCATGTGACAGTTTCTATTGACTGACTAACCAGACCTGTTTCTTCTTGATATTTCTACAGTTATCTGTGAAAATATAATTATATTTGTTAGCCACGGGCTGAAAGCATTCTATCAATTCTGATATAAAACTTGAAACTCTTGTACAATTTCTTATTGCCTATCCAAACTACTAATAATTACAGATGTTGAAATCCCAAAAATACACGGTTCCTACCTGGTGTACTGAATATACCAAGGCAATCCAATCCAGGTGGAAGCAATGAAAGAAAGAAAAAAGGAAAGAGGACGGAAGGAAGGAAGGAGAGAAAAGAATGATTTAACTCTGCTAAGCACAGTTCAAGCAGTCTACGGCCAATTCTCACTTAATTGCCTTTCACTATGACAGAAGAAAGACTTTCAAACTCATATTGTACAACATTCAAGTACGGGAAGAGAGCAGATGTAGTGGGTAAAAAAATACGGAAGACTCCTCCCGAAATTTAGAAAATATAACCCATTCTGACAATGAAATATATGATTTTTTCAGCAAAATTTCACTCCCCCTCTCACATATATTTTGGCATGTCCTCGGGACAGTTACGATTTCCATTAGAAGTAAAAAAAATTACACTTGGATAAGTTTGAAAATTTAATCATGGTTTCTGAATGCATTTGTCACAAAGAATTGGATTATGATCTTTGAAATAATCTATCTCTAAAATTTGGCAGGCATTCAGGGTCTTGAATGAGCATTTTTTTCTTTTTCTTACTCTGTTGTATGAATGTACTTTGAGTCCAGATGACTTTCTCTGGGCTCGGAGTTTGATTAACTTCAGCCACAGCCCTGCATGTTCCTATTACAAAAAGGGCATTTCTGATATTCACTAAACTTATTTTTGTACAGCACAAAGCCAAATAGAATGAATGGGTTAAAGAAAATTGTATTTTGCAAATCTTGAGAGTGAGAAGAGCCTAGTTACCTTGAAAATCAGCATTCAAAATCCTGACATTTTACTTGGGCTTAAACACTATTCAGTCATAAGACTCAAAAGAGATTAAAGCTGTACAAAAATATTTTTTAATCCTATCTTTCTCTTTTAATAATACTAACCCAAATATACTTACCTACCAACACATTTACAATTAGCATAACACTTCTTGTATTCCCTAAAAGACACTGTCTCTACTGTTACCCCAATACCCATAGGACTTTAAATGGTTTGTATGCATGGTATGGATAATATATTGTTTGTTTTTTTTAAAATCCAGAATTAGAATCATTGTGACGTGCCTGGTATGGTGAAAATAGCTAGAGAAATTCTATTTCTTGCACATGTGACCTGGTAATTTGTGAAGCAGGATTGTTCATACTCACATGTGCAGGAGCTTTTTTTCTTTATTGTTGTTGATTCTTCTGAACCTGTGAGTTGAGATCATCATTCTAATAGGTAAATATACATACAACTTGGAAATCACAGAATTTACAAGCGTGTGTTTGTATCTAATGACTACTAATAGAGTGGAAAGACTGTTCAATACGAATCTCCCAAGTGAAGACGGCTTGCCTTCATTGATAATCAGCCTTCAAAATCCTTGGTTTTAATTGGATTTGAACATTAACTGCTGCTAGCCTGCACTAGTGAGGAAAACTCACCCTGCTCAAGCCACCAAACAAGTACCACAGATTTACTGAATAGAAACCTGTTCAGTATCAGTAATTAATTATTGCAGTGCTGTAAAAATCCATCTGCCCAGAAATTCATTCTAGATCAATGAGTGATGTTTATTCTGTCCTTTTCAGTAAAAACTGTTATCTATTAGATATCATCAACCATAACTGTCAACATTGGTTTCTTCAGTTTTCAAGTCAGTCTGGCTGGCTATATGTGTATGTATATACCATGTGTACAGGCCATACCAATGGAACTTGAGAGCTAAAAATGTAAATATTTACTCATTATTCTTTATCATGTTGAGAAAAAATGTTTCGTGTTTTGTGTTTTTTTTTTAATTCTCCAAAAATAGATTTTTTAGGGATCACCAGCCAACGGTGAGAAAATTAAATCATTATTTATTTATCGAATTTTTTGATTGTCCACCCCCAACACAACATCCTGCAAAAAAAGGGTTAGTCGCACAAAGGTTTCTTTTGAGTGACTCACCATACCTGCCTTTCTCTATATTATCAAAATGCGTAACAGCTACCATCTCTATTCGCCATGTCATGCAGTTGCTATAAAGAGAAGTAAAAAAGAATAATGGAAACACAAAAGCAGTCACTACTGTGCACTACCCCTTCAACCAGCACAGCCACCTCCAACCCAAAGTTAAAAGTGGATATGGGATAGGTGAAAGATTATTTTGTAATAAAGTAAAAGTAAAAGTAAAGTGCTGAACTTGAAAGTATTCATAAAAACTGAAGCAAACAAAGGAGGGTGTGGTGAAAGAGAGAGAAAATTGAGACAACAATTTACAGTGAAAGCAAAGAAAAGAAATAATAGAAAAGATGGAGGAGGAATAAAATAAAGGATAAAGAATAATAGTAGTGAAGGGAAAATGAAAAAAGAAAGAAAGAAGAAACAATTATATCAGAGAAAAGAATGATAGATAGATAGGAGAGTAATACATAAAATAAACAGATCTTTTTAACAAGTTTAATATTTTTTCAAACCTTTGAATTCCCACCGGTACTACTAGCATTATATCAAACTGTTATTATATTTTTTTTAATGACTAATTACTAAGCAAATTTCTGATGACACCTTAGTGAATCTCCAATAATTCTACAGTTTTTAAGATACAAACATATTATGCTATTGATTTTATTTTATTGCTTGGTCAGTTAGTGCCCTATCTACACTAGCTAAACAAAGTGACCTTTGAAAAAGCATTCAGAGAGTACATACCTCTGCTAACATCACTGTCAGAGGAAGTAATTGTGCATGGATCCGCACAAATATTCTATTACTTCTTCCTCACCACATAGCCTACCTTTCCACGAAAAAGATGCGACCGAATACAAATAACTATCCAATTCCATTGACAGAGGTAATAAACCAAGGAAATCTTATAACATACTCAATGATTTTGCAAGTACCAAAATACACTGGTAGTTGTGGGTATTGACTTGGAAAGATTTGGCCAAGGCCAAGATGCCACCACATAGGCTTAAACACCAACTTCATTCTGAATAAATTATATAGAATAGACTTTTTCATCAGAATAAAACACAATACTCCTTCCAAATGACTGTTTGATCTGACTAGAGCAGGTGTAACCAAACTATGACCCATAAGTCAAATATTTAAGGTGTGGCTTATCAGATATGTTGGTTGAGCTCCTCACTGAAATGCAAATTCACATGTTTTTCTCAGTTGTTCCTGTTGTCCATTACCATATTTCAAAATTTCATTCATGACTGAATTTTATTGCTTACGTGTATTTGTTGAAACTTATACAAATTTTTTGTTACAAAACCAAACAAACAGGTGTGTAAATTTTGTTTATATCATGCAGCTCTCAAACACCTCAAGTTTATCTCATGTGGTTCTTACATTAATCAAGTTTGACCACCCCTGAACTAGAAGGTCATAAAGCATTGCTTTTTTCAACTGCTGGGTATGACATTTTAAAAGTTCCCTGTCAAAAGACTGCTGTGCAGAAATCTAGATTATTACATCCAATTGTTAGTGAAGATTCAAGAAATGAGAAGAGGAAATTTTTTCTCTCTGTCAAAGACCTGGAGGGTGGAAACGTATCTAATGTGAATCTAGGTGTCTGTGCTCATGCTCACGATTTACTTTGAAAAGCAATTTACTGAAAGCAGAGAAACAACATCAGCATTGGAAAATAGACTATGTATGTATATTTCCTGAACTCTTTCGTCTTAGATATATGTGAATGGGCAAAGTAGACAATATTGGGTATTTCCCCCGGTTGTCTTGGAAAGGTGTTTTTAGTGTGTAAAATTGTATGTTATAGGATTGATACTTGCTAATTGCTATGACAGTATTATCAGCCAGGTTCAATACCCTATCTTTGGCAAACAGCTAACACAAGGGACTGAAAATATCATGTGTTTGTGGCACACACAGATATGAACTCACATACACACACATATACAGATAATTATACACACATACGTATAGTGGACAATTGGATCGGATTTATCCAACATTATGAAAAGAAGAGTATACAACCCATGCATCCTCCCGATAGACACTTATGCAGCTGAAACATGGAACCTAACCAAGAGACAGACCTTCAAACTGAGAAGCATACAACGCGTACATGAGAGAATCATGCTCAACCTTACATGGAGAGATCATGAGACAGCACAGTATATCAGGGAGAAAACAGGAGTCCGAAACATCATAGAATCTATTAAAAAACTCAAATGGTAATGGGCAGGCCATGTTGCAAGAATGAAAGATGACCAATGAACATCACATCTCACAATATGGATCCCCAGAGATCACATGCGAAACCGAGGCCAACAGAATTCAAGATGGAGAGATGAACTAGACAAATTCAGAAAATACTGGCTCCGTGACACCCATGATAGAGAATTATGGCAAATCCTATGTCTAACGACAGATATTAATAGACTGATGATGATGATGATGACAATGACGACGACGACGACGACGATGATGATGATTGAGGAAAAGACAACATATAAACCAACTTTTTAAAAGGTAAACTTTTATTTTTGTGACATGCTTTGCTTTTGAGAAGCTTCTACAAAACAGATATCCTCCCCTACACGGTATTTTCTAATAGGTACATATCTGTGGTTTATGGTTACTAAAAAAGTAATGAGCACAGGAAAAATAATGATATTTATCAAATATATATCTCAGATATTGAGCTGTTCTTGCACAATCACAAGAGATTTACTTCGATAATTGTAATGTTAAGCACTATTCTAGTTGAAGATACTGAAGCAAAACCCCAAACACCAAAATGGGCTTTTTTTTGTAGTCTGGGCAACCTGTGGCAAGTCCAGGTTAGTTCGAGCAAATGGTGTATTGGAAAGTGGAAGTTATCATTTTGAGAGGTAGAATCTTGACAACAAGGTTAAATCATATCTGAAATATCAATCTGATTGAAATTCAAAATGGATACCTGAAAATCTACATTTCTTCAAATTATGACTTGCATGGATTCATCCAAAAATTTAATCACTTTTCCTGTAGCATATTGCCCACCCATTCATGGCAAACTTTTAGAGATACCCGATGGACAGATAGCAAATACAGAAATGTACAAAAACACTTCCAATTCGCTGGACTTTATTCAAGTTAACCGTATTTTTTAACCTGTTGTTGTGTACGCATGTATATATATGTGAGTATATGTTTTAGTTTATACGTCTATGAATGAGCAAATAAACATATGTATGTGTGTATGAGTGTAAATATATGTCTATATGTCAGTGATACTTGACCCTCTCAGTGCTTATGCTAGTTTTCTGTCAACATAGGGCCTTGAACCCCAAGAAGGATATTGATACTACAATCAGAAAGTGTTTAACTTACATTTTCACATTTATTTTCCTATTCACATCCTTTTCATTAGTCATTCATTTTTGTTATTCATACAATTCAATTAGATGAATATACTCTTTATTCTTAAAACTACTTTTATACCCCAAAGAAATAAATCCTACTTTTAAGTGAGCCAACTTTGTTATTCTTTGTTTTTTGTTGTTCTTTTTTTGCTTTGAACCACCGGAAGGAGAGAACAATAGTAAAAACTATCTTTCTTTACAGGTATTATATATTACACCTGAAGAGGGCCATAGAAATGAATCAGTTGGAACATCGCAACTACATCAAAGATGAAAAAGAAGAGATAAAACTGTGTCAAAAAAGTTAGTATACAACATTGTTTACTTTACATTATCAATCGTATTGATGACAAATAAACCACTCAGGGATGTAGCTGAAGATTTAGGGCAAAGTGGCTTAGCTTTAGAGAGGTCATTGTATAATCTTAGAAATGCAGTACATGAACTACTTCATAAAGCTTTGTGGGAGGCCCTCTTTTAGGAAGCCTCTCCTTTGAGGGCCTGGGGGCAATTAAAAATCACCACCTTCCTCAGGTACATCCCTAAAATCACAGTGCAAAAATAGGAATAATCTGAAAAAATTTTCTACATCACAATTATCAAAGTTGTTTTCCTGTAACTGTGCAAAAACACTTCCAAATCTGAGTGCCATAACAGTTGGAAATTTGTTATAACTTTATAATTCATAGGTCGATTTTAATCAAATTAGATCTACTTTAAACTATATAATGGTGGAATTTGTGTACTGTATTGAAATTCAACTCAACATCAACATTGTTCACCTAATTCTGTAAGAGTTATGGTATGAACTCAATGGACCTTTGGAGAGAGTCTAGCAGTATGTTAGCCATAACATGATGAATGCACTCCTCCACTTGATCCAGAGTTTGAGGTTTGAGGTTTGGTGTGGTACACATCTGCCTTTGCCCTCTCTCAGATTGTCTAATAAAGTACTAAATCAAATTTTGTATAAAAATATTAAAAATAGTAGAATTATTATTTTTTTTTATAATACCCAGGATATCATTTTTCAATTCTTGCATTATATATTGTTAAGAAACTGGAAATTGCAGAATCAATAAAGTAGATTTTCTTCTAAATATCAAGTGAAATCATTTCTTTCAATTCTTTTATCTTCAAAGCACTGTTATTAAAAATGATAAGACTATTTCATTGTCGAAACCTTTGGGTTATCAAAAAGAAAGATTATCTAATATATGTATGTAACACTGTGAAACAATTCACTCTGACTTGACTTTTTAAATCCAAATTTGTGAACTTTTATGACATGATTTTAATAGTTGAATTTTGAATCATTAAAAAAACATTTATTCAAAATCAATGATTTTGTCCATCTAAGTGCCTACTTATGTTTTTTTCAACAAGCAGATGTATTTACCAAATGAGCCATGGCAACAACTTCCAACCATAAAAGTTTTATTTTCAAGTTAAAATTTATTTAAGCACCAGTAAGCCTACTATTTTTCAATAGCATACTGAGTTATTTTATAAATAAACATAACTCAAAATATTTGTTACTGATTGGCTTACGAGTTTTCACTCATCTACCATATTTACCAAATTTTACAGACTTGAACCTATAAATAAAGAAAAAAGCCTCAAACATGGTTAAAATATTATTTTATCATCAAAATATTGGTGTTACTATTAAGAAGAAAGATTGGGGAAAAAACACAATATAATCTCTGAGAAAAATATGTAGAATCAGAGATTTACAGAAAATTAACAGCATGGAAAATTGTCCATTTGTAAATATTAAATGATGTATAATTGACATTCAGAGATTTTCTAAAATTTTGGTTATGAAAAAAATTATTTTCATATCCAAGCAGTGCTTGCAAAATATAAGAATAAGAAAAATCATTTCATTTAGTAGTTTTTTTTGAATCAATTATTTTATTGACACTGTGAATTCCAGAGTTTTGACAATATAGAATATAAGAATTAAAAAATAATAATATCCTGGGTATTTTTTTCAAGTTTTAAATAATTCTGATATTTCCAATATTCTTACACAAAATTGTTGAAAAAATTAGATTTAAAACTTATTATAGTAGTTTAGACAATCTGGGTGTCTGCAATCTGGGTTTAGATAAACTACACATGAACCAGTGGAACAATGGCTCCCACTTTTATATAATCTTATAATGAGATTTGGGAGTTGATATTAGGTTTATTTCCAGTAATTTTTTTGTGAATCTTTCTCACATTTTATGATTTACTAAGAAGAATGATTTGTTGTCAGTGATAGCAACAGTCATGCCTTATACAAATATATGTGTGTATGAGGCTGCATAGGCACTCAGTATACAGCCTTCACTCTGCATACAATTCTGGTGGAAAAGATTACTTTTATAGTGCATGAATCAAGTTGTTACTGCAAATTTGGTAGGATGATTATTCACATCTGAAAGTAAATATGAAATCATTCAGAGTGAATATCATCCTTATGTTAGTATACCAAATGGTCTCCATTTGAATTATCATAAAAACTAAAAAAAATTCAAAATCTAGCTTTTTTCTTGATATCTTTAAATTTTCCTTAAAGACATCTTGAAACAGATAGAGGTGGATGAAATGGAGTCACAGAGCAATAACAACCCTGCTGTGATGGCTGGATACAAAAGTTGAGTTCATCAAAGGATAAGTAAGAAAAACAACCTGTTGAGTGTATGAATTGCGATAATAAATTACCTGATAGGTGTACATGCAGCCAAGCAGAATACAATGATTGTCATATCTTTTGGAACCATTGAAACACTCTACATATTCTCCCCTTGTCCAACACAACGCTAGGAAAAAAGTAAAAATGCAAGTGCCAAACAGTGAATCCCATCAGCAAATACTTTGAGGAGATTGTCAAGTTCTACTGGACATACTAGACCTTGAAAACAAAACCAGTGAAACAGGTGGTAATGCTAGACAGATGCATTATTGCATGTTGATAAACAATACGCCTATATTTGATGAGAATTTTTTTTCTGACTACAGTATTACAACAAAGATCTACCATTATGAAAAAAGGCACTAATTTTTTTTGTAACTGATTTGGAATGTCTACGCAAGATATTTTCACTAATTGAAGGTTCCTCTGGCATTGGTATCATTAGTTGACCCCAAAATTCCTATGAGGCTCTATTGCAGTGCCAGGAATACTAGATTTTAATTATGTCTGTGTATATAACTGCAGACAAGATTGTAATTACATTCAGTTAGTAATTAACATCTTTGAATTATGTTGATTTAGATTTTTAGAATAAAATGATGTGAAAGTGTTAATGTAGCCAGTTGAGTTAAGAAGTCGGCAAATAGAAAAAAATGGATGACATTATTTGACTCAAGAATGATGGATGTATAAATGATGTCAGATTGAATTACCAAAGAATCAAGGACTTCCACACATTAGAACAATTCAGAATGTATAGCAGACAAAAATACATCGTCTTCAGTCTGTGTATAAATTCTGTGCAAAAGTAAGATCACAGATAGATGATTAAATCACAGATTATATAGTTGAGATCAGTAAATATCAGTTTTCAAATAAAATATCACTTTATTAATACCGAACTAAACTTTTGAAGGGCTTTATATTTACCAGTGAACACGGTAGCAGACAAAATTACTTTGAATTTCATCATTCATCTTTTCTTACCAATAGAAATTAAATCTTTCCAACCACTCAGAAAATAGAGATATATTCCTGTCTAAGAAGTAGTTCATTCAAACATTTCCCTGGAGTCTTCATGAGTAATCAGAATTCAGTTTCATTTTTCAGTTATCAGTTGGTTTACACTGCATGTATTTAACCATAGTTTGAAATCTTTCCTTTTCAGTGTTTCTAAATTTCTACTCAAATGAATATTTAATTCAACATGGTTAATCATCTTTTAGGGGCATACTCTTCTGATGCTGATCACATGATAAGCATTTTAACTTCATCTTGGTTATGATGATTCTTACCTGCTGTTTCATTCAATCTCCTTCTCACATGGTCAGTTTATCTGTTGATGTTATCTTTCCTACATGAACACAAGTGTGGATGTTTTTACCAAGCATAAACGAAAATTTACTACACGTCATTCAGTTTAATCCTTAGCACTGGTGTTTAAAACTTTGCAATTACATGCACAATACAAAACGATAGAATTTTCAACTTATGAACTCTGCTGATAACTGATGTTGTTTATCAAATAAAAGTAAATATTTCGTAGTAACCTTAGTCTTATCTTCAATTTTCTTAGCTATATATTTTTTCCTGAAATTTTTCTCCAAATAATTTCTAATTTTAATCTTCTGACAAAAACCTTTTATGCAAATGCATAGATAGAATGAGAGACAGATAAAGCAAGCCAAGACAGTTGCAAGTAACCAGAGAATCTCACAATATAAAAGCCCTGGTCACTTTTTGTCAATTTGTTTTTGGTTTCTGACATACTAAAGCAAATGAAAAAAGAAGGCAGAGGTCAAGTAAAGCTCTAGTGTGTCTGTATATTCACATCTACATCACTAATTCTTCTGCTGCTAATGTCTTAGTTGTAGCACGGAAAACAATTCAAACTAAAAATATAAGCTTCTCTGATTTTTCACAAATAAAACTGGAATTTTTCCATACTATAAAGACATTTGTTTTTTACCCAATTCTCTTGCCCTATTGTTTCAAGATTATTAAAGAACAGAAGATGTGAAGAGTTGTCAAAAATCAATGGAAAAAATAAATTTTATTGGAACATGCTTCTTTTCGCCTGCAATAAATACATTTATAATAAGAAATATACATCTGTATAGGTAAATAATCCTGTCATTTTTGACGGGTACTATGCTTGTTATATGAATATACTTCTTTCATTTGATTATTCTCTTTAATAAAATATTGTGGCAATGAACTAAGATTTAAGTTGCTAGAGAATATCATATGGAGCATAAAAATATATGCCAAAATAAAGCAATTTGGCAGACAAGCCATAAAATTAATGAAGAACATTACATTATATGTTGACATAAACAGAAAAAAGATACAAGACCACTAAGAACTATTCATCAAGTTGCCATGATTTGTGGTGAAAGAAAATAGACAAACTATGTTAGTTTCAGAATTGGAGAATCAATGAAAAAAAAAAAAAGATTAAGAAAAAAACAACGAATGTGCTATTAATGCCAAATGAATATAGAATAGAATTGAAGGTGAAACTTTAATTAAAATTACTGTCAGAAAAGAAGGTCCAATAAACAAAAGAAATTAATTAGATATCTTAACTGGGCAAAATTTAATGAAAGGTGTCAGTTAACTAGACAGTGAAAAGAAAAGAAACAGAAGGAAGTAAATGACAAAAAAAATCCCTTGAGTCAAAAGTGAAGGCGGAATGGAGACAAATCTAAATCTGGGTATTTTGTAGATATTTATATAATTGAAATGTCATGAATATAATAAATGCTTGGAAGAAAAGTATCTAGGAAATTCCTTTACCAGCCTCAAGTACGATACTTGAGATACAACATTAGATCTTTTTGCATAGTTTTGTGCTTGTATGAAAATAGAATGAAACCATCCACCACACTTTGAATTTTTGTCTTGATTTTTCATCCATTTTATTTTATCTTTAAAGAGTAAAATATACATATCTTTTTTTGTACTTGAGATGAGGAAAATCGCTGGGTAGGCCATGCCTCAGTTTGGATCTTTGTACTAATGCCCTGGGAAAGACAGAAATCCACTTTCCCCCCTTAGTACTGTCTCATCACCAGATATCTTGTCAAAAATGTCTCATTGCTGGCATGCCACAATGGCTGACTGAGCATTTGGGCAATAAATACCCAACTGTCAAAGCAGTAATAAAAAAAACACTGATACACCTTGACATGGGCCTCTCAGACATAATGGTAAACAGAGAAAAAGTTCAAATAAGCCAGTGAGTAGGTATTTATACTTTCAGCATAACTGTAATATTCTCTACACATTGTAGTTTGTCCTTTTGTATACTAATAAAATCTGCTAAGTCTGTCATCAATAAGGCAGAAAATGCTACTTATTTAAAATGATGTTTCTGTTCTGCATGGTTGTGCATAATATTTGATACACTACAGTAGACACCATGTAAATGTTTTCTCTAACATTTCTGAAGGCTGGGTCTCTACTTAGGAGACAAGTTTTATTTAACTGGAGTGAAAAAGTAAGTATGAAAAAGAAAGGAGAAGTACAAACAAAGGAATCTTGTCTGTTCATTGGTATCATGAATAAACAGTAGCTGACCTGCTTTCCTTAAAACAGATTTTGAGAGGGTTGCCATATCTGAACATTTAAAAAAAGAAGAATGTTACTGAAGACATGTTATCCCTGCTCAACACACATTTTGAAGCTATATAACCTTGAAACAGTCTTGATAATTAATTTTGCCGACATTAGATGATTTCAAAAAATTCCTTCCAGATGATGTCGAGACCTAAATGGAGGACATGTATGGTACCCCTAGATTTTGGTAGCAATTGACTTGAGTTGGCTAAATATCTCAGATAAAATATTTTCATCATTAATTTTTGACAAGTTTTTCCTTCTTATTGATATCTTAAACTAAAACATTCATATTGTTACATTCAACAACTTTATTTGGCAAGCAGTGTGGCTGATTGGGAGTAAAGAAGAAGCCTTCAACTCTAACAAAATAGGCTCAGTAAAAATGGCACTGATAAAAATAGCATAAATGGAAAACTAGGAAAAACTGCTACATTTAATTAAAACAGTATTGCAGTGTGGTTTGATTTGGTTTGCTTGATTTAAGTGTCCCTCAAAAAAGCATTAAAACAACAATTTGGTTTAGATCATTTGTTTGTTTAAAGTGACCCTTATAAACAGGAATAAAACAGCAGTTTGGGGTAGTTTGTTTACTACAAGTGACAGTCATCAACAAGCTGACCCTAGCAAACAGCATTGAAACAACAGTTAGGCTTAGTCTGTTGGTTTATTCTCAAACAAGCAACCCTCACAATGGTTGCCAGAACATCCAACAGTCAATTCAAGGTGTTGGATACAACATTCAGGTTTAATGTCTAATAATTAATTTGTGCCAAGATTGAGTTGACGGCAATGCACCAAGACCTGTCCCTCAGAGGAAACATACTGTTTACCATTCGGTCTGTAAGTTTTTTGTGATTTTTTTATATATAACTCAGCTTCTGAGGGCTACTACCAAATGACATATACTTACAAAGGATGAGAAATTGCATGCTTTGACCCTGCTGGAGGAAAAAGTTTCTGTGATTATTGTGGCGCAAGATATTTTATTTGCAAGTAAGACAGTTTATAAGCTGTTGAAAGATAGCACTCTAAAGTGAAAGATTGCTCAGAGGAAGAATAAGATCTCTCCTAGTAATGACAAGCTTCTAAAATGTGAAATGATGAACAACCCTGTGAGAGCAATACAACATCATTTACAAAAGCTTTCATCAGCTTGTAAACTACTTTACTTATACTCATATATCTTGCACCACAAGAACCAAAGAAACTCCTTCCCTCAGTTGGGTCAATGCAGGGGATTTCTCCCCAGTTGTATTTTAACGCACCCAATTGCTTCACTCAGAAGCAGAATTATATCACTCAAAAAAGCAACTAAAAATATCAAAAAAGACTTGTGAATTTAGGGGTCAACAGCGTGTCTTCTCCGATGGACAATTCTTGGTGCACCGTTGCCAACTCTACCTTGACGAAAGGTCTAGGAGTGTTTGTGGCAGCCTGATGTATGATGAATCTCTTCTGCTTTTTAGTTGGCTAGCCTAAACACAGTTTTGTTTGTAAAGTTTTACTTCAAGTTTTTTCATGTATAGATTTCTTTTGTTGGGACTGGGTATTTCCATATTGCATGCAGTGAATGAAGACTTGATATGTAATGTATTTTTAGACAATTTTATTTGAGAATTTGGATATTTTTAGATAATTTTGCCTCAATTTTGGTTACAAAAATCTGAAACAAGTCAGCAACATTAATGGCATTAGTAGATAATATTGAACATAAAATAACCTGGAAACCGAGAAGAGGGTATATGCCCCACCACATACCCACCATTCATTTCCACCTCTGTCCATGTGGCAATAAACAAGGAAGAAAAAAATCAACTTCATACTTTTTACTGATTCATTGTTTTCAAAATGAAACCAATTTTTTCCAAATTCTAACGGTGAATGTATACCACTTACTGAATCAGATATTCAAACTATGAAGTAAAAGTAGTGACTTCTCAAAGCCTTTCCTACCCTTAACTTACTTTAATATGAATTTTGATCATTACAAACTGTTTTACGAGGCTGTAAAAAAAAACAATTTTGTCAGTTGAAAAATCCACCGTGCTGCTGATATGACTTTCAGTCTACCACTAATTAGAAAATTTGTAAATGATTTCAATAGATCCATTTATCTGAAATTTGATTGATTACATGTTTGTGCATTTCAAAAAATTTGATTGTTATTGCTGAATAGACTCATCAAGTCTTTTTAAGTGGTGCAATTTGCAATCATAATGATTGGTTAATAATGTACTTGAATGTACTTGAAATAGGATTTCTTGACAACAGTTAATTGTATCATTAATGCAGCAAAAGTTTAGTTAGGGTGGAATGGGACTAATAAGAAAATCGGTTGTTGAATTTGGCATGGTCGATATCAGAATTAGGATTATTCAAGAAAATATTGCTATTCTTGCATGCAACATTTTTTTCACTTGCGCTGTCCTATGCATTTGCTAATTTTGCTGAGAAGAATTCTTTTTCAACACCAGTTAAAGTCTGAATTTCTAGTTCATGGCTGTGCCCTCTGGTTTCACTGTAGTCAGATACAGTCAGTTTTTTCTTAGCAAGACATTTTGAGCAATAAACATCAGTATCCACTGTATGTATGTTGTTCTGAATTCTATAGACTTCCAATAGATTAGCATGTTTTCCTCTGTATTCCTGGGTCTCTAGATTGAGTTGTTTATTAATGCATAGGACAAGCCAAAAGAAAATGATAACTTGAAAGAGAAAATGGGGGAGACTGCTCAACATGTTTTCAAAATAATCCTTGTAATTTCTCCATAAAATTATTAATTAAACTGTTCTGCAACCAACAAATTCACAAACAATTCAAGACGAAATGTCTCAGTAACTCAGTCAACCAAGATAAAATGCATATGCACAGAGACAAATGAGATGAAACATCTTTTTAAATACTTTCAAGATATTTTCCATCTTGAATTAATTTATGATAAGATGGATATGTACCCACTTCCTACCTAAGTTTGATGCCGGGTTTTCCCAGTTGCACTAGCAAATCCAAGAGTTCATATATCTAACTAGTATTACTAAGTAAAAAATCTTCATTGCCATAAGAGTTCAAAGCAGAAAATTTTTACTCTAAATTATGGAGCAGTTCTTCTTCCTAGTCAATCTCTTACTTGTAAAATCTGTGATATGGATATAAGATAAATCAGTCCAGTTACAAAATGGATTCTAGGGTCTGATATGTAGATAGAGTCATTCCCCTCACAATTACATAAATATGTTATGTTTTCCTTCTTTTAATGCTTCCTTATGTTATGAATGCACCACCTCCACAATCAAAGCTGTTTGGAAGGATCATTTTTAGAATATGTTATCAGTTTCAAGTCATCTGTGACCAGAAAACAAAACTGAGGTCCAAAAACAGGTTGCCTATCCCCAAGGTCAGTACTACCACCTTGTACTAGGAGAATTAGTGTTGAGAGTCCACCCTGATGTCTGTGGCTATGTCTGAAGGAACTGGGCAATTTATGGATGACTTATGATAAATTTCGGCTTTGAGTCATGTACTGTTTGCTTTATCAGGTAGGTATATGGATGACCCTCCGTTTAAAAAGATATAAGATTTTTTGCCTTTGTTGGCTGGCTGGCTGGCAAATAAAAGGTGGTTTCCTTTCCATTTTCCTATGAGCATTTTGCTGGTCTACACTCCCTATACTATGAAATGTTGGGCTGTCGAGTGTTACTGTTAAAATATCAGTGATTAACAGGTGGTGGTAAAGTTCTTTATTTTGCTTTTCTCACCGATTTACATGGGAACATGATTTTCCCGCCATATTGTTCAGTCTCATAAAAAATCAACTGCGTATGTATGCTGTGTATTTATGGTTTATACGTTAATACTCCATCGAGTATTTTAAATTGGATCATTTCAAAATATGACATGTCAATAAAAGCATTGAAAATATGTGGCGATCATAAATGTCATGTTAATAAAAACATTGGAAATACATGGGGATCGTAAATGTCAAATAAAGATTCATAGATAGATTGATAGAGATGTATTTGATACTCAAATTGGCCTGAAACTTAGCATTGCCGTGTCATAATAAATAGGCAGTTAGATAGGAAAGAAAAGGAACAGAACAGAGAGGTATGGAATGTGAGTTTTGTGTAAAAAATGAAAATGAAACTTTCAAGATTGAAATGATTTTTTGCACAAGACAGACTTCACTAGAGTAGAGTTCAACCTAAGATATTTATTTATTCACCAAGCTTAGTTTAGCATGGTACAAAGTTGAGAGAAGTAATATTCGAGTAGTGCAGTCCCTAAAAAGAAGTGTGGTCCCTTCAATAGATCTCTTAGTATAGCTTCATTTTCACATCTCATACTCCAATGAATGTGGTCTCAAATTACCTAACACTGCCCTGAACCCTAACATGATATAACTGGAATGTCAGCCAAGTTGGAATATGAAATGTAGAAAAATAAAACGGTACAACTAGCTCTATAGAATGGGCCACATTCCTCTCTGGAGACAACATTTCTCCACTTGTACCTGGAAATTTTACTAAATACTTCTATAACCATAACTTTTACTAATCCTACTTCTAACTGAATACAAACCAATACTCATGTGTATTTTGCAGAGTGTCTGTTTCCATGAATAATGTATGCTTCTCCAGCCTTCTGTCCAGGTGGCAACTTTTACTATTTTTATTGTTTGGGGCAAATTTTTCCAGTTTCATTGAAATGAAACAACAACTACTAAAGCAACTTACTGTCGACCACACACTCAACTTGTAATACATCTCTTTAGTTTTTTCCAACTTTTGTGTATAAGACTGACTAATTACAGAGAAGATCTAGTTTTAAATTAGTTTCCTTTCACTCCATGAATTATTCGGATATGTATCCCAAATTCTGTCCTTGCAGCACCTTTCCGAATATGTTGTATCTGATAATCCAATATTTTTTTTATATATCAGCATGAAACTTCGATATTTGAATCTGTGAAATTGTTCCAATGATTAAGGTGACAAGATCTTTTTTTTAAATATACTCATCAACACTGATGCAACACATATTTAAGGAAGGACTAAGAACACATCAACCCTGAAGTTATAAAAATAAGGATGATGGCACTATTCTGAATAATCATGAATATTCAGACAACATAGTTTTCCTTCTTTCTCAGCTCTAGCATCAGTGACCCACCACAGACAAATGAACCATTAACCTGAGATGCCTTTTTTTTATAGTAATGCGCCAAACAATGGCCAATAAGTGTATACAGGGTCTCTGATAGGAATTTCCAAGCTGTCCCCCTCCCACATACAATACAAACAGTGAACACCCTAGTTCTTTCTCCATCCTGTTTTTATCTGCTATAATCAATGATGGAAATGAGTCTTGGTAATGTCTACATTAATAGACATTAGACATACAAAAACCCTGGGAGATAGGTATACGCCACCTATCCCCCACCATTTCCATCAGTGGGTATAACCCTTTTAGCACCCCTTACTAAATTCACTCGCCGGTAAACGATGTCAATTGTCAACGGACATTTCGTATCAACTTAGAAGTTTCAATATACCAATCTCCCAAGACACCCCAGCCCCCCCACGCCCTCTCAGAGACTTTTTTTTTATGTGCATAGCAAATTTCATATATATTTAGAAGGTACAATTTTTTGCTTGCATTCGTTGATGATGAGTGTGACAACTGACAATTATTTTTCCATTCAACAGCTTTGAATCAGAGCTCATGATAATGAACATCATCAACGGGGAGTAAGAGAAGAGAACATCAGATTTCTTTTCTGTCAGTTGAGTTCATTATCCCAACAACCACCGAGTTGAACCCTTTACAAGTAAGAAAATGTCGTAAGAGGTCGGCCTTGTGCCAGACTATGTAATATCGAGTGTAGCAAGAGGTTTTGGAGGCGTTTCATTCAGCAGTAGCAGCACTTAGAGAAAAAATGTAGGTTAGCAAGACGGAGGGGTAACAGCGAAAAGGAGTAAGAGGAGACAACTAATAGGGAGGAGGAAAGAGGTACAGTAAATGTTTGTAGCTGCATACACAAGAATTGATGACGAAACACGCACATGCTGAAGCCACTTGACTCTGATTCCCCAAGCGTTTCACTTTTAAATCTTACCATTGCATGAAATGGTTATTTCTTCTGCAATTCCTGCTCTAGTTCTTCTCTCGTGTGTGTTTTAAAAACATAGCTTCTCTATTTTGGCTAATTACCGGACGGAATGATTCAGCACACATCTTTTTAGAGAGCTTGGACATTCAGAGAGGTTTTTCGACGATGGATAAAAAACACTGAAAAAAAGAAAGAAGGAAGAGAACAGGTTAAAGTGAAAGTCTTTTATTTAGTATCTCACTCCTTTTTGATAGCGTTGTGGGGCCTCTTGATTTTGTTTTCTTTCCTCTGATGGGAAAGGCGGATGAAAAACTCAAGAAGGAAAGGCCTATCTTTCTTGGTCGCTAGGAGGAGGAGACGTGAGACAGAGAAAGATAGTTTTATTTTACTACTACCATAAACACGAACAAGTCTTGAAACTAGCTCCAGATTCTGGTGGACCGAGGAAGGAAAAGGACATGATGAAGTGAAAGAAAAGGACTCTTCCCCCCTTTTTTTTTTTTTTTTTTCCAATTTTTTAAAAAAAATTTCTTCTCTTGCATCGAAGTCAACACTACAAATAAATATGTTCTTTAGAAACAAAAAGATCCAACAATTCTTCTTGTTAATGTTATGGCTAACAACAGCTTACAGTTAACTTGTCTCTCTAGGTGAAAAAAAAACACAAGCAACTGACCTAGATGTTTTAAAACAAGGGGGAAAAGACCAAACATAACAACCCAGAACACAAGGGTTTGTTAGTGCACAACAACTTTCCTAATGTCGTTTATATCTAAAAAGACGAGGAAAAAAAGACATCAATCGCGACCAAAATTTTTATTTCATTAGTTATTTAGTTTTTTTGCTTTTCTTTTTACCAAAAAATGCGCTTATGGAACACGAAAGACGGGAATGGTAATCCTCATCGCTCCCTAAAATGTAAAGTATTATTTATGGTACCTGTATGCTTAGTTGTTTTTGGAATAATCGTACTCGGTTACTTCTGTCCATCGGGATGGTGTGCGCTGACCCCAGGGCCCGAACTCCGGAATCCAGGTGTCCAAGCTGCCCTTGTGCTTCAGCCACACTCCCCTCCTATGCACATGCTGGACAATCTTCTCAGCAACAAAACATCAGACGAAGAACTAATGAATTTAGGTGTCACCTTACCTGCCCAAGCTCCTCGCAAGACCGTGTTCCCTCATGAGGTTCTGGTCAGGAACTTCAAGTTGGACATAGAAAGGGAAGACGTGATTGTCTTTTTACACATTCAGAAAACCGGTGGGTCTGTCTTCGGTCGCCACCTAATTCGAAATCTGGACGTGGGCAAGCCATGTCGGTGCCAACCGGGCCGAAAAAGATGCGAATGTATCACTAAATCGGATACTAACTGGTTATTCAGTCGATATTCCACTGGTTGGATTTGTGGACTACATGCTGACTGGACAGAGCTTAATAGTTGTGTCGACGATGCTATGAACAGGATTGAAGGAGTGGTCAGAAATAGAAAGTAGGTGTCCCTTTTTTTCTTCTTATTCAGATTATTTGTTCTATTTATTATTGATATTGTTGATGTGCCTTATCGAACAATTTTGATCGCATTCTTTTTCATCAGAAAATCTCCCGACGACAACGTAGCAAGATTTTCTCTGAAAAAAAACCCGAACAAATCATGAAACGGAATTCGTCATGAATGAATGAATGAATGAGAGGAGAGGAAACAAGTTTCTTCAGGCATCTCTCAAAGTTGTCCCAATCCTAAAAACTTGTCTGTTCTTTTCGTATTTATTCAGGATGAAAAAATGATAATCTAAGTACGGTGATCGATGAAAATAACTTAATAGGTGTTGGTGATGAACTAATACCCCCACCAAACTAAAACTGACGAAGTCCTTCGCCTTTTTTTTTTTTTTTTGTAGTTCTGTTTTGTTTTTGTTTTTTTGCATAATGGTCATAATATTTAGACAGAAGAAAATATGACGGTTCGAACTTCTGAAATCGAAGATTTGCTCTTTTTGTAATAGTGTATCACAGGTTTATAAAGATGAGTTGACAATTCCTAGATGCGTTAACGTCTAGCTCTAATAATTGCCGTCACTGTCTGACATACCGAAAATGCATCAACCATTGCTCAGTCTTGCCAATTTAGATGTTTTTCATCTAAAATCTAGATGGTCGAAATAAATTGCTCTATAGATGTTTTTTGATGAAATGAGTAATGTTTTTATTTAATTTATTTTATAGTAATAATTATTTTCAATAAATTGAGTAATATTTCAATGAAATAAATATTTAAAGAATAAAGTCACTAAGTTTAAACCTGGAGAATCTAGATATTTCAGGATTTTTTTTGTATTCAACTTCATGTTAATTTCAAAATAAGGTTGGTAACACTACTGTCTTCTTGCTAGACCTTTACACAAGCTAGCGCATCTATGATCTGATTTCAGGCTTGTTTTAACCCTAAACAAAAAACACTTTCTACTTGTCGCTACTTGAAATTGGTTTGCTTCCGTTGAAAAAAAAACAAACTCCAATTTCTTGTTGAAATCGCCTTAGTCTCTTCCAAGCACAAAACATGCTTTGTACTAACTGTCTAGTTAGCGATTCTAAGCACAACAACGTGTTTGTGTTCTGAGCTGCACAGTGCGCTATTACAAACAAGTAGCCAGCAAGCTTGAAAACCGCTGGTGTTACTAGATTTTTGTAAACATTTCAATCCTTTCATTTGATTGAATAATTAATTTTCCCACGTGTATTAAAAGTGAAAATGAGTATTGTGGTACAACAAAGCATAAAAACGAAGAAAAAAAAAAAGAAACCTCAGCTTATAAATGAGTTGAATTTTTTTCTTCAACAACTCTCTCCATTGTTATTGGATTATTTTCTTTTGTTCGATTCTTTCTTAAAATAATATTGAATGTTTTAACGAACCCTGAAAGAGACTGAAAAAAGAGTTAATATCATGAAGTCCTCAGTTGTCGTTTAGCCTTATGAATACAAAACCTAAAGCCAACATTTTTTGAAAATATGTGGAGAATCTGAAATATCCAGAGATGCGATATTCAAGAAAACAAATGACAAGCAACTTCCGGGTTATCGACTTTTTTCTTCAATTCTTGATAAAGATTCTTTTAAGAAAGAAAGACCAGTATTAAACTTTGTGACCGTTTAAGTTTTCGTATTTTTTTTTTTTTTTTTTTTTTTCTCCTTCTATCTTTTAGGTTCTAGGGATATACATATGTGAATGGATTCACAAAAGCCAATTTCCTCTTTCTGTACAGCTGAACAAATACCTAGCAGATTTTCATGGGGTGGGGTAATTGTTTTAGCATTTCTCGTTCCCATTAATTCCGATGTTTATATTTTCTTTAAGAATTCAAGTTTATTCATGCACTTGAAATACTTGTTAAGCGTAAGCCCGATATCTAGTTTCAATTTAATCTCATGGACTTTTCAGGAGAGGAATATAAACAACTTTTTTTATCATCTTGATCAGTCCAAGCCGTTTAATGGTAATCGAAAATGGCTTAGTTCTGATTGCCGGCTTCGATTATTTTCCCAAAGGTCCCATCAACGTTAATCAAACCGATTTGAATAAAATGAATATAATAGACAGTACGATGATGATAGTGCAATTTTGATTGCTCCTTTGTAGTTTATTTGCTATGTTCTTCAGTTTCTTTTAGCGATTTTCTTTCACAACCACCTTCATTTCTCTGCCGTACGTACTTGTAATTTGTTATACTTTAATTCATTTTTCCACTCTTTCATCCCTTTTTTATCAATTTAATTGAAAGTAATCGAACTAGACCCGTCGAAGAAAACTTGATTGATCCACATTTCAATCTATGGATCATAGTCGAAAACCTATTTACCCCTAATCAATTAGTATATTAAAGAAGATGGACTTTTATTACAGAGTGTTTCCTAAGCCTTCTTCATGTGCCAAATTACTTATACATTCAAGCAGAGTAGTTATTGTTGGCTCATTTTATGTCAACTTGTTACAATTATGTACATCCGTAACGTACGACGTCTCCTCTGTTGAAAACACGTTTTACTTCTGAGAACGAGAGGGACTTCGTGAATAAATGTACCTATTTCCCGTATATATTAGAATCGGGGTATTTTTCTTTCTTTTTTTTTCTTCCTCAAATAGATTACGCTAAACACTTATTTTTTTTTTTTATACTCTTAACCGACCCCACTTCAATATCTACCCCCATATGGTGCTTTTGTGAATTTATTGGGTGAAAAATCAGCCGAAGTAAGCGTTATCATTTTTGCAAATATGGACGGACGGGGACGACGGGTCATGGTTGTCATTTTAATTAGCGATTTCCTTCTCTATTCCTAGTATTCACATGGTTCGATTTTGTTTTAACCACTTTTATGAAATTTTGAGTATTAGTTTGATTGTATCTTTTTTTTTTTATTACCATGTGTTCGGTCCAAATAGTGTGTGTATTATTTTATTTTCTAAGAAAGGTTCTTATTCAGTGTTACTGGTAAACATGAGTCGTCAGTTCTATGAATGGAAAAAAATCGTTCCAAGACCAAATTTAAATTGGTTAACAGCGTTTATGAGGAATGAAGTGACCCTGAGAGAGAAATAGACAGTGTTCCTAACAGAGGAAGAAAGCTGGGTTTTTTGTAGAATGATAAGAGAGAGACGAAGAAAAAGAAAGTGTGTGGGGGGGGGAAGAAGCTTTTTCTCTTCGGGTCACTCAATTTCTTATGTTGTTGCAAAAAAGAAAGTAGTAACTTTACCTGTTTTGAAATGACTGACAAGCAGATGTCAGTTGTTTTTTGTTTTGTTTTTACAATATGAAATTCGACTTTTTCTTTCTGTTTTTAAATGGATTACATATCTTATTCAAAATACTCCTTACTTTGTACATTTTTATTTACTTTTTGTAATTTTTTTTTTAGATTTGAGATTGATAGACTAACCGTCAACTTACCATTGTTTTATTTTTGGTACCATGTAGGAAAGGTTGTCCGGATTGTTAAGTTTCATACCCTCACCCATTCGGTGGTAAAAATGGCTCACAAATAGCTTTTTAACAATTTAATTCATTTGTGTATTTACTCTTTTTTTTCTTTCATTAATACTCTCATTTCTTTTTATTTGTGCATAGTTTTCAATTATCGTATCATGTGGCGAAAAAAAAATGATATTCAAAATATATGGATGCACCTCAAAAGTTGATTGAAACGACAGTGTAGACGAAGTAGTTCGATTGTCATGATTATTTGAATGAAGGAAAAAGCTTTCGCTTCAGTCAATCTCTCAACTTCTACAGTTGTTTGAATGATGTATTTTTGATGAAGTATGGAAATTCTAATGAAATTCGCAGTTTTTGAAAAGAATTTTATCTTTCTTGTTGAATTTAAAACGGATACAGCAAACATAAAACACTCAACTCACCAAAAATGACTTTATTATTTGGTGACCTTTTTTTTCTTTTTACTTCTTCCTCTAACAATTATGATATATAGAAGCCGCCATCAACTTAGAATCCGGATTACAGAATATTTCTCCAAACAGGTGTTCTTTTAAACAATGGTTGACAGTTTTAATCGACATCTTTCAAAAAAATCTTTTTAAAAAAGTCTTAGTCTATTATCTGATCATTTTTGCTGGCATGATTTTTTTTTTTTACTTTTATTTTTCTTTTATTTATTTCAATAAGTGAGGACGAGAAGAAAAAACGAGAACCCTTCGGTTTGCTTACGTAGCTATTCATCCTGCTCTGTCAGCTGATGATGAGCGCATTCATTTCAAGTGTTAGGGAATTTGTTGAGGCAAATATTGTATTATTTGGTCGTTTCACTTGTGTTGATGATTAAGGCAATGCTCTTGTGACTGATTTTCTTTTATTATTGAACTAGGAACCTTGTCAGTAATCCAAGATAGCTTGCTTTCTATTAATGCACAGACTCCGGGTTACTAGTGTGTCTACTCTGACGTGGAAGATATTGACGAATTCTCATTTTTTTTCTTGTTTCTCAGAACAACCGACCACGTTGTTCACTTGAAACTTGAAATGTTCACTTTGCACTCGAGATAAAACCTATAACTCTAAAAACTGTCCTGGAAGAGATGTTGTGTTATATCTATGAAATTCAATATTTTCTTTCTAATTTTTCCTATCTTTTCCTAGCCACATTTTTTTTTCTTAAGTTTTTTACGACCGCTTCGAAAATTTCCTGAAGAATTTTGATTCAAGTGATTCTATAGCTACTGACTATGGTCAAATGAACACTTGTTTCTGATTTTCCCCTTCATTCCATGAAGATTCGTTTGAAATGCCTTGAATAAATACGCCTGTGTTGATCCATTACAACTTGCTTGTCTGTTACTCTTTTCTTTTTGAATCTTTAAAACTTTTCTGGAAAGTTATGTATAACATTCATTTGTAGCCACTGATGTAAATTTTAAGCATGTAGACTTTATTATTGCAAGACTAAGAACGATTTTTTTTGTTTAGTGTAGTCAAGTTTCTGAATTTTTAACCCGGGTTGTTTGAGAAGTCACTTCTCGGAGGAACCTAGAACTCCTGGATTTCCAATACAATGGTTTCTCAGCAATCATTTAAAACTCGTACTACAAAAATGTATTTTATTTTACACTACGTTGTTTACCCTTGTTGAGAAATGAGAGCAATTTTGACCTTTATTGCCATATGAACTGTTACAAAAATTATTCTAACAAATTCAAATTTACATATGTTATGACTCGTACAATTTTCGGGTTGGTAACTTTTCTCCAACTTTTTTTTTTTTTCCTTTTGTCTTGTTTTTCTAGGGAAATTCTCGTTTTATGAAATGATAATGACATTTAGCTTAATATTCTGGATGGGTTGGAATATAAAACCATATACAATATTCATCTGATTGATTCATTTGCTCTATGCAACCGTTCTGTCGTGGTTTTATACGTTTTAGAAATTTATCTATTCTGTAAATGGTCATTCTTGTGTTTCTCAAAAGCACAAAAATCACCTTAGAAAATTTAGTTTCTAATTTTTTTTCTTAGTAGATCTACTGAAACATTCTGAGGTTGACATTTTTTTATTTTTTCATTTTATCAGTCAAAAAGAAAAAAATCAATTTTGGATATTTAGAGTTTTGAAATGGACGCACAAGTTCTTGGAAAATATGGACAAAAGATTTCGTTTAAGTTTATTTAATTACCAATTTTTAACCCTATCTCTATTTCCATTGATTTTCACATTTTTTTCTTTGTTATCTAACGAACATTTATGATTCCTGGGAATATACTAAACCTGACAATGATATCAGGTTGTTGAACATGGAATTGCAGATTTACTTTGAAAATGTTCTCATTCTTCATCTGTCTTAATACATTCATTTTACTTTGGCAGGAAATTGTGGATTTACTTCCTAAAGAATCCTTCATTTGAAGAACCAATTAATTCATGAAAGTTTGGTCTTGTTTGGAGAATCATTCGCTTGTAAGGAAGTTGTCCATGTGCTGGAAAAAAATGGTAATTCGTAGAAGAGATGAGATAAATAGACAGGATGCAATAAAGTCTCCATCTTCAACTGATTCATCTTTTTGTAACATCAGACATTTTCATGCAACAAAATGATACTCTTTGCGTTCACCTAATTGGGCATTGTTTAAATTACAAGCTGATCTATATATTTATGTTCATTTATTATTTGATCCTTTTAAAGGAAGATTTGATGTACCAAACTTGTTCCATCAAATAGTCATCATAAACTTCCATGGTTGGTAGTTTAGTTCTGGTCTAGGATTTGTCTCATAGTCTGCATTTAGTCATTATGTACATCTCAAGTTATTATACAAAATACAATTTTCATTTCAAGTGATGGTACAATGTAAAAATATAAATTTCATTTCATTGTACATTTTCAATACGGGCCTCCATACATCTGATTATTTTTATTTAGTTTGAATGGATCCCATTTATTATGGGGATTTCTTGCCAATCATGATTTGAGATTGTTCCAATTATTATATTTGAATGTTTTTTTTTCAATAATGGATAGATATATGATTTTAAAATATCAATTAAAATGTTCTCATCATTGGAAAAAAATGCTGGGCTCTGAACAGAATCGGTAATTTATTGTCAAACTACCTAAAAAGTTCACTTGTGAATTACTGAGCATCTAAATAACATTAATGAATGTAAATTTCCACTTGGTATCAATGTTACATTACATGGATAGACCAATATTGTATTTGACTCTCAATACTCACTGAATTTACATTAAAGTAACATAGTTGTTTATTTTGGTTAGTTGTATTGCAAATTTTATGTATACAACTAAATGCAAGATGAATGTTTGTAATTTTTGTAGGGGAGAGATATAAGCATTTCTTGAATTGGGAATATATTTTGTGTATAAACTTGATAAATTAAGGGGTATAACTGTATTTGTTAGGAAAATCATATATTTTATAATTTATCTTCTTCAAACAGAAATTGAATGGACATTGCAGGATCTTCAATTTTTTTTTTTTTTTTGAACACTTGGTACTACTGAATCTTACAATAATTTAATGCAAATGTCTTCTACATATTTTGTATGTCTGTTGATACTGATAAGTTTTTTGTGGCTAAGCAATAGCATTGTTATAACTAGGGCAGAGCCAGTTCCAAAGGAGCATGTTTGGAATAGGATAAAAGATCTATAATCTGTAATTTTGAAGATTTATTTTTATTGGATTTCTCAAGAACTGCTGATCTAGCAAAAAAAAATGCAGTCCACTCTAAAGAAGAATTGCACAAAAATCTTGTAATTTTCTATATTATTCTGCTTGTTCCTACTTTCTATCTTGAGTCAAAATGTAACAGAAATTGTAATTACTCTTGCTGTGACTGAGATGGAGTGAGGAATTTTCCCTCATTTTATCTTGCTGGGACACCTGTTGAGAGAAGATGATGATAAAAATCTGTAGAGGTAAATAAAAAATTTGCAAAAATTTGATTAGACATAAAAATTATGGTGTGATAAAAATTTGAAAAAACAATCAATTTGAACCACTTTTTAAAGGATGGAGATCTGTTCTTCCTTAAAGAAAGCGTTTTAGTCCAATCGTTCTGAACACAATTCCTTTAAATAAGAAACAATTGTTGATCTTGATTATTAAATATAAAACCTTTAAATAAAAAGCAATCCATTTTGATACAAAATCAAAATTTTCTATGCATTATGTGGTAAGGTTTTTAATTAAGAATTATATGCCTCACACTGAAATCTTAGTTTTCTCCTTATCGTTGTCTTTGAGATGTTTAATTAAAAATTACTCTGTAAGTGCTGGCCCAATTGGAAATTGCTTTATTCTCCAAGTTGGAGAATTTTAGTTATTGCTTTAAGAAAAATTGTGGTATGCTGTGTTATGGTAGGATATAATATTGAGGTTTTTCTTACTGCAAATAATTTCTGTAGTTATGTTTGTGTGGGTATGTCTGTATATTTGCAGATTTTTATAGTTTATGATTAGGAAGAATTAATATACAGTTATCCCTTGCCATTCGCAGGGTTTTGTGACTGTGAATGTGCTAAATCTGCTAATAATTTTTGCCGACTTACATTCCCCCCAAATTAAACAAAGCCTTCTCAGAAATCCTCTGTAATTTAACTGAAGTATTTATTTTAAATTTTTACAACTTTATATTATTTTCTTGCAGTTATAACCAAATTTAAACTTTCGAAGAAGATATTTATTTATTGCTATATGTTTTGAGAGTGTTAGAAATGCATACAGTGCAGTGATTAACAATTTTTTTTTTCTTTCTGTTTTATGCTACTTTTCACTTGCATCTAATAAAATTTTCTGTTTGCTTTTTTAAAAATTTCAACCGATCTTAGAAATTTGATGAAAAGCAACAATGATATTTATGATGGTGAGCAGTAACTTGAAATTGAAAAAAAAATTCAATGTCTAAAAATAATATTTTTTCAACTAACCAATTTGTGAGTTTCGGTTTTCAACTGGTTATTGTTATCCATATGAATAAATTTTAGTCAATAATTTTCTGCAATCTTATCAAAATGCATCTATATTTACAGTATATTTTCTAAGTATGTGTATGTGTTGTTTTTTTTTTTCTACTTGGTACACTGCAAAACTCCTCAAAATATTCCCATTAAATTATTCAAGACTGAACCACGAATTATTGAAACCATGAATAGAAAGGGAAAGCTGTAATTATATCTTAGATGATGCTATTAAATAATTTTATTGCTTTATAGCAATGTCTCATAACTTCTTGCTGGTAATTGAAAAAGTAAAATATATATGAAATTAGGTGTTAATACCTAGTAAAATCACAGAGTTACAATTTTCTCAGAAAGTACAGATATCACAACAACCTGACTGAGTTGGCAAAATTACAATTAGCATGCAGGATAAATTGAATCATGTTAGCTGGTTTATCTGTACATGTAAATCATACTTATATCTTTGCTGTTGGTTTATACATTCAATGTTTTAAAGTAATTCTTTTTTGTGGTCTCTCTAAGAACTTATTTTACAAAAATGTTTCAAGAATTTTAAAATTTTAGCATATATTAAACGTGATATGTTGTAGGTGTTATTTTGATATCTCCTACTCAAATTCATTTGTACTAAGCCAAAACTGAGACATAATTACATTTCTGAAATACTAGTTGTTTGTGATACCATGCTAACCATCATACCACTGTCATCCTACTTATTGATTTCAATTGCCTCAAATTTATTGATTTTTGATAATTTGTCAATTTTGGTAGTTTGACCAGCTTGCATTTCAGTTCAGGATTTAAAGGTACCAAATATGCCCTGCTATATCTGGCAAACCAAACATTGTTTCAATGCTGAGTTGAACTGAAGAATTAGTCACAAATAATTGGAATTATTTCTCTACATGTAGGAAAATCATGTATATTGGCTATCATAAGAAAATTACAAATGTTGTTGTTACATTGATAATCGAACATTTTAATACACCAGGAAAGTTTTTATATTGCTTTCAAATGAGAAACTATTTGATATTTAGTAAGCTATTATTTTTCTGTATATTCATCATACTGGGTTGCAGAGTTCTGATGGCTTTTCCTATCTTGAACTTGTTGGCTTATGGACAAAAAAATCCCAAATTCAGTCATTTCTACATGAATGTTTGATAAAAGCATTTTCTGCTAATTTTTTTTTTTAAATCCCAAGTTATGGAACTCTCATTTGAAGTGCTTCTTTTAGACATGAATATAAATATTTTGTAAACTGATTTCTATCTGATATATGCTCATCTGAAAAGAATAACATTTTGGGGATGAACTTGCAGACCACACTATCATTTTGAGCAAATTCTTCATCCTATAACTACAAAAACATTGACAGGTATATACTCTCTTACTTTTGATCTTTTAATAGTAATGTTTTTTAATTCAGCTTTCTGCTCTAAGTCAAATAGGCTATTATGTTTCCAAGTAAGTTTTTATTTTCTTCTTGCAAACTGAATTCTATCATCTGTAGTCAATTAGTATTGCTGCTTATAACAATAAAAACTTATGTACACTCAATTCAGTCTAGTTGATTAGTAATTGAACTATACATTTTTTATTGCTTTCACTGTTCAATTAGAATTTCACCGCAAATTTACATTACAACCTCATCATTATACAATAATTCATTGATTGTCAATAATGTCTCTTTAAATTCTTTGTGAACTAGAAAAAACCATGGAAAACAAGAATTTATATGTACAGTAAACCCTTGCTACGACATACTAATTGGGAGAGGGTTGTTGTTGAAGCCAAAAGTTTGTTATACCTGATAGTTGTCCTGCATTCAGTAAATAAATGTAGTTTTCTGCCTTTAACAAATATCATTCGTAAATCCAAAGGCAGTTTGATTGCTCCTCATTCTATTTCCGACATCTTATGTCGTTCAGTAAAAATGATACAGTTTGTAGCCTACTCCTAGTTTTTTGGTCCAGTCTTTTGCAGCATTTAGTTAAAGATCAAAGTGAAGTATCTGTTCTTTTCACATCAATGAAACATTACATCAACTTCCTGTTTTTAATTTTAAATGCTATTGTAGTTGTATCCATTTTCATACAAAACACCTAATGATTTAATTTCCAAAATGCAAAATGAACAATTTATTTTAATACAAAATTTGATAATAATTGGTGAGTTAAAAAAGAGTAATGAATCCTTATAAGGTGAAACGATTTAGTGAATTCAAATGACTTGACTTTTTCCCCAGTTTGAAATGCAAGTAAGGTAAACTTGAAAATTTGAAGCGGGAATGCCTGGTCACATACTTTTAGGTGACGGCAATAAATTAAGATCACAATAAATTTTGTTTTTGTTAATTGAAGAAATGTTTACATTAAATTGAAACTCATGAAGAAAACAATGGCATTACAACCATAATAACATTTAGAATTGAAAATTGGAAGTTATTGTCATGTTTTATCAAAGTTAGGAGAACAGACACAACGTCTAGATCTAAAAGCCACCAAAGGCTAAACCATGAAACTAGGATTATGCCATACTTGTTCATCACATTCATCAAACTTCAATCCGTAAATAAGAAGATAGTTTGTTATAGTCCACGTGTTCATTGAGGCCGAAATTTGCTATATTTAGTTTTGTTACTGCAAGGGTTTATTGTTGTTTTTCATGATTGCCATGAGCAGTATACTTTGAGTGTACTTATAAAGTTATCAGTGCTTCCATAGAAAAAAAAAATTCAACTAAAATTTTTGAGGATCCATTATATAATCATGAATGGATTTAGTATTTACACTTTGAATGTGCTATTTATTGTAATTTAAGTGAGGCAGTTGTAATCACATTCTCTCTTTTTAATCTAGCTATTTTTTTTTTGGATACCTCATGACAGGATACATTGTCTTCAATGTTCCATTGATTCTTTGTAGTCTATGTGTGCAAATTTTATTCCTCTGACAAAAGTATGTGTGCACTTTTGAATTCAATATAATGGATCAATATTTTTTCAATAAAAACTGATAGCTCTCTACAGAATTTGAAATCTTTTGTTCACACATTAATTTCCTTTGTGTGCTGATTGTAAATGTCTGTGTGTGCACGCACACAGCTTAGAGGGAACTATGATTATCTTGTCCGCTGATTAGAGAGTAGAAAAAAAAACCTTTTATTTGCTAAATGTGTTTGTTTAGTAAATATGACATTACCATTATTCTTATTTCTTTAAAACCAAGAACCATCTGCATAATCCTGATTGGGCAGGCTTCATTAGATTTTTTTTAATGAGATCTATTTATGGAAAGCATAATGTTTGTTTTTTTTTTTTCTTTCAAGAAGAGATTTTTTTTCCCTCTTTTTAAAATCCCCCCAAATTAAAGTTTCTTTTTCTTCTCTAAGAAAAAACAAAAATATAATTAATGGAATCCCCTGGCCCAAAATGACTATGCCTTCTTTATAAATACCACTTTTCCTGAAAGAAAAATTTTTACACACACACACACACATATATAATTCCCTTCGAACTAGCTTTGTTGTTTTGGTTTTATTTTGTTCTCTTTAGCCTTACATGTATATTGCTTTGTTCTTGAAATTTCTCATTTAAGAATTATTCATGCCTTGGAAGCGGAACCCTATTATATCTATTTGATCTATCATGATATTTGATTAAAAATTTACATGTATGATTTCCAGTTACAAATCTCATCAATGATTTAAATAGCTGATTGAATGCCATGCCTCTGTCCTTTTCATAGCAAAATCTATTCAAAATAGGAATACTGTAATTTTTATTGAAATTTGGGCACTTTTTTAATCTTTAAGTCATTAAGGTTTTGGCTCTGGATATGTTAACTCGACTATCAAATTAGACTGGTTTCAGTTTTTAAAAGTGTAAACATTGTCTGCTCGAACCTCCAGAGGGGAAAAAAATGAATAAAGAATCAATAAAAATGTTACCAAAATCTTCAATACAGTATAAACTGGCTGTCCTATGCTTAGAGACTATATAAAATTTCAGTTGAAATGATGGAAGAAAATCAGCAAAGAAAATAGTCATCGTGACCATTCCTATGTTATTTCTATACAATCTGGAACCAGATGTATGCTGATGACATCACCCTATTAGCTGACCAGAAAAAACAATTCTTGTCTCTTTTAGGGTATGAAGCCTAATTGATCATCCTGTTATATTGTTAGTCTGAAACATAGAACAGAGATTTCTTGATCTTCTGAATCATTTTTCTTTGACCCATGTTTTGCATTTATATATTTTCTCTTTCCATTAATTATTCTTGTCAGAGTAATGGTAGGGTAAGTGGTTATAGTTGGCCACTGTTTGCTGCTACTGACAATTAGGGATTGAGCAAATACCCTACTGCAGGGGATGGATTGGGACATGACACAAAAATACTAAAATGACTGACTGTCTAGGGAAGTTTTTTTTGATTTCTGAAGTAAATGATATGTAACTAAATTAATGGAAATAGATGCATCTTGATTTGGAGGCTCAGGGTGCATCTGATTTAGCTCTCTGCTAGTATACATTCATTCAGTTAAATGTTCGGTTTGATCTATTTCTTCTGTAGTTCAAAGAAAATTTTGCAGGTGGAAAAAAAAAATAAGACATTGATTGTTAATGATTTATGAGTGTGGGTGCATGATTCATGGAACAGTGCAGCCTTATTTAACAGCTAACAATCACCCCTTTGAATTTACCATACATTGCAGTTATTATAACTCGGAATTTTTGAGATGAGGTATTATTATTTCCATTATTATTCGGACCATCCTCATCTTTGTTGTTTTTTATACAACGTTTCGGCCGTTGCACTCTACGGCCTTCGTCAGGTATCATCTGGGAGATGATACCTGACGAAGGCCGTAGAGTGCAACGGCCGAAACGTTGTATAAAAAACAACAAAGATGAGGATGGTCCGAATAATAATGGAAATAATAATACCTCATCTCAAAAATTCCGAGTTATACTAACTAATCGGTACGGACCCGAAATAGTTAAAGAATGGAGAAGAGTCGAACGTCTCCACCAAAAACTGGCTAGAACGTCAAATCACCTGACATTCCTGTTCAGATGTCGGGACCTACGGCTCATTCCAACAGGCCTAATGACAAAACCCCCGGTACGATCGAAACGAGCTCAACTGGCTGCAGAAAAACTAGGTCATGCCCTAGTACGAGAGAGAATAAGCCACAATAGATGGAGAAAAAAGCAGCTACAGGATGAAATCGTGACTCGAAAGCAAGCGCTCCTAGACCTAGCGCAAACCGAAGACAGTGCTAGAATCGAAAACTGTCTCCAAAAATCGTACATGACCGAATGCAAAAATGTGAAGATCATACAAATAAGGAAGCTAGCAAAGCTGAAAGAACGATGCTTAAAGTCCAAGATCGATAATCCACAACCCGTAAAGGCAGTGATCAACTTGAGTCAAAGGATACTATCAAACTCTGAAGAATCTATACTAAATAAAGGTCTCAACTTCGCAATCCCGAGTAAACGAGTCCCTTACTTGGACATCATAGCTCCAATCGAGGCAGCAGCCTTGAATAAGGATCTCCCCCATGCCCAGGGAGATGAGCTAAGATGGAAAGTGAGACAGGTCCTTGAAAAGGCCAGAGCCTCTGAGCCCAATATACAAAAAGAGGAATGGGCGGCCATCAAGACCCTTCGGAGTGACACAAGTATAGTCATACTGCCAGCGGATAAGGGAAACGCAACTGTGGTGATGGACAAGCTAGCATACAGTGAAAAGTTGGCCAACATAATTGAGGAGGGTGGCTACTGCAAGTTAAAAAGAGATCCCACTCTGAAAACCGAGAGGAAGCTATCACAGATCCTAAGCAAGAACAAGAATCATTTCCCCCCAGTAACATACAGACAGTTAACTCAAAAATATAGTAAGCCACCACATATGTATGGCCTCCCAAAGATTCACAAGGTAGGTACTCCATTACGACCTATAGTAAGCTGTCGGGGCTCAGCATGCCATCCACTGAGCAGGTACCTGGTGAGTATAATCAACCCGCTGGTGGGTAAGACCTCATCCTATGTAAAGAACTCAGCTGACTTCGTAGATAAACTCAGAGGGGCTCCAATTCAAACACAACGAATGTTGAGCCTAGACGTGGTGAGCCTCTTCACACGAGTTCCTACATCCGAAGCACTATCAGTAGTTCGGGATAAATTAGGTTCAGATCCCACATTGGATGAACGCACCAGCATCCCCCTTAACAACCTAATGGAAATGTTGACTTTCTGCATAGAAACAACATACTTCCAACTGGGGAATGAGATGTACCAACAGGAGGAAGGCTTAGCTATGGGATCACCGCTATCACCAGTGATGGCAAATATATACATGGAGTACTTTGAAGAATTGGCCTTAGGAACATCACCACTAAGGCCAAGCATGTGGCTTCGATATGTAGATGACACCTTCGTACTATGGCCGCATCTGGAAGACCCACAGTTACTACTTGACCATGTGAACTCAATCAGAGCTTCTATACAGTTCACAATGGAAAAGGAGAGTAACAATAAATTAGCCTTCCTAGATGTACTGGTAACAAGATCAGAACAAGGTTTCAATACATCTGTGTATCGTAAGCCAACGTTCACTGGTCGATATCTCAACTTCGCCTCTAACCATCCATACAGCGTTAAAAAAGGGATCGTCCGATGCTTACAGCACCGAGCAAAGTTAATAAGTAGCGACTCTGACACATACCTCTGTGAGATGCGTAACATAAGCAAGAATCTCCAGAAAAATGGTTATCCCAAAGGCTTAACTGTCACCACTAGTGAAAGAAGAGTGACGGTGGAGGAGGAGGATGACAATCATAAACCAACAACGGTCTGTCTCCCCTACCTCAAGAATGTGTCTGAGAAGATCCAGAAGATCTGCGCCCCATATAATATCCGGGCCGTATTCAGAAGCAGATCAACGCTACGCAGCTACCTCTCCCGCACCAAACCACCCACTGAGTTATCGAACACTAAAAACTGTGTATACTCAATACCGTGCAGCTGTGGGCACGAATACACAGGTGAAACATGTCGCCCCTTGAAGGTTCGGGTGGAAGAACACCGAAAAGCGGTGAGTAAAGGTGAAACCAATAAATCAGGTATAGCTGACCATGTATGGAAAGAAAAGGGAGACCACCTACCCCTCTGGAACAAGGTTGAGATAATTGACCAGGAAGAACATTGGAAAATCCGTAAATTGAAAGAGTCGGCCCATATGCTAGGCAAGCAAAACTGCCTCAGTAATCCTAGCATTGAAATGGATACCATATGGGAACCTCTGATAATAAAAGACAGAAAACAATAACATCAAAAAAAAAAAAAAAAAAAAAAAAAAAAAAAAAATCTGTCACCTGAGGTTTAAGACTCCTAAAAATTAACACCGGTTGTCCACATGGACACATAGCGCAGTGGTTACAGCATCAGACAAATTACTGTTAAGTAATCTGATGGTACTAGGTTCGATCCTAGTGTGAGGCAGTATAACAATACTACTAACGCTGAAAGAGGGGAGTACGGTCGATATACCCCCGTCGGATAAAATAAAGGGTTCGGTTCGTTACTTCCCAAAAATCTCCCAGATGATACCTGACGAAGGCCGTAGAGTGCAACGGCCGAAACATTGTATAAAAAACAACAAAGATGAGGATGGTCCGAATAATAATGGAAACATTGCAGTTATGTAGAATAATTGATTGTGCATAATTTAATCTTAGGTAAAAGTTCCCAATAAGGAGAAACCCTGATTACTATAGCTACAAAAATATTTTTTTATCTAATTAAAGCATAGAATTTAGTATGATCATAAACACAAACAATTTGCTTCCCCTAAAAAAAACTTGCTTATTCTTGAAAACTAAAAATTTCCTGGAAAAAAACGAGAGGTCAGATTCAGTCAAAGCAGTTCATACCCCTCTACCGCATAGGATAAATATTTTTTCAAAAATTTTGCATCCGTCCACTCAAACAAATCTTATATATCTGTCTGATTTGGGAAAATTTAACCTGGCAATCATGTGGTGAACAAAACATTTGCAATGAACAGATTTTGTCCTGTATTTCCAAAATCTGGTGATAGGAGCTCTGGTAATAAGAGGATTTACAATATAAATCCTATTCAGGAAACCTAGGACTGGACTGATTTACATTGATTTGTTCAGGGTTTTCTAAACTCCATTTGAATTATCGGTGTTTATGCTAAAGAATTGATTTTGTTGACGAATGAAAGCATTTTCTGTACATAAGCCCAGCCATATCCTGTGTATATCTGGAATAGTACAGGTGTTTACTTTTGCACTTTTTCGTTGATCAAGAGATTTATTGTAAATGTGGCCATTTCCAGACTTTAAAGTTTTTAACTCAATCTATACATGAATTTGTTGCAAAATTACAGGTATGCCCTACTTTTAGAAAGTTCACTTGGTATCACTTTGCTTTTACAAAAGACCTTTATTAGTGTAGGTTTTCCCTGCTATCCAAAATGGCGAAAAAATTAGGATCAATTATCATCAATTTATGTGGGAAAATTTTCTGAGCTTCTCTGGACCTCCAAAATAATCTAGTGTGCCTGTTCCGATGTTGAAGGTTGAAGTTCGTCGTCTACTGTGGCTGATGTTGAAAACTCCATTTACAGCAGTATGCTTGACTGTTCAGCTCAGGGGTTGGAAAACTAAGGCCCATGAGCCAAATCTGGCTTGCCATCTTGTTTAATCCAGTCTACCGACTTCGAATTTGTGGAGTTGCATACAAAAAGTCTTCGTTTTTCTCATGTCTCAATATCCTCTGCTCGAAGATGGGATTCGGCATCTGGCACAAACTTTGTTGAAAAAATGTTTTCAAAGATGAAGTATATTTGATCTGTTTGTTGCTCAATGTTGACTAATTCATCATCATCATCAGTCTTTTAACATCCGTCATTGGTCATTGACTTTCCCTAGGATTCGCCACAATTCTCTATCATGGGCGTTGCAAAGCCAGTAGTTTCTGAATCTGTCCAGTTCATCTCTCCATCTTGTATTCTGCCGGCCTCAGTTTCGCATATGATCTCTGGGGATCCATGTTGTGTGTCATGATGTCCATCGGTTGTCTTTCATTCTTGCAACATGGCCTGCCCATTACCATTTGAGTTTTTTAATAGTTTCTATGATGTCTCGGACTCCTGTTTTCTTCCTGATATACTGTGATGTCTTGTGATCTCTCCATGTAAGGTTGAGCACGATCCCAATTATCCTAAAAAGATGAGTATACAACCAATGCATTCTCCTGATAGTCACTTATGGAGCTGAAACATGGAACCTAACCAAGAGAGAGACCAGCAAACTGACTAATTACCACTTGTAATTAAAACTGACTACAAGAACCTCAAAATTGGAACCAGAATTGACAATATTTTTTGCAAAAGATATTGTTCATAATTCTCATTGATTGATGATACAGGGCAGTTTACATAGGTATATATTCCTAATGTAAAACATTGAAGTAATTAAAAACTAGTTATTTCCATAGCTCCATGTGATCATTATTTCATTTTCTATTTGTTCTAGCCTGCAAGACATAGAATCATTTCTAATCTGGTCGGGCTCCTCGAAAGTTTGCCGACTCCTTCAAGCATTTTTCTATCTCATGATTTTTTGTAGCCACTAAAAACAACCTGCAAACCTGTTCTGAACCTATGTGCCCTTTAAAAACTCAAGTCCTACTTTTCATTACAATTATCGCTGCTCTGTCAGTCATAGCAAAAATCTTGTGCATATGATATGATGATTGCTTTTTTGCAGTATGCCATTTCTATTTACAAAAGAGGAATGCTCTTGACTTTGAAACATGCTTTCTAACTCAAGAAAGACAATGGCACAAACTCTACAAATTCTATTTGTGTTATATCTGGAGTAACACAAAAATAACATTTCTGTTCAATTTTTTTTCTATAAATATCTCTGTTGCAAATTTCATTGTGAATTTACTTCGAAAGTTTGTAATGGAGTTTATTTTTACATCTTGACTATTCAAATACATTATTTGTTAATTTTTTTAAAAACTTGTTCTCACTTTTATGAAGAAGTTGCTTTCTTGCAAGTTCTTGAATTTTTTTTCTCTTCCTATTTCTGAATACTTCAAGCTTCAATCTAATGCTAGAATTCTGAAAAAAAAATATTTGAAGATTTTTATATAATTAGTTTAGGATATGACATGGTTTCAAGATATAAAGGTGAAACAGTTGAATATGTTGACTGTACTATGCTAACAAAATGTTTTTTAATTTTTGGTAGCTTTCTCTATGCTTGGTTATTACAACTCTGAAAATTACACACTTAAAATTGGCACAACTATATAGAATCAGTAGAAAAAATAGGGCAAAACTAAGAATTCCTTCATGACGATGACCTAAAACATCCTATTTACATTTGATTTTGCTTACAAATCAAAACGTGAATGTGTAGTATTTATTATGAATACTACAATTTTATAGCATTAATGATGACTTATAAATTTTATAAATTATCATTAATGCTGTAAAATTCGGTTACTACAAATTTTGATTGCTAAATCGCATTTTTTATGTCTGATGATAAAGATACTTATGTCAACAATTCTTGAAAGGGAGTTTCCTCAATAAGGCACAACCTAAACATTAATTCTTTCTTGAATTCATTGCAAAGAAATATTTTTGTTTGTTGTAATTTGAAAGGCATTTATAATTTATGAGCTTCGTTTTAAATTAATTGGTTAAAGAAGAGAAAGTAGCTCAACATTTTTTTTTCTTATTTTCAAGATATTTAGAAATTGATTTTCATTTATTTTGTTATATTTACATCTTTGCCTAGATTGTGCCATTGATTCTTAGAAAGAATAAAGTTCATCGGTTTGTCTGAAATTCATTTCAATCGTGAAAATTTATGAATATTGGAAATCTTATAATGATAGACAAAAGCTCATTGGAAAAAGGTAATTGTTTAATTCATATTTGAACAGTGGGTGAATCATAATTTTCATGTGTTGCAATCACTATCAAAACAAGGTTTTAAAATGCTGCTTAGATTTATCTAGATTTTGGAAACCTCAGTAATTTTATTCTAATGATAATTTTACTCTCCTCTTCAATTCTTTTTGTTCTAGTGTGTTATGGCTTTCCAATGGACCGCTTATGCCCCACCATATGATAATACTTAAATCAAAGAATAATAGTCCAAAAGAAATTAAAAATATAAGAAAGGAAAGCATCTTGAAAGTTGTCATTTAACTGTCAATTTCAAGCTCTAACAAATGGGTATAATTTTTTCTGATATTTTCCACAGTTTATTCAATAATTTCAGGGTCTTTTTCAGCTAGTTCCCACCACACTGAATTATTAATCACAGCTATCCATAACTGACTGGTTTAATCACTGTTCCTGGGTTTGGATTATCTTTATGTTCTGACATATATATGTGTCTATCTATATATCTATCCAAACTTCACCCAGCCCTTACTGTTCATAATTTGGCACAGCCATTCCCTCATAAAATCATTTCTAATCTGGCCCATCTGCTGACTCCTGGCTTAGCTTTACACATTTTTCTATCATATGTTTCTTTGTAGACACTCAATGGGTTGGGGAAATTTTTTTTTTTTTTTCGTTTTTGTTTTTTCTAAATTTCCTTTCAAAATAGGTGGAGGGTTCAGTCTGCAGTGAAAGTTTGTTAAATTAGTCACCAGTTTGTGCCCATTTGTTTTTTTGAAAATTCAGACTTTTTTTAGCAATCACAGCCCTACAAGAGGTGAAGGAAGTAACTTATTCATTGATCACCCTCAGCACAGCATGTATAGGTGGCATAATTTCCCTTAGAAAGATAGTTATTATATTATATATCATTTGTAATCGCTAAATAAATATATATTTGAAAAAGTTCAGGATATTTTGACAACTTACACTGAGCTGTAATAAAAATAATTATTTAGTATGTTGGGGACTGGGGAATAATTTCATTGTTAGATTTGATCCTGTGAGGATTTTTCCTTATATCACTTCTCTTCCTCTGAAGTGTACCTATTTTATGTGGTTGATAATCATCATACCAGCTGAAAATCCACTTTAGATATTTGTACAGGCTGAAAGCCAAAGGAGAAATTTTTTTTTTTTTTATCCACCCAAGAAATCTAATAGAGCTCCGTTACGTGTAGGAATACTGTCCCTTTTTCTGATTCCACATTTTAATGTCAACTGGCAGGGCTGAATTGGAGACATCAAAAATGTTCCATGATCTATTGCAGAAAAAAGCCAACATATATTTTCCATCTTAATGCATTATACATCCTACTCATAATTGACTCAAATCTTTAAATTAAGATTAGGAGATCCTAAAAAGAATGGAATAAGCATTATTTTTGATACAAATTCCTTACTGATATTTCTTGCTTTCATCAGCCCACACTTATTTCCCCCAACATACTTTCTGTTTTAGCTATAGTTTCTATATCTCTTCTCTGTAAGTTCCTTTGTTCCTTCTCTACTCGACCATAAACAATGTCTTGATTCAATTCCTCTGAAATTTAACAGAAGGAAGTAATTTCAAGATTTGTTGTTCTTTTCTATCTTTTTCTGGAGACAATATATTCTTTTGTTCTGTATATAAGAGATAGAAGTATTCTTCATAGATCAAAGTTCATCAGTTATTTTATACTTGTGATATGTGATGTATAAAAACCACGAAGTTAAGTGATTTCAAATGGGGAACTTATGTTGCTTCTGCTGGCTTGTTTATTCGGTATCGTATAAAACAAACCTTAGATAATCTCATTGTTTTGGGTTTTTTTGTAGTTCTTTGAATAGTCTTGTATTGATTCCTGGTATGGAAGACTTTAATTGCTAAAATTACTTTTTCTTAGCACTGGCTTCCATATGGTGTTAGAAATCTACCCTCAGTTTGCTTGTGCATTTGTTTTTCAACAAACTCGTGAGTAGCTTCTTCCTCTTGTAGCCTTCCTCTCACTGTTCCATGTTTATTATTATAACCTCAATCACAGTTCCAGAGCTGAAAAACTTCAGTCTTAGCTCTATAAACTTTGGAAATATTGAAGGACTCATTTACAAAATATTACTATATTAGTTATTTGTATTTGCTTAAAAAGAAAATTAAATTATTGAATGGAATATTAGTTTTATACCACACCTGAAATTGACAGGACTCTTGGGGGAAATAAAATCATCTGAATTGTAAAGCTTTTAAATTTATAAGGTGGCCTTCTGAGCAAATTGTTATAAAGAGGAGAAAAATTTGAACAAATATTGTACTGAATAGCTAAACTCCTTACTTGAAGCATCTTACAATTATTGATGCACCTGCTCTCACACACACGCACACACATATTTAATTTTTCTTTTTTTTTTTTTTCAGTACTGTATTATGGCATTAAAAATCTCTTGCCAATTTCAGTGCAGAATACAATGTAACGATAGAAAGATGTTTTTTTGTTTTTATCCGAAAAGAAAAAGATAATTTCCTGTCTGAAGTTTTGTGTACTTTGCACCTTGGAGATTGTTGAATTGATTTTTTTCACCAATCTGTCTACTGTTCCAATTTCTTTAACCTTTTCTTTACATGGAGTCTTTTTTAAACTGAGTGAAGCAATGTGTGATCTCCCATCTTGTTTAAATGGAATGTTGCTAACTTAATAAATTCTCAGCCACTGATGTCCGGCTACTATAGTCTGCTCTGGATAATTTTATTCTGCTAATGTCTTGTACTCGATGCTTAGCTACAGTTTACCACATATCTGCACACCTTTGGGTTACATTATTTTCTGCAATGGATATTTTTTTTTTTTTTTTTTGTCACTTCTGCTTGTGTCCAGCTGTTCGGTGTTTCATCGGTATCTACTCCTTTGACTTTTTTCTTTTCAAGGTTTTCATGTTTTTTTCATTGAACATTTTTCCCCTTTCTAAACTCTGAAATACTGGTGAAAAATATCATGATAAATTTTCAAATTGAAGAAAAATGCAGAAATATTGTTTTGCAACATATGTTTTTTTGTTTTTTTTTTTTTTTTTTTTAGTTTGGCTTCATCTTATAGTATGATCATTGAAGAATTGTTTCATCAAAGCAATAATCTTAATGCAACCTGACCCCCCCTCCCAACCCATTTAGGAGTAATGTTCAAAAACAAAAATCCTTTCTAAACATAATGAGGAGTAAATGTTTGAATTTACAGCTTTCTAGCTCTATTGGTACGGCCTGTATTGGTGACATATACATACGCAGCCAGCCGACTAGACCCACTTAAAAACTGAAGAAACTTATGTTGACAGCTTTGGTGGATTGTTGATGATTATGACAACATGCATGCATTCCTTTGAAAAATCTCGTCCGTTGACCTTACTTTAGTTACCTTGACTATAATTCAAAGACTAATGAATTTGGTGTTTAGAGTGCATTAGACAGACCAAGACATATTTCTTCGACTTAGTAGGTCACTACTAATAAACTACCAAGTCGCTGCAGTAATTTAAAATACTATCTTTGCCAAACTCTTTGTATCTAAAGATGTCTGATACATTTGTCACTGATGTTATGTCTAAAGTAATTTCTTTATCTGGAAATTTTCTATAAATATCAAAAATTTTTCTTACATCTTGAAACATGGCTGCTTTGGCATTTTTCACTTCTCTTATTTTGTTCAGAAAATGCTGATCCTGCTGAAGAAATGAATAATCCTACGTTTATTCCCTAACATGTCTGAGGAGAATTAGTATAAATATTTCTTGATCGATAACACCACAGAAGTGAATTAAGACATATTGCATACATCGGCTGATGGTATATATAGATGTGATGGTAGGATGTGTGTGTATGTGTGAGAATACATATATGTATATTTGCTGATAAGCCTTGTAAACAATGAACACATTATGTGAAACATTTAAAGAAAGAACTATTTGATGCGACTTGTACAGTTTGAATAACTTGTGAATTTCTTTTCAGGCTAGATTAGTATACAAATGTCATTTAGTGCATTGATGCAGCTGAAATTCTTTCGTACGATAATTCGTATATATGTTGATTTTAAGTTAGATAAGTGATACAGTCTTTGCATAGAATTGATATTGTTGGGTTAAAGAGAAAAAAGAGCAAAGTCAAAAGCCGTCTAATGCCACTTTATTTTATATTTACAAAACTCGAAAATATTTCGCCAATAATCTATTCCTCTAATTTGTTCAAATTGTTCAGACATGAATATTGATACACAAAAAAACAATGTGTGTCAATGATTACCTTATCTCTAAATCTCACCAAAATGCTAGAAGTATATCCTATCTTGATATTTACATGGGTTAACAAATACTCTTGTTCATCATAGTCCTTTTACATTAACTAAAATATATACTTTTTAGCAAAATGTAGTGTAATTTTAGTGGATCAACAACTTTTCATCTCTAAATTAATGTATGTTCTTTCTTTCTATGGATTGTTAAAGACGGTTAACCAATATTGGTTTGTTAGGTTCTCAAGTGGGTCTAGCTGGTTGGCTATGTGTGTATGTATGTACTACACACACCAAAAAAGCCAGAGTACTGAACATTTAAAAATTTATTCCTTATTATGTACAGAAAAAAAATATTTTTCTTTGTATTTTGAACCCCCCCCTAGATTTTTTCCAATGTAAGTTTATGCTAAATTTATCACTGCCCATCAAGAGGTGAGAGAAATGATATATTCAATGATCACACCTTTTTCCATTTTTTTTAATTGATCATCTCCAACATGGCATGCTGCCAAAAACTTGAGTCATGTGATGATTTCAATCGAGTTTCTAACCAGACCTGTTTTTTAATTTACTGATCTGAATGTGAATTAATTTTTAGAATTTCTTTTCTTCAAATCCATAAAATTCAGTCTCGGATGTCCTAGAATTTTCACTTCACTATTAGATGTTTTACATGGATGTTATTGAATACAATCTATACATTTGATCCCTTTTAGAAGCTACATCTAACTACAATTGAAGGAATCTTTGTGTGTGTCTCTGTATTGCATGAACTCAAAAACTGGCTATTGTACGAACTTGATATTCGCCAAATATAGTATTCAGTGCAGTGACAAGTTTGGAGTTGTTTCCTTCAGCGGTCCTAGAGAAATCTAATAAAAATAAAATATTGAAGATTATAGATCTTCATAATTCATAGAAACTATCTCCATTGACTTCCGCTCATTAAAATTGTCTAAATTGGAAACAGCAAAGAGAATACTTTAAAGTGGTAGTTCCATACAACAAACAGAAAATCATTTTACATGATGATAGAGTGGCAAAGTGGTGACATCATGACCGAACTTCTGGTTTCTGCTGTGAATCTTGCCTATTTCTTTTTTTATTGTTTTTTTTTTGGGGGGGGGGTATTTCACATCAATTTTGTACAGTTTGTCAGTATAGGATATTCAGTCTTTACTGGATACAAAATTTTGATAATTTTTAGTGATTTTTATCGATTTTCACACTTTTTCCCCATCAGAAAGCAGATGACAAAACAAGTATGCAACCATTCCTGATTGCAATCACAGATCTGATCTTCACTGTTGCAAATATTAGATTTCCTATTGATGAGGGATGATTCCAACATTGGAAAGCATTAATCATACATTCTTATAACTTTGAAGAAATATTTTTAGGCTAAAATAGGTGGCTTTAAACAAATCATTGTGATTCAAACCTGATGAGCACAAATTAACTGAGACTTGAATTAATTTACATAAGTTTTATTTTTCACATTTTTTTTTTTTTTTCAATCCAATCACCCGATCATGTACTTGAAAATAGTCTCTAAAAAGAAGTGTGGTCCCTCCTACAGAGCTTACTTTATCTTTGCATCCCAAGTGTGTGCTCCCTACCCCAGCGCTATTCATTGCTACTTTTTTTCTTCTTACGACTACTCCCATAAAAATAACTAACTCGTCTTGGCATTGTGTCAACTTGAACTTCACAAAAGTCCTTGTGGTGAGGGCATTCTTCACTGTGAAAGTTTTCAATGTAGTACATGTGATGGATAGATGACAGATGTGGGGTAGAGCTCATAAGACCTAACCCTTGCCCAGTTACTCATACTCAGACTATCTCTGTTGAATGCTGGTGGAAGAACTGCAAAGAACATCCATGGCTATTTTGGGAGTGCATTCCACTATGTTAGTCATATATAGACGAATTCATATGGCTCTATACAGTGCTGCTTTTGACCATGTATTATTGCACATTCCCCTATTGTGCCTTCAATTGTATCAGAATAAATAAATAATGACTAATTAAAATTCATTTTAGAATTCATTTTCATTACAATGCCTCCACGTTGTTTTTTTTTTTTTAAATGACAAATTGCTGCTTGGAATTAGAGACTACTGTCATTGAGTCATGAGATGTAAAAAAAAAAAAAAAAGCTCTTATAGCTTTTTAAGAACAACTGCACTTCTTTTTAGGGATGACATTACCTGCAAATTAAATGTAGGCATAATTAAGGTAAGCAAATATCTGTTCAGCAATGTCCCATTTTGTTGGCTTCAATTGTTTTAGATAATATATATAATCTCTTCAGTGCTGATGAGTAATTTATAGAAATCTAGGTCACTTCTTTCAAGATCAATTGTCATCACTTGCTCCTGAAATTATCAAGATCATCGGTTGTCTTTGAAATTATATTATCAGATTCCTCTCTTTATTTTTTCTTTGTACAAAAATATGAAAGAGTTAAAACATTGTTCTAGTTAGCCCAATATTCTCCTTCCAAACCAAAGGGAAAAACTACACTTGTATATTTTTCATAAATGCTCTAAAAGTGTTTTTTTGTTTTGGGTTTTTTTTTTGTTTTTTTTCTTTACTTCTGTTCAGTTTTAGTGCTGTAAAATAATTATATCATTTTTTGCAGGAATTGAAAAATTGATCAAATTAAGATAACAATTCTTTTAAAACCCTTGGATCTTCAACTAATTGTATTTACATATTAAGAATATTTCCTGTCGTGTAATTCATTCTGATCTGCATATTTAGAGAGAACTTATTTCTATTACTATAGAATTATGGCTGGAAAGAAGGTTACCTAAAAGCATGACAACTTGAGCATCCCTAATGAATTGTTGAATTTATTTCTCATTTACAGCAGGTCTCCTGCCGTTGAAAGCTCAGCTTTAGTAATGCTATTATTGATTCTCTTTAATCTTGCATAAGTTATCTATATCATTATATTCTTGCAAAGATTTATTTAATAAAAGAATGGAAGTATCAGTGAAAAATGAGCTTAATCAAATCATTACATTTGTGTTTGTTAATCTGAGCACATGATTAAGTCTTATGTGGCATTCCGAAAGTGAAAAATGTTAATCCCAGCAAAAAAAAGGCTGCCTTGATGTGTTGGGTAACTTTTCTTTTAAACTTTTTTAATCATCAAAATGAAAATCAATGATGTCTCAATGTAAAAATAAAAAAATCATTTCAGGTGCACATGAGGATGTTTTTAAATTGAACCTTTGAGGAGAGATCACATTATATCTGATCAAAGTTAAAGCTTAAGGCTGATCTGTTGGATTCTGAGGCATTGCTTTGAGGCAATTTGCATATTGCTCTTTATCTAAAGCTTTGGGCTGATCTCTCAGATTCTCATGCATTGCTCGGAGGCAATCATTCATATAGGGGAAACTGAAAGGTTGGGGGGTTGCTTTTTCCTCTCCCCGGCACCTCTTCAAATAATCTGTTTGCACAGACAGGAATTTGCAGGGAGTTATGCTTAGAAAATCTAGAAAGTAAAATAAAAGAAATGGACTATGTATGAAAATGTTTAAAAGACAAACTGTTTCAAGCTTGTATGATATTTCCTTTTATTCGAAGATACTGACAACATTGCATCCTTTTTATTTGCCTTTTATTTTCAATAAATCAAATATGAACCAAACAGTTTATTCAGTCGTGTATGATTCATATGAATGAGCATAGAAATTGTCTATATACACACACGCACACACACATACATTGTGCATATTTGGAAGAGATGTAATTAGGTATATGAAAGCATGGCAGTAAACAACCAAGTTTACTTGTAATTCATAGCCATTCACAGTACTTGTACCAGCTAAAATCTGACATATGGAAATTAATATTTTTATCATACATTTTTTTGTCTTTGAATATATAAATGTAACGTGTGTATATTGTAATAAGACAGTTTTAACCAGATGAACATGGATATGTAGAGGCCAAATTTTGTCTAAGTCTGGAGTTGACTTTGTTAACTCATCACTGTTAAACCAATAAATAAAATTAATATTTCATTACTGTGAGTTGAAATCAAGACCAAGTGATTGTTAGTTAATTCTGTTACCGACTGGGCCAAACTGACGAGTCATACATATGAGAAAACTTTAGTTAGAAATACACAAGGACTGATTTTATTTTGATAAATGAATACATTTTTACCAAAGAAATGAAAATTGTAATTTTATAAGTTTCATTTATTATGAATTCAATACGAAAGTTGCTGTAATCACCTTCAGTCAGCGTAGGAGTGGAGATTAACCTTGCTGCTGCCAGGCTTGTTTATGCTTTTTAGTTGTTTTTTTTTTTTTTCTAACATTTTTCTTCTTTCTATAAGAGTAAGGAGTGGATAAAAACATGTAACCTAGGAAAAAGACAGGTTTTGAAAAATATTTTTTTGGAAGAAATGAATATTGTGAGAAAAGATTTGTTACCAAGAATTTGTAGCAACCTCAGGTCCTGTATCTCCAGCTATCAGCATATTTCATCAACTTAGATACATATGCTCAAATTGAGATATACTTGCCATTCATTGGTCAAGGTTATTAAATAGAAATGAGCTGAACAAATATTTCGGTCATTAAAATACCTTTCTTTTTTTTTCTTCAGAGCAAATATCTAAGGAGATTTTCTTTAAAAAAAAAAAAATAAAATAAAAATTCATTGAAGCTATCTTTTAACTCTCAGCAAGAACTTTCCTATTTCAAATCCAATAGATTCTTATTTTACTTCATGAGATTTCCAGGCTTGTTTTGACACTTGCTATTCTATTTAACTGTAGATTGAGTAAGTTGATGTGCATCTATTTCTTACATCCTTATCTTACGAAAATTGGAGATTCAGAAAACTTTTCCAGCACCTTGCTTTTCCTTTGGATCTTTCATAACACTCTTGCCTTGTGTTCTCGATTACCACCATCACTCAAATCATTAATTTCTAGGTTCTACTGCACAGGTACAGGTACGTTCAGCTTTTGAAAAGAATATTACTTCATGGCTATGTTGTTAACCACAACCACCTGCTCTGTTATTGATAAGCTTATTTTTTTCCCCTATTTTCCTTTCATTTGTTGATTATATCAGCATTAGAATAACTACCTTTTATTCATACATTCCCCCCGCTCTTATCTTCTTTTTCGGTTGCAAATGGGTGGCAGATGTGACATCTTATTAAATGTTCTTGACTCAGTTTATTTGCATACATCTTTGTGTGCAGGTATTTTCTTTTTTTCTCTCTTCATAAATCATATCCTTTTTAAAATCTAATATAACCCCAGGAATGTGCCTTTATTTATTCATATATGCAACCATGCATTCGAGTATCAGTTTGTGGAATTCATTTAGCAGTGTTTGCTCTGCTGCATTTCCTGACAATCACTTTGATATTTTCAGATGTGTATTTGGATGTGAAATACTTATCTAGGTAAATGTTTTTCATTTTGTACGAAACTAAAATTACACAAAAATATTTCAAATTTAATCCAGTGAGTATTTTGTCAGTCAATTCTAGCAGACATATTTAGCTGGAAATTTTTTCTTTTTTTTTTTTTCCATAGGTAGATTCTAATTTTTTTTCCAACAGTTTGAAATGATTTGCTGATTACTTAACTAAGTTTTTATAACTGTTTATTCATTTACATATTCGTTAGTATGTAAGTAAAAGTAACGGAAATATAACTGAGAATAAGCTTTGGATTATGACCAAATTCTCCTTATTGGAAGCTAGCAATTTGCATATTGCTCAGTTGTTCCTCTCTATCATCAATAGAGAGTAAATGGAAAGCAACTTACTGTATCTGCAGGTTTACTCTGTAAATTGAGGGAAATGCAGTTTCATATTTGTTATGGTATCTTTCCAAATAGGAAGTATCTGTTCTGAAATAAAATTGAAAAAAAAAAATGAAGTAATGCACAGCCACACTTGTTGGTGTATCTTGCCTCTAAACCTATTTTTTTCTAACAATCCAAGTAAAAAATATATAAACAAAATGGTTTTATTCTATAGATTCTGAATTGTTGCTCTTCTAGATTTTAATTAGGAATTGCCATATACCATATTGAAGACATCAGCATTATAAGTAGATAGGAAAAAAAACTGTTAAGTATTGTTCATGGGATGGTATTTATCATCAACACTTGCTGCATGATTTAAAATCTTATCCACCTTCAACATAGTAGTTATAAGGTATATATTTCATTGTGTACATGGTCCATCTAACAAAATTCAGACAAGAAATGAATATATTTCAGTCTGTTGTCTTATTACTGAACAAACCTCTTTTTCTCATAAATTGGTTTAGTATGTTTTTTGTTTCAATTGAGAGACATCTTAATTTTGAATGATTGTCTGAACAGTTTTTCTCACTGGAACTAGCAATATTAATATTCAGGCCTCAAAATATTAAGTGAAAATATATTATAGGAATACATGATTGTTGTAACTCTTTATAGCTATTTTCCGATGCTTTTAACATAGCTCAAGAAGGATTTTTTTTAAATTGGTAAAGGGAATGTTGAGAAAATATTTATCATGGTGCTATTATAAACTGATTTATTTGAACTGGTTACTTGATCTTGGTTGTTATGGTTATGATGTCTTGTCTATTGTACCCTCTGGTCTTCGAAACCCTCTATCCAATCCACTGGTTCTCATTCAGCTGTCCATGTGAGGTGATATCTTGTATCAGTCAATTCATATTTTTGATGCCACTTCTTGTTCTGAACCAGTATATGAATTTCACTGCCTGACTCTGGGATAGAACTTCTGACCACCTGGTTGCTACATACACTTGACTGATACTTGTATCTACAGCAGAATGAAAACAATTTACAGAGTGGATTGTGTAATAGGTTCAGTTAGAAATTCTCAGGAGGTTACCAACTACAAAAAGCACCTGAAAAAGACTAGTAGGTTCAATGGTCAAAATGTTTCAACTGTAGCACTGAGATATTCAAATAAATGTGTATAATAGTAATTCATCTCAGAAATTCAGAATAAACTTTTTTTTTTTTTTTTTGTCTTTTGGCTTTGTTTAGTGATTTCTCTCTCTTCATCGCCACTCCTCAATCTTTTGAGACACAACTCACAACGGAGTATAGAGGCTGGTAACTAAATCCTAGTTTCTGTTGAATGTGTCAGCTTGGTGATCCTTGCAAGTCTCAAGTCAGGTCAAGATCAGGACAACATTCCTACAAAAAATTTTTTATTACCAGAATGCATGTCAATCGAAAGGATACCTCCATCCTAATCACACAGCTTAGAGTGTACTGGATTAACTGCTGAGTGCACTGGGGAATTTTTCCTAACGAAGAATTTTCCATTCTCTTCAATCGAATCAGGACTTTCCACACTTGTTGCAGACATGTTAACCATTACACAATCTGAGCAGACTCTGTTCTTATAAGAATAATAATTAGGTCTTGAAATGTTCTTATAATGATGATAATTAGGTCTTGAAATGTCCAGTAGAAAAAAAAATGTTTTTCCATTTCCTTAGAGGACGAATGCTATATTTGTTATCTCGTTTACTTGTCATGTTTCACTTTGTTAGTTTACTCCGCGATTCAGGTGCATTTATTGTAAAGATCATGTTGAACCAATGTAGGTGATGTGATTGTTTTCTATTGAAACTATTCACAGTACAGAAAATTTAATACTATTTTAGGTGCTGTTACTACAAGATCAAGAATACTGCTTAAAATATAAGAAAAATCAATGATTCATCAAATTATGTAAACTTGATATTATTATTATTATTATTATTATGTTTGTTCTCTTTAGGCATCTGTCTTGAAGCTACTTTTGTAAACTATTTGCAACTGCGGTGATTTTGATCCTCACTGTGTTCCTTCCTCTGTACCCATTTCAATTTGCTCACTTTTCTCTACGTCTAGTCCTATGATTTATGTTGCTTAGAATGTCTCTCAGTCATTGTAAAAGCAAACATAAAGATTACAGGTTAATTAAATATTTACTAACATAAGATTTGATGACAATTTAGGTAAAATTATTATACTTTTTTTTTTTTTTTTTTTCCATACCTGGATATGCTCATTTAAAATTGGATTGTGTTCCTCAATGTCATATGAACCTCGAAACATTTCACTTGCTATAACATAGTTGTGTGATGATATTGATGTTCTTCAGCCTGTGCTCCCACTTATTCTTTCAATATTATCTTATCTAATAGTGATGATAGTTCTTACTAGATCACTGTTTCATCATGTTTGATTCTGATATTAGCACTGATTCTATTTTCTGTCTTTTTGATTCTTTCTTTATTATTTTTGCATTTTTCAAATAGAAATTGTGGTCTTCCTTTCAGTAGACCATGAGTGCATTTAATAAATTCTCTTTTTCAAAGTTATTTTCCCTATGTACCTTCTATTGCAGTCCTTATGTATTACTTCACAAACACTGATGCTGGTTCATTGTTTTTGTTTTTTTTCCTTGTTGACTACATTTTATTGTTTTAGATGTACAATTTTAATTCTAAGGTTTTTCATTTTGTTTTCAACTTTTTTGGTTGTTGGATTGGTTAGGAGTATTATGCATCTGGTTATATTATTTTCATCATTTAACTAAAATGCAACAATAAAATTAAACTAGGCGTAATCATTAGCTATCATCTATGAGCCCTAAGAATTTGCATCACAAAATGCCTGAATGAAGAATTCCAAAATGAAGGCCTACAAAATACATAGAAACAATAACAATTTAAAATCAGCATATCCCAGTTTTAAAAAATACTTTGTCTATAGTTTGTATGTATTGTTACTTGAAAAAAAAGTCATTTTGCATTCCTAAAATGTTCAGTTTTGCAAAACTTGTACTTTGGAGTTGTCATTACCGGGGGAAAATTAAGTCAACAACAATTGACCCTTGTCAAATCAGGATTTGACATGTAACCTTATTTCAATCCTACTAGAAGATTTATAAAGAAGTAGTTGTTACTCCATGTATGATGTATGTATTACATAAAGTTGAATAGCCCTAAGTGTTCACAGTAGAAATTTGAAATTTTGCACACACACTCCTCTCAGTCAGTAGGAAAAACACTTATGGAAAAAAAAGTTCAACCTGATGGCTTAAATTGTAGCATTTATGTATATATCTATATGTATGTCTCTCAAGTAAGCCCTATATGTTTGTAGTAAAAACTTGAAATTTTGCACACATGCTCCCCTGAATGAGTACAGAAAAGAGTTAGTTTTTTGTTTTTTCCTCAATTCAGACTGTTGGCTGGAATATTTGTTTTTCTGTGTGACTGGTTGTATCAATTCAGAGTGGAGTTACCTGAAGAAACCAATCTTGTTCTATATTTTTCTCTTTATCAAAAGAAGTATAGAGTACAAAACACAAAGAAAAATGCAGTGATGTATTGGACTATATCATTAACACTCTTGATTTTCTAAATACTAGTTTATTACAGGAAAAGTGAGTAAAATCCTATGGTGTAGTCATAAGGGGATAGAAAAATAACTATCAAACAATCTACTGATCACCTGACTGCAAAAAATTGTGAAAATTCTATTGAGATAGATTGAATCACTCAGCTTAGGTGAATAATATATTAGAGTATAAAAGGTTACTGATACCAAGGTAGCTTAGCAATCTTCATTTAATTTTTTTCTTTTATGTCTTGAATAAATGAATGGTACATTACAGATGAAAATTCAGCTATGTGTCAGGCTGTGGACCTATTGATCTACCCTCATATATAACACAAATGAATCCCAGGCCCTATCTATATTCATTTATTCTAATGTTTTATGCTAAAGAAACAAAAAGATTTGGATTAATGGATTAAAATTTCAGATGGAAAAATCTTTTCCTACATAGTTTTTCTGCAATACATTGTTTTGGGGCCTAGTCCAATAGAAATTCTGTTGCTGTGAAAAATGTATGAAGCTTATTTCCCTATATATATATATATATATATATATATATATATATATATATATATATATATCCAATCATGATTTTGGCTTTCCAAAATATTGAAACTTTTTAATAATTAATGAACAAACCTTTTCCTTGAACCATTAAATAAAAATATACATTTTTGACTTTTTTCATGTCTTCTGAAAATTCAACCATTAAGCTCTTTAATTGGTGAGTCTTGAAAGGGTTAAGCCTCCTTGCATGACAAATCACTTGGCACTACACACATATTCATGTATTGGAAGACCTAACCTGTAAACCACACATTTTCCATCAAAGATTCTACATATTTGTTAGGCTTAGTTAGCAAATGAAGCCATGTGTACATATTGGTGGCATTTATAATCTTTCTTGATATCTTGGGCATCAAAATTTGATTTTTATTCCTTTCAACTGAGAAATTTGCTGACTGTTATTTGTTACATAACCAGAAGTGTCAAGATGATGATGGGGAGCTGCTTTAAAACTTTGATCCAGATTTCACCAAATCTTGTAGTGTACCTTTCAATGATTGATCTGTTTACATGAAATGCCCTTAGATTACAATGAGGTTATATCAAATATGAGCTCAACAATCATGATTATGTGCAATTGTGATTGTCTTCCTTTGATCTGAATCATCACAGCAATTAATATTGTTCTAAAACAGTTGGATAAAATTTTTTGAATAAGATTTGATGTGTGGCTTCAGTCGTGTGTAAATAAATGTTTGCTCAGGAGTTATAATTGCTCTAATTCTAGCTGACGCCATTTTAGCCATTTCATAACTGACATCATTTTAGCCATTTCAGCAGTTTTACTGAAGAAAATTAACATTGAATATGAAGGCCATCAATTTTATTGCGTTTCTTTTCTCATGAGTCACTTCAAATCATCTCTTGAAATTTCAAGATATTTTTATTAACCAGATAAGAGTGTCCCACTTCAAATACCCGTACAGATTACTTATGCGTGAGTTTTTAAAAGGAAACTTTTGCATTAATCTTTTTCCTTCTCCCTATTATTTTGAAATTGTACTTATTTCATTTATGCCTTTCTTTTGGTGTACATTCTTGTATTTAGTCCAGTAGAATTAGGAAAAGACTTCAGACAAATTTTTATAGAAAGGAAAATCAGTTTATAGTTAAAGAAAAGGGTATAAAAGAGAATATCAAAAGTCCTCCAAAATCTGAGAATAGGTTTTTGAGAAAAATGACCAAACATGATTAGCCTAATAGTGGAGTATGCAGGAAAGATATGTGTGTCTAAGACAAGATACAAACCCTATGTATGAGGGTGTAACAGGAGTTCTCAATGAAATTCGATAAAAGGGTGTGTAGTAGGGTAAGGAAGAACTGATGAAATGTTGAAGTGGATCCATATACAATTACCTCCCCTAGACCGTACTTATGTCCATGTAACATAATGTAGCCAAATTTTCATGTCTATCCCCTCAATATCTCCTCAAGTTTTCTGTGGATTTCAATGAAATTTTGTGGAAGGATAAGCAATGGGAGACAAAAGAAGTTGGGGGAATTCGGGATCAAATCTAGGCTCAATTATCTTCCCCATGTCCTAGCTGACTGTCCATAACCACCAAATATCTCCGAAAGTTCTCAATGGATTAGATTTAAATTTTGTGTAAGGGTGAACAAAAGGCTACTGAAGAACTAACTAAATTTTGGGGTGAAGCCAAGAGTTTCTTTTGATTGGGAGGTATTTTCTGTTATTGTTTTTTTTTTTGCTGTTGTTTTAGTTTTTTTTTTTTTTGTTTTTTTTTTTTTTGTTTTTTTTTTTCTATACATTTATGTATATGCTCGTGTCTGCCTACATGAACACTCCAAGAGTTCTCAATGAATTTCAATGTAATTTTCTGGAATGGTGGTCTATAGGCCACAAAATGAGTGATTGGAATTTAGGGTGAACCCATGCACAAATACTTTCCTTATGTCATAGTTATATGTCCGCATTTATATATTTTGATATGAAGTTCATGATTGTCTACACAATATCTCCCAAAAGTTTTAAATGTATTTGAATGACCCTTTTATGAAAGGATGGACAATGTGCTGTGGAAAAAGTGATTAAATCTTTTTATATTTATGTGTACGTACATATCTGTGTGTACGTACATGTTTATCCACACAAGTTCACAATGAATTTCAATGGCTTTTAGTGGAAGGGTAGACAATGGTCCATGGAAAAAGTGATTGAATTTTGTAGTGGATCAATGCATAATTACTTCCCCTGATAATGGCATTGGAAGAGATGTAGCAGAATCAAAAATCTAGGTTTACAGGAATCTATTTATTCATCCATCTCTCATTTACTTCACAAGTTATGTAATTTTCTATCTTTGCATTGCCCAGGTTCAGAACTCATGCTCAGTAGATTCAAATTGACAAGATACACATTTAGAAAGCTGATAGAATTCTCTTCCCAACAAAATATATATATATATAATCAAGAAATAAATGCACTCCTGATAAAGATTCAGTTGAAATTTTTTTTCAAATTAGAAAAAAGTATCAAAAAGATGGAAAAGATCTTCTTTTTTTTCTTTTTAAATTTGACCAGCAGTTGAAAGACTGAGAAACTTACAAGTCAGAGTGTCAGTTGACCTGACTGTCAAGCTGAATAAAGCTGATCTTCCTGCTCATATTTTAGACTGCCCTAAAGCTTTACTTGTTGCCTGCAATGATAGTAAAACGGATCACAGGACAAAGTCTATATTTTATTTAAATATAAAAAAAATGTAATTAGACATATCTACATCTTTTTTGCTGTTTTTTGTCCTGAAATAGTCAAGATGTCTTTAAATCTTAATAATAATCCCATTTTCTTGATTTCTCAGGTCAAGATTGGAATTTTGACCCTCCTTAAATAGTGCTGAATAATATTAATTTGAAATTATTCTTGGCTTTGTACACCTGCATACATGTGTGGATGTGAAATACATGCAGCTGTCAATTATAGTTTTGATTTTAAGCAACTGTGTACATCAATCTTGAGTGGAGGTTGGAAAAACTAGAACAAACTAGAACTTGTGTAAGTTGCTTGAAATTTGTAATTAGTTCATAGACTCATAATGATATATAAAGCAAAGAATCAAAATATTTAATTTCTAAGTAGAGAGTAATTTCGGAAAGCAAATGAGAATTTGGAAAACAGAAATACTGAAAACATATTGAGCATAATTGAGTGGTGTCTCATAGACGTACTTTCAAATTTTACTGGGTTGATCCAGCATATTCAACAAGGCTTTTGGAACAAAAATGCTAGAAAAATCAGTGTTTCCCAATTATGTAGCCCATCAAGCTTTTGATGTGACATGTCATAGCTTAGTGGGGATCATAGCTAGCAAATCTTCTGAAACCAAAGAAATGTTGATAAAAAATAATCGCAACTTTTTTCAATTCTGAAAAAAAAAAGCATAAAAAAATCATGGACACTGAACTCTGGAATCAAATATGTCGGGTACAACTCAAAAAGGAGTGGCCAAATGCCTATCAAGAAGGAAAAAAAAAGCAAGAATTGGACTGTCTCTGTGGCCCACCAGTGGGGAAACTCAGTTCATGTCTATATGGCTTAGTTGATTCCATATACTTTGTAACCTTCTTGATGATCAGTTTACTACAAGTCCTTTTCCTGTTCTATGTAAATCTCTTTATCTTTTGATCTAATTGCAGGCAACGTATCTTTTGTAGACAATCAGTCTGACTTGCTTTTCATGTTTTTTTTTTCTTCAAATGCATCAGAATATCTTATGCAACTCTCAGGTTTATAAAATCCTACTCATTCATTAATATATTGTTGAGGTATCCTCTAATTTTGTATTTATGATAAGCAATAATATAAACCATACTTAATGAGGTTCTTTTAGTGAAACCGCTTCATGGTAAGCAACTGAAGATTCTCTCTAGAAAAATTAATTTATCATTTCTATGTAAAAGATTTCACAGATAGCCATGGTAATTTTTTTCCATCTCTCTATCTCTTTCTCTACATATATATATATATATATATATATATATATATATATATATATATATATATATATATCACTCTTCCTGTGGCCTAGATAATTAATAAACTGACCATGTTAAGCAGCAGGTAAGAATGTAGATTAAAATTTAGTTTTAAATTTCATTTCCACTTGCAGATTTTCTAACAATTCGTGATTTAATTCAAACATCAATTATGCATGAAGTTCTGTCCAATTTAAAAGAAAAAAACAAAAACATTTGAAGCCATTCTTTGTGGTCATTCATCCTCTTAAAGACTTAGATTTCAATTCAGTCTCAAATGTGACTTTAGTATGCATATTTATTTAATAATGTGTTATGATAAACACTATACCACTATATCTGGTTTCTTGCATTGTGCAAATGTTTTGCTCCACAATGATAACTATTCTGTCCGTACTGCTATATAACCTGAAAAGGATTACATTAGAATTGTGATCTCTTCTACTGCTCATCTGGTTTATAAATTCAAAAAAAATCCTTTCTGTTGTGGTTCTATTTGTTGATTTTTTTGAAGTTTCATCCATTGTTCATGAGTAAGCAAGACTATTAGGTATTTTAAGGTTAATCTGTATTTTTCTGATCAAATGTTTATCTTATTTATTGCAGCATTTGTTGAATTATTTTGCTAAATAACTTATTTCAATCAGTATATGTCTACATCTTGGAATATTTGAGCAAATACAGAACAGCCAGCAGAATTTCTATCCCTGCCAACAATGTTAGTCCAATTCACATAATGATACAATGGCAACTATTACTATTTTAGACTTCCAACATAAGGTATCCTTTCTATGCATAACCATATATTGAAGAGACAGTTCTAGTAAAATAATTCTATATCTAAATTAAATCAGTCACTCAATTGACAAATGATCGAATGTTTCCTAATGGGTTGATGGCATTGCAGTTGTTGCTTGACTAATTTACTTGTTCTTCGGAATGAGTAATACTCTTGTGTTGCTAACTTTTCCACCCATTTACAAGATCTCAAAGAATATACCAGTGCATTGCATCCTGTATTTATCTATGTAGTAGCTTGGTGGTTTGAACATCGAATGAAAAACTGCTCAGTAAATGGTCAAGTGCCTCTGCAACATAATTGAAGCTTCCTAAGCATAATTTACTGAAGAATTATCTTTTTACACTTTTATTATTGATATTATGGTAAACTAATTGAAACTATACTCAAAGAAATCTTTTATTTCTAGTACACATTTATCAAAGAGTTACTAGCCACTTTTGTCTCTCTACATGAAATGGTACATGTAGATTTGTCTAATTAGAAACTTTTAACCAAAACTGTCCACATGGATTTCTTCAGTTTTCAAGTTGGTGTGGTTGGCTGTCTTTGTATCTATCATACATACAGGCTGCACCAATGAAGCTATAGGGCTGAAAATTTATTCATTATTATGACTCCTCTCAGAATGTTGTTTTTGTTTTTTTTTGGGGGGGGGGTGCTATAAAAGGCAAGAGAAGTGACTCATTCGTTGATCACCCATTTTTCCAATCATTTAAAATTGATCGCATCCAACATGACGTGCTGCCAAAAGACATTGCTTTCATGAAGATTTCTATTGACTAGCAAACCAGACCTGTTTGGAATTTTCTTTCAAGGTTGAATATTAAATTGCTCTAAACCAGTTTGAAATAATTCACCTTGTGAAACTTTAGAAATTCAATTTTTATGAAATCATAGTTTTTCATCAAATCTTCACTAAAAAAAATTGACATTCTGAAAAGTTTTTTGATTGCAGTGAGGTTATACATTCTAGGTTTTTGTATATCTGCATTATCTTTCAAATTTGTATCTGTCTCTCTGTATACATGTGTTGTGTGCTAAGAGTGTCACTTTTATAGTATATGTTTAACATTTGAATGCATATGAAGATCCTGTTCATTGCTTCCATCAAGTTATCAGATACTAGCGAATCAACGGGAAGAACTGTTTATATGTTTTATCAGTCAGCATATATGAGTGCACAAATGTAAGAGATATTACTTATAGTGAACATGGAAACCACCCACTTAACTGTTTGATGAATGCCTTGTAAGAGTGGGTGACTGGGGAAGGAATAAAATTATTTTGACTGACCATCAGTTATAATCCTGTTGTCATTCATTCCCCGGTCCTCCACCAAAGTCTAACATGATCATTTCAATTTTACTTTACTGTAAGTAGTGAATGTTACAAAAAATGTACATATTTATCTGACATGGTTACTTTGCTATCTGGATCGCTGCAATCACTGGCCTTTGGTGGGGAGGGGAACATTTTCAAAGAACGTTTTATTCCAGCTGTTAGCTTGTGGATTTTACATAGTATTTATAGTATTTTTATCAGGTATGTATGTATTTCATGGCCTTGATGTAACTTGGTAACCGGAAGGGACCTTGTTGTGTATGCATAAACATCCATTCTCCTTAATGGATTACTCTGTTGGCGGTGAGATGCCATTGAGCAATCATGTGTACTGTGTGGCTGTTGTCTTACAATGAATGAGCAAGTTATCGTTCATATCTTGTACAGTGTTTTTTTTTTTTGTTTGTTTTTTTTTTTTTTTCTGGCAGAACATTAAGGTCTGACAGCCCCCCCTCTTTCCGAACAGTCCAGATTTGGCTCCTTGTGATTTCTGGCTTTTTCCTAAGAGATTTTAGACTGAACAAGATTAATAAGAATGAAACCAGGTGGCTGATGGTGATCCTGAAAAATATCTTTGCAGATTATTCTGAAAAAGTGGGAGAGATGCTAAGATAAGTGTGTTATTTCCCAAGGGGAGTAGTTTGAAGAGGACAAGGGTGCTTGCCCTTGGTAAGCTACTCTTTCATTAATATTGAATGGTCGGGCACTTTTGGTATGTTTCACTAAAGTTGTTATGCATTCGTAAATTAGCTAGTCTATTTGAAGTTGGAAACTTTTGTATCACCCTGATATTGCAAATTTTGCCAACTCTTACAATGTTGTTTTGAAATGCTCAATGAAAATCTGGATATCCATTTGTAGGTTCTTTCAGAACCTCTGCCCTAGAAACTGTAATACTTACTTATACTATCTTCGTAGGGCAGATATTCTAATGACATAGTGTGCTCTAAAAAAAAAGCAGCCGTGCCACTTGTGAAACATGAATGAGTTATTTTGAAACAGAAACATGTTAAATTGACTAGAAAATACACAATCAAACGTGACAAAATGACAACTGAACAATTCAAAATCAATTCTATGTCAAAAAAAAAAATAAATAAAAACTCCCAAACAAGCAAATTTTAAACTTAAACAAAATTTCAAAGCCAACAAACAAGTAGATGCAAAAACAAGGAGGGTTTTCAGACTTTCAACTGCCTTTTGAAATTTCTATCATTGAATGATGAGTGTTCACACCAGCCCTCAAAGAAAACTAAAACTAATGACACAGTTCATCTTATGCAGAATCAATTTTATCTAGTATACATTTAGGAGCAAATTAGATGTTTTGATCATTTCCCCTTTCCACCACCATATACCTTGTTCAGTTGTCATTTAATCATGTTCTATCCTGTCTTTTCTTCATCCATTTACCAGGAGATTCTAACCTTTTGTTTGGTGTCTTATTGACTGGACAGCATCAAACAATTCCTAGATTTCTACGTACAAATGTTCTTGGATGCTCCTCTCAATATGTTATTCAAGTATTGCTGTTGACTCCTCTTGCCATTGTGCCTGGATCCTTTGAGCTACCATTTTATTTGCCTGCCCTAACTATCCTTTTCTATTCTCTCCCATGATTCTGTTGGGTAATCATCCTTCACAAATCTGTTTGTAGTGCAGATTCAGTTATCACCTATTCCTTAGAGTTTGAACATCCACTTCCTTGAAAATTCCATTCTTTGATATGATTATGTTGGGTAATCTTCATTTTCCTAGTTGGTTTCTCTTGCTATGAAATAAGAACATTCCATAAGTATTCACATGCTTCTAGTAAATTTATTCATTAAAAACTGAAAATTACAGTTTGTTTATATTTGGATTCGATTTCACTTGCAATAAGTAAATTTATATTAGATAGATTAAATCAACTGAATATTTGTTGTAATTTTTCAATCTTTTCATTGAATATAAGATTTCTTGAAAAAAAACTTTTTATGAAAAGCCAAAGCTGCCATTTGTTATTGGTCAAAGCTAAACTAGTTTTAGTTTTGCTTCCCATGAATTAGATGATCTTACAAAGTGACTCCCAATTTCTGTGATGAAACGGCTTTCTTGAACCCTCTCTCATAACTTGTTTACATAAAATTTCTTTTTCTTGTAATAAAACATCCGCCCATGGATACTAATCAAATATTGGAGGAAGACTAACATGATTAGAATCTGTATGGCACATTGTTTGAATATATTGGAGAATAACAAAATTGCTATGCTTTTTCTCTATGATCTGATCTTTCTCTATGATCTGATCTTTCTCTATGATCTGATCTTTCTCTATGATCTGATCTTTCTCTATGATCTGATCTTTCTCTATGATCTGATCTTTCTCTATGATCTGATCTTTCTCTATGATCTGATCTTTCTCTATGATCTGATCTTTCTCTATGATCTGATCTTTCTCTATGATCTGATCTTTCTTCTTTGCTTCCTACCACATCCTAGTCTTTCCTTTCTCTTCTCCTGGTTGCCAGAAAGCAAGTAGCTACTCCCATCTTAGAAACAAAAAAGTTGAGTTTGAACCAAAAGTGGTAGATAATACACTTCAATACAAGTACTGCCACTCCTCACTTGCTTGCATTGATTCTTCTGCTGAAGAACAAAAGAAGAAACAATAACCTGAGTTTCAGAAATATAGAGCTTCCACCATGACCTATTGATTTTATATATAAAATTTAGCAAACTTGACAGTTATACTGTAACTATAATCCCTCAAATTTTTTGGTGTAGTGGTAAGAGTAGATATTTCTGTGTTCAAGGTCGAGGTTGAAGATTATATCCAAGTTTTGTAATTCTGTGCTTTGTTTTTGTGTCAAAGAGAGCAGTTAGGTAGCCAGTAGCTCAGTTTTTTTATCTCATTTCATTTCATTTCAGTACCATCCTTCACACATTTTTTTTATTTATTTGCTCATATTCAAGTTTTGTTGGCCATTTTCATGTTTGACTATAATTATACTGAAAAAGTGTTGTAAAATTGATTTCTGTTTCATTACTTTGAAAATGATCTTGTTGAAAAAAATAAACAGTATTGGACCCCAAGAGGAGGAACCATAGGTTAAGTTAAAATCAGATTTCTACTTCAACTGTTTTGAAATGGTTTGTAAGCTATTAGATTGTCCAACATGGCTGATTTTGTTTTATGCTTGACAATTTACCATTTTTAAATAGATAATAAAAGAATTTCAAACTAATTATTTTGAAATATTCAACTATTCAGTGAATGTTTTAATTCTTCATTTTAAGGTAAATATGGAAAGCCTCTCATCTTAAATTTTCCTCATAGAGATATTAGGTGTAATAGTATTTGAATTTTTTTAACTATTGTCGATTGATTTTTTTCTCTCAGTATTTCTCACGTTAATTTCTGCTGCTCTGAAAGAAATACTTGATTTAATTTTCCTGTTTTTATACTTGAGTTAAAGCTTGGCTGCAATGGAGCTAGAACTGAAAAGAGAAAGACCAAAGAAAATTATGTTAGTGAATGAAGAGCAAGATATTGGTCTCAAAATTGGCCAAAATCATCAATGGAAAAATTTGAAGGTTTCAGTAGGGAATCAACCCAAAACTGCTCAACTTGTAAGCTATAGTATTGATTGGAGCCATTTCAAATCATTCAAGAGCAGTTAACAAGAAAAGCTCATCAAATGTGTTGATTTAGAGAACCTGAAGTCAAGACATGTGATTATATTCAACAATATGGAATTTATTTTTACTTTTTATGATCACTTGGGATGAAAATGATTTTTGTATGATAACTTGAAGGAGGATGGGAAGCTATAGCATCAACTGAAACCATACTATCATCCATGAAAGGTTATGTTGAACATTTGGTGGTACAGAAGTAGTTTGGCCACTTACAAGGAAGTTATGTAGCAAACAAGTAATGCATGTAGACCAGCCTGAAATTGTGCATTAAAAACTTGGTAGCTATTTTGTTGAATTGAAAGGTTATCATTTTGCTATATGATAATGTCTATACTTGTGTTTGGAAAAATGATGTTACTAAAATTGAATCAGTTGAAGATGGAGATTTATTGCACTGTTACTACTCATCTGGTCTCTCCATAATTACCCCCCTTCTTACAGATAAGAACTTCTCCAATCAAGATTGAAACAAAGAAATTATTTATAGATATGTGAACTTTATTAGGAAATAGTTGACTTTTTTCAGAAGTGGAATAAATGAATAGACGCCAAGGGGGGATATTTTGATTGAATAAGTATGTTTTTTGGTTTGGGGGATGGTTTTTTTTTTTTTTTTTTTTTTTTGTGTGTGTTTTTTTTTCTAGTTTATTTTGTTTAAATAGATTAGTAATTTTCATATAGAACAATCTGATATGAGCCTAATCAACCTGATACCTGGAATGAATCTTTTGGTCTCACTGTTCTATCCTCTCTTGAATTTCTTGCTAATTCCAAAAATTGAATAACTATTCCAGTTACAGGAATCATTTTAAGGTGATAGACAGGTTAAATGCATTTGGTGGAGATTTTGACTGTTCTTTTCTAGTATTGTAATTGCTTTGGCTTTTTGTGTGAAATTTTCACGCAATCTTGAATTTGACAGATTAAAATTGTTGCTTTCTTTTCTGTATCAGTATTGCTGATTGAACAGACTTTCTCCATGGCCTGATCCCAATAATATCTGCAGCTTTACGGTTGATTTTCATGACAAATTTCTGAAAACTTTGACTTTTTTTTTTTTTTTTTTTCGTTGTTTGTTCATTTCATGACAAGAATGCAAAGATGGCTGACTGCTTGAAACCTGTGCAATAGTGAAGCAGGAAGACAACTGAGATGAACAGTCAGCAAACCATGTTTAATATTATGAATACTTTTTTTGCTAACCTTTTATTTCTGTTCATCCATTTTCAGTTCGTCCAATTCATGAATTTTACCACTTGCTGTTCTTTCTTATTAGTTTCAATATCTGAGGGTTAGCTCAGATATTGGCAAGTACTAAACCTTCTCTCTTTGATCTTTAGCTCTAATGATTTTTATATCCAAGTTACTAGAAGCAGTATCAAGAAAATGCTCTTTTCTTGCAGAATGTTTAAGGGATTTTATAACAAATAGTTTCATGTACTGTAATCATATAAGAATTTCTTGTTTGGTTTTTAAGAATTCTACATTGAAGATGTGAGATCATTGTTTGAGAATGAGACAATTGATTATCCTAAACAGTCAAAGTTTTATTTATGATTACATCACAACACCAAGAATAATATAAGGCCTTAACAAAAGGTTCATAAATTCAACCTTTTGCATCAATCATATGAAATCAGTCTGGCTAAAAGGTGCACAGCATAGAGAATAGTTACATGTACAGAAATTATGATGATCATATCTGCAATATAGAAAATTTAGACTCAGTACAAAGAATTCTTACATTATTACTTGATTATTACAGTACATGTAATTATTTTCTGTTTTATTTGTGATTGATGTGAAAAAGTTGTCGAAGCTCAATAAATTCAAGTTTGACACATTCTGGTTTATTCATTTTTTCCCTATCACAACTTGCATCTAGTTTTTTTCTAAGATTTTTAGCAATTTCTTTTTTCTACTCTGAAAAGTGAATATCTAAGTTATAAAGGATGAAGATATCATCAAAAAACAAGTTTATGGGTAATCAATATTCAATTAACAAATAAGTCATCGGTGTTTCTGATCAATGCTGTGGAGTCAGCTCTCAAAAACTTCCGACATTTATAGTACATACTCCAACAGATGTAATTAGAATAATTACATATATATCATATATTTATTGAAATTACACATTATACAAGACGTTTCATCATTGCCAACGTGAATCATCAGACCACTTTTTAACAACCTAACTTGGCTAAATTTTAGCTTTTGGCTCTAGCTATGTGCTTGTGACTTTTATATTATTCATCAAAGAGGTTACAAACATTGAGTAACTTTTAATTGAACATAACACAATACTTACAATATAAAAGAAAAAGGCAATATTTTTATGTAGTTGAAGGATATAAAGGAAAGAGAATATTTTAAAAAATTAATTTCTTTTCAGAATTAAAGCATTGTTAGAATGTCAAAATCATTGAAGAAATAGTATATATAAACAACTGGCTGAACTGAATCAATAATATTTTAACATCTTTTTCTCAAAGACAGAATTGTTTCTGCATAATTCTCCTTTATAGAAGCCCTTGAATTCGATTTGATTATTCGTAGTGTAAAAAACTTACAAGTCTCACATCACTGATTTGGATGGGTGGCATTGCTATTACTATTCTAGCTACATCACTAATAACCTCTTGATGAACAGGAATGACTTCTTCTATTGTCAGTTCCTATGAGTGTTTATGCCTGGCCACCACCTTTTAATTCATTTAAAAAATCTTGCTGAAAGTTCTCTATTTAGACATCTATTGTTTTTCTAACTTGAGACATTGTTGCTTTACTTTGAAAATTTCAACCAGCACAACACATTTATTGAATTGGAAATAACTTGGATATGTCAAAAATATCATTCATAATTTCACAGCGAGTCCTTTTTTCTGTTGGTGGATCACTTGAGGGAATGTCATCTTCATTTTCCATTAGTTGAGTATGTTCTCAAGACTAAGAGAAATGATGTTTGTTGCTATCTAGCCCATGTAGGTGTTGATATACCTGAATAGCATATCAATATAACCACTTATTCACTTTATAGGTAGTCTCTGTGTTTGGGCATATTTATTAAAGTAAAGGAATGCTGGATGACAGTTTTGGCTGTGATTTTGAGCTCTGCCAATAACTGCTGAAAGTGCTATTTACGTAATATGTACAAACAACACTTGCACACTAGAATTGAAAAAATTATAAAAATGAATGATTTAATTCCCAATTATATTATAGTTACTAATACTACTCGATTAAAAATTCTCAATTCTCAAGTCTCAATTCTGGGGGAAAAATTATTGTCAAACTCTGATTCAAGTTGAAGTTGATTTTATTTTCTTCCTGTAACAATAGCAATACCTCACCTAATTTAAAGATGTATTCTCTTCACTGTCTATTCCATCACATGAAACCAAACTGATTTATAAAATTAACATTTCCCTTGCATGATTGCTAGGTAACTCTCTTACCAGCCTATTCTCTCCTCTCAATTTACACATATTTATTTACATACACACTATATATGTATATAATATATATATAGAGAGAGAGAGAATCGACGAAGCCCCACAAATCACCTGACCAACCAGCCAAGTGGGCTACAGATTCTTTTCTCTTTGCTCGTAATATGCATGAGAACACCACGAAGCACTATCAAAATGATTCTTTTATATATATATATATATATATATATATATATATATATATATATATATATATATATATATATATGTGTGTGTGTGTGTGTGTGTGTGTGTGTTTTATGATTTGTCAAGAAAAAACTAATTATTTTTCTGTATTTATTTCCAAAAATCTATTTCATTGACTAGTAATGTTATCAGATCAGATTTAAATGATGTTTTTCAAACTTTTGATTATCTTTGTCCTGGAGATTATGCATTGTCATTATGTTCTGGTGGTGTTATTTGACAGATACTGATGTTTTTTATGGATATTTTGAATCTTTTGGTTTTGACCATTTCAAATCTTAGCCCATGTCTTTCTTGTAGATCTTGAGTGTTCTTCTATTTTGTTCTAACATAAGCTTTGCCAATACTGAAGAAACATGGATTTTTCCAGAATGTTGTTGTATTGTTTCTTCCTGAAATTAATGCTGATTCTATAATTAATCGTCTTTTATTGTTTAGTTCTTTATTATTTATTCATATTCATTTTTGTTAATTTTTGTTTTTCTTTGATTTTTTTTTTTTTTTTTCTTTTTTCTTATCTGTTAAATTATAAATTGTGGTCCTCCTGGTTGTGATGGGCCACAAGTGCATTTTGTGTGCTGTTTATTCTTACAGATTATGTTCATAAATTCTCTAGTTATGGAAGTCTCACCATTATATTTCTTATCGCAGTTTTTTCATGCTTTTTCATGTACGCCAGTACATGTAGGTTTATTATTTGCTTTCATGTTGATTTTGTTTTTATTGATTTAGATGATGTTTATAATTTAGGTTCCAAAATTTTAAAATCTATCTGCTAGTCAGTAAGTTGCTACAACATGATGTATACACAATACATCATCATCTCTCTGCCTTATGTCAATATAACCAAATCTAGTACATGCATACTTATTCTCACAAAAGATTACTCTTATAAATTTGGTTGGTTGCTCAGAACAACCTGACTCAATTTAAACTGTACCTTTCTGTACTTTCTTTATACATCTACCTGTTCACCTCAACAATATACACATGTATACTTTTCTACATGAATAAGCCAATATGCATTCACACACTTCCTTATCCACTGAATTTTTCTTTTTTTTTTCTTTTCAAATTGTTTCTACTCTTCTGTGACTTTTTCATTCTTATTTTCAGTTTGATTATCATAATAGAACCTTTCAAGCAGACTATTGTTTGATCTGCAAGCTATGAACAGACTGGTGCCTATTATCCTGATTTCTATTGTGATGGTAACTGTTCCCCTTCCACAAATAACAAGATGCTGAAATTAAACACTTATCATCTCTTCTTCATTATCACTTACCCACAAATGGTGTATATTTCTGAAGTTTCTAAATTACTGGGAATGTGGGGTGACCAAAGTGTGTACATCTCAATCCCTCTGAGATTTTCCTAATTCATAAATTATACACAAGTATGAATTTTTTTAGAGACAACATTTATGATCATCCAATTCACATTTGTATATGTTGTCTTGAATTAGATTTGAACACAGATGATTATCAATTTTAGATATTTACCTTTTGGCAATTAAATCTACTTTTGGTGCTTAGTGGCTAGATTTTTCTCCTTGGAATCTTGATCCCACCTTTTAAAAGTTCAGGTTATTTGTTGATTTACTTGATCTGTTTTCAATGTAGATGCTTTATTTGATGATTACCATCGTACAGGATTATATATATATATATATATATATATATATATATATATATATATATAATCTCAGCAAATCTTCTTAGGATCAGAGTATCTGTGTATCTATGATCAAAGAGTCACTCCCTGGCACTTGGGACCAAAGTGTTGCATCTGTACACTCATTGAAAAGTGTTACACACACAAATAGATACACATTGTGTTTGATAAATGTAAGGTTTTGTGGAATGTTTTTCTGAAATATTGTCTCTTTGTGGAGATTTCAGTCCTCGCTTTTTTTTTCATTTTGAACTCAAACATATGAAAAAGAACTTCCAAGAAAGAAATATCTTATAAAGTTTATGCAGTTTATATATATATATATACCATAAAACTAATTGCATTGTGTGTATATCTATTTGAAAGGCAAAATGAAGGAAAATATTCAGTTTTGTTTTTTTCTTTGTTTTTTCCTTAAGATAGAAAAGATGAGTGTTTTATATGCATAACAAATTCAGTAGAATTCATAATCTAATGCTGAAAACAACTTACTAGTCTGTTTTGACATGCCATAAAGACATTATTTTACTCAATTCTCTTGCATTTTCATAGTAAATTGACATGATCACTCCAGAAGAACGGGAAGTATCTGATTTTCAAACGGAGGAAGGGCACTGTTGGTCAATTTGGAAGTGGAATGAGCCACCTCAAAATAGCACTGAAATTGGAAAGTTTTACTTCCAACTGTGAACCATGGAATCATGCGATTTACTAATAGAGAAAATGAAACCACTACATCTTGTTGACCTGGGCCATTAGAAAGGTGTCTTCACATAGAATGTATGAGTGCGAATCACTGTCTGCAGCCTGACATGTGGTTATTAGCTGAAATTTTCACTGTATAATATTTTGTCTATAATTAATATTCATCACAGAATTAAGTGCATTGCAAAAGGAAGGGATTATGTTGAAAAATTGATACTTGTACAAAATAAGTGCTTTTTTTTCCATCATCAGACTACAGATTTATTTGTGTGTGAAAAAACACAAACAGTTTCCTTTTTTTTTTTCTTCTTTTTTTTTCTTTTCCAAGAAAAAGCCAAGTCTTTCAATTATCTTGTTTGAATTGTCTCACTACCTAAAAATAAATTAGCAATCAATACTCCTTGTAAATGATTATTCACATGGGACTTTAGTCCTTCTTTCGGGTTGTCATTTCTCTTGCATATTTTCTTTTGTCTCTTTTGAGGCATTAAGCAATTTTCCAGAAATGTGAATTTTCCCCATAAGGTTCTTATATTTTTACATAGTCACTTTTCTAGTACTACCTTATGTTGGATGGAACACATTTCACTTTGTTTGGTTCATTGAAGATGAAGAGTTTTTCTAATTCTAATATAAAACTTTTTTCTTCAAAGACTGTCAAAAAAGCTAAAAGGTGCTTAATGCAAGATGTTGATCAACTGTTTGAATTAAGTTGATAGCTTTTTTATTTCTTTTCTGTTAACGTTGTCACTGGTCACAATGTTTTGGCTCATCTGTGTGTATATTGAGTCTATTATTTTGAATCTTTGAAAGTGTGGCCAATGTTCTGGTTTCAGCAAGAATTCAACTATTCAATTACACCTTATTTATTTCATGCCCAAATTCTCTCACTGACTTTTATTTATTTTTATAAGAGATTTTATCATCATTATTTAGGGATTTCATTATTTACTTCTGTCAATAAAGTTGGAAGATGTACCATGGATTCACTCATGTCTGTCTGCTCACACAATATCTGCAGAAATTTTCAATTGAATTTTCAACTAGTCATGTTTCAGGGCAGATCCATAAATTTCTTTTTTTTTTTTTCTTTTTTTCCCATATGTTTATATATTCACTTATATTTCCAAAAGTTCCAAATAATATTTGTCACATTTTTTGGCCATGGGCTTAGGGAAGAATTAGATTTCTGAGTAGATTTAGGAATGTTTTTTACAGCCTCCCCTGCGTTATAGCTATAGGAACTGATTTTCATTCAGTTTTCAGTGACTGTGTTGAGTGCTTTCTAGTTATTTTTGTGGTTGCTAAAAAGAAAACATTGTTCAAACTTATTAAAATCCAGCTTTCATATTTATTCTGATTTATGAAAAGGAAATTATATAGTCTTTGACTCTGTATTTTGTATTTCATGAATTTTGCTTATTTTTCTCTCCTTATTAAAATTTTGTCATTTTTTTCCAAATTGAAGTATATTAGTTATTTATTTCATTTAATCTCGGGGGGGAAAAAATGTTGTTTTTATCTGTTATTTTTTTTTCCCTTTACAAAACAAGTTTTCTCTTCTGTGTGTGTGTGTGTGTAAGCGTGCGCTATCAACATTCTTGTGTGCAGTTAGTACCTTCTTCTATCTATTTATGCACATACATTGTGTGTGTGTGTGTGTGTACTTTTGTGCATATGCATTTGCTTGTCCTTTGACCCTTACTTTTTACCAAATTTGCTGATCCAAGCAGTTTTCCTTCTGTGGAAATCATATGTCAGCTTTTTGTCAAGCTGATAATTTGCTATGAATTTAAATTCGCAGACTGTTTCTTTCTTTCTAATGTATTTTAATTCTGAAATATGTAGGATCATTATTGAGATATTGTATTCAGCTAAGGAATAAAAAATGAAATAGGTAAATTCAAAAAGAATGAAAAAAGATTTTAATCAACATCTAACATTTTGAAACTTGAGTTCTTTTATGATCAGTATAATGGATTCAGTGCTGAAAAAAAAAGCTTAAGAACATTCAACCGTGTATAAATGGTAATGCAGTCCATACAGTGTGTTGCCCACTCAACCTCCATTTTGTTCTCCTGCTCTGCCTCTACACCAACAGAATATTGCTTGGTTATCTGTACTGTCTTAAATACCGAATAAATATGGTTATTTTCCTTTTTAGTGGTGAAAAATTTCGCCAATATTGTTGAGGCTACTTCTCTTTGGAAAAATATTGCTAAGAAAATATTTTCTGGGGCAAGTTTTTTGCAATGTAAATGAACAAATCTTCCACATTTTTAGGGTCGAGATAATTGCATGGTACACTGACCACAATTGTTTCCAGTTCTTTGCTATCATCATTGCTGCCATTATTTTCTTCACTCGGTCCCCCCCCTCCCTTCAACCATCTTCCATTCCCATCTTTCTCTCTTTACTTTTTCTCATCTTCTACTTGCATATATATTAGTGATTTTTATACTGTATACTATATCTTCTTCATGCTACGTATATTTTCTATCCAGTCTTTCATCTACCTTCCACCCTATTATGTTCTGGTTGAATTCCTCCAACAGTTTGCACAGATTGCAGCTATCAAAATATCTTTTAGAAGTTTGCAAACTGCTTCCTCACAGGTTTTCTCTCTTCTTACCAAGATGATATTGCAGCTGCACTGCCCTATATGCATAAAGTGTCTATAAGAATATGGTACATGTTACTTGCTTACTTTGATTTTTTTTCTTTTTTTTCTTTTTTTTCTGCTATCTTTCTCTTCAACCAACCATTCTTGTTTTGGGAAATGGTTTGTGCTATCAGATGTTTATAGTCTGTCTAAATTACACTATTATATTCTTGTTTTTGTTAAGTAAAGAAACCATATCTGAAACAAATGTTTTTTATGCTGAACAAAAATACAAGTTACTTGAAATTATTCTTGCAAGTTCAACTTCTGCAAAAGAATTTCATAAATTCAAACCTGTTGTTTGTTTTTTTTGGGTTTTGTTCTTGCTTTTTTTTTGTTTTGATTTTTTTTTTTGGTTTTGTTCGTTTGTCTTTTTTTGCTCTTTTTTCTTGTTAGCACCAATTCTTCTATTCTACCAATGCTCATGGCAACAGCTAAATAAAACCTAGAATAAATTGAAAGTGTTGGCATATTTTGCTTTAAAAATATTTTGACAAATTGTGATACTGAACATTTTATTTTTGGACAAGAATGCCTTATGAAATAGTTCTTACATTTTGTAACTTCTTACTTTTATACAATTCCAGCCATTTATCAATGAATGTCATGGTACAGTGCAACAGATACAATTTTATCTATCCAAATCAATTAACAAGTTTTCACCAGAGTTAGTTCCCACCATCACTTCCTTTTGGTTTTATGATTCTGGGATAGCATTTACTTTTTCAAGGTTATGATAGTTGAGCAAGAATTAAAAGATTGCTGTAAATTTAAGAATGTCCTGACCTTTTTCAATAAGCTTTGGCTCTTGATGTTAAGGAACCAATTAAAAAAAAAAGAAATAAGTTATATAAATTATGTACCAAGAGTTATGCAACTTTCAAATTGCTTGTTTTTTTGGGTTTTTTTTATCATTTTGATGTCCATGTTCATTAAATTTAAACAGCTTTGAAGAAAAAAACATTCTTCGTACTTTTGAATTTTTTGAGAAATGTCAATGATGAGTTGAGAATAAAGATTCATATAGATTTTTCAGCAATTTCATTGTTGTTGATAGAAGCATGAGATTCGTCTCAAATATTATTTGATGAATATCTACCTCTTTGCAATATATATACATATATATATATATATATATATATATATACATACATATATGTATGTATGCATGTATACACAAATTCATGCTTTGAAACATTCTCAAACTGTCCATCATAGCAACTGCTCAAAAATCAGTTATTTTAAATTTTCACAACAAAAAGTTTCTTAATGATTTCTTGTAGTATTAGGTGTATTCAATGATATCCTAAAAGTCTACCCTGGTCTGATTACTGGAAAGGTATCATTTTCAAGGTGGCATACAAAGGACTTATTACAGAAATACTTCATGGGTTATTGATGTTTTCATGCAGCAGTACTCATTCTACTGACAAATTCCTGAATCCACACCAAAATTTAATCATTTCTCCCCCTACAGCCCACAAAATTTCATTGACATTCATTGAGAACTATTGGAGACATTTTGTGGGAAGACATGAGTGAATACAGAAATATGTAGAGAAAGAAAAAAGAAAAAAAAAATGAAAAAATATCTCTTAATCAAAAACAAAATTCTGGATGCCCCCCAAAATTCAATCATCTTTTTCACACTATATGGCTCACTCTTCCACGAATTGGAGTTCATTCAGAACCTATTGGAGATATCAAGTGGACAAACAGAAGCGAATATGAATGTATGATAAAACACAAAAATCTTGCAAGCTTTAGTCACTTCTTCCTTACCATGTGCCATACCCTTTCATATAATTTTGTTAAAATCAATTCAGAACATTTGGAGATATTTTGTTGAATGACAAGAGCAAAAGTTATGAAAAAAAAGCACACTAGAAAAATCATTCTCAATCATAGAACAAATCCCCGGATCCATCTTCTTTGGTACTTGCTTTACCCATCCATGAATTTTCATTGAGAAATTTTGGAGATATATGGACAGATAGGAGCAGATACAGTTATAAAGAAAAAATATACATCCGTCAAATCTTTAGATCTGACCCAAAATTCAATCACTTCGAATTCCTTCCATACTCTGTGGCCCACCTTTCCACAAAATTTGATTGACATTCATTGAGAACTTTTGAAGATGTCATATAGACAACAGGAGCAAATACAGAAATATAGGAAGAAAAAAAAAACTGATAGATATCTCACAATTAAAAATAAATTCTTGGATTCACCCCAAAATTTAATCACCTGCCTTGATACATGTCTCACCCTTACAAAGTTACATTACAGTTCATTGAGACTTTATGGAGATATCATGTTGACGGCCAGGAGCCAATACAGAAATTTATGAAAAACAAAACACAAAAATATCTCTCAATCAGAAACGAAATCCTTGATCTCTCCCAAAGTTTAATCACTTCCTCTTTACAATCTGGTTTGTCCTCTCACAACATTTGATGGATGCTCATTGAGAATTTGTGGCATTATCAGGTTGACAGACTGCAGCAAATATAGAAATCTATAGATATTAAAATGGAACAATATCTCTCAATCAAAAACGAATTCCTGCATCTGCCATAAGATTTAGTTATTTCTCCCTTACAATGTACCTTGGCCTTCTGCAAAATTTAATTGAGAACTTTGGGAGATATCGTATAGACAGACAGGAGCAAATGCAAAAATGTATTGAAAAAAACACAAAAACATAAGTTCCTGAATCTAGCCTATACCTGTCCAAACCATATCTCCCAAAGTTCTCAGTGAATGTCAATGATATTTTGTAGCAAGGTGGGCCACAAGATAGAGAAGGATTGATCAAACTTTGGAGTGGATCAGGTATTTCATTCTTGATTAGAAGATATTTTAGAGTTTTTTATTTTATATTCGCTTCTGTCTGCCTACATGATATCTTGGTAATTCCTCCATGAAATTTTGTGGAAAGATGCAGATCGCAAGGGAGAAGTCATTGAATTTGGGGGCAGATCCAGGAATTTTTTTGATCGAGAGATATTCGTTTTGATATTTTATACAGTTCTGTATTCGATCATGTCTGTCAACATGGTATCTCCAAAAGTTCTCGTTGAATGTCAATGAAATTTTGTGGAAGGTTGGGCACAAAGATAAAGGAGTAATTGACATTCATTGAGAACTTGTAGAGATATCATATGGTCAGCAGGTGTAAATACAGAAATATAGTAGGAAAAAGACCTGAAAAATTTATATCTAATTTGGGTATAGATCCAGGAATTTGTTTCATTTGGAGATATTTTTAGATACATCCCTATATTCACTCCTATCTGTCAATATGAAATCTCCAAAAATTCTCTAATAATTTGAATGAAATTCTGTGGGTGCTTCAGGTACATTGTAAGGAAGAAATATCAAGTTTTTGCACAGATCCAGGAATTCATTTTTTATTGAGAGATATTTATCTGTTTTTATATTTTCTACATTTCTGTTTATGCTCCTGTCTATCTACACAATATCTTGAAAAGTTTTCTATGAATTTCAATTAAATTTTGTGGAAAGGTGGGCTGCAAGATGGAGGAGTGATCAAATTTTGAGGTAGATCTAGAAATTTGTGTTTCATTGGGAGATATTTATGGCCTTTTGAGGCTTGTTGCTGAATTTGAATTACTGCCTAGCAACCATTGCTAAGGAAAAACCATTTCTGAATGCTTCCATGTCTGAAATTGTTTAGTACATCCTAAAGTGTCACTATGCCTAGTTTTATGCTTTCATCACAAAGTGAGCAGTTCCAACCAAATTCTGTACTGATCGCCTGGACTATAAGCTGAATAGATAAAGAAAAGATTTTTCTATTGACAGTTTCTTTCAACTTACTTTATATTAATAACATTTGTGCTTGTTAGTTGAGGTGATCAGCCAACTTTCAAAAGTCAGGCTATTGATATCCAATAGCCACTAGCCACTAATATCAAATGGATTAGTTCTAATCGTTTACATAATAATTGTGTCATAACTTGCCATACAACTAAAAAAAATGTATATATAAGATCGGCTACCAATAACCAAAAATTATAGTACAAAATATGTATCCATTTGTGATGATTTCCCCGCCAAAATTTATTTACTTCTAATCTTTTCTTTTTTCTTTGAAAAAAAAAACTTATTGTGAAAAATGATTTTGTTCCTATACTGTACATTATGATTAAACAGATAAAATAAGTGAATTGAAATGATCTTGTTTAGATCTAATTTTTTGACAGGCAATTCATTTAAAGTTCGAACAGGGTTTTGCTGATTAGTAATTAGAAAGAACAGTTTTAATTGCCAAAATTTAGTGCAGAATTGAAAGAATTATACTTCTACATAAAATAGCCAATGCTTTTTTTATCTTGAAATCCCCTTTTTCTTCTTTTACTTTAATAGTCTAATTTTACTTTTAAGTAGGTGGAAACATACACAGCAAGCAATTTTACGTTCATCTTACAAGTCAAGCCATGATACCTGTCTTACCTTTTCGATATTTCTACTTAGTGTCTCCTATTTGATATGCTAGGTTGTGGTTCATTGAAGAGTCACGGTCTAGCAGCTCTTCTCTCTCATAGATTCCCACTTAATGGTAGTAATATTTACAATGCTTTAGAATTTGTAACTGCCTCTAGAAATGAAAGGAAACTGACTTGAAAAGGATGTCTGCAAAGTTTTATTTCCAATAATTTTTTCCTTATGGTAAAAATGTACTTATTAATAGTGATGGGATGTTCTTGTGTGTTCAGTTCATAAAATAGATGAGGTTTTCACTGACATAAAAAAAATTCTTTATTAATCACTTGGCTAGCATTCAAATGCCTCAAGTGTGTATATGTTATGTATATATGCTTTATAATACAATGCATATTAATAGCTGTGCATGAGTATTATCTGAGTAATAATGTATATCCATTTATATACTGTGAATGTATTATGCATTTACATGTGTACATCATTAATGTAAAGGCATGTTTTTTTTATTTGCAATTGGTTGTTTTTATGGTGCCTCTTAGATAACTTTAATCATAAACCATTGAAACAAGTGCCTTTTATGATTCAAGTCATGAATTTTTATTAGCTTTAATATCATATGGTTAAATTCCTATACTTGATTATCTTCAAGTGTCGATTTGTCTTTTCCTTTTCTCCCCTCTTGGCCATATTCTGTACTTCAGGCATCAGTGGAGAAGCATAACGGTGACAAATTAGACATCGTACAGAGAGTACAACACCTCTTTCACCAAATACTGAATGAAAATCAGTTCATACATAGCTACGATGCCGGCGAGGTGACTTTTGGATCTGCCAGTAAATTGATAAATTCTACCTTAGCCCATAGCCCACCCTTCCACAATGTCATTTCATTGAAATTTTCTTACAGATATTGTGTAGACTAACATAAGTGATTTACATGAATGAAAAGATGGCTCTCAATCGTCTGAAAAAAAATTTCCAAAATTTAATCAATTAATTTTTACCCCGTGGCTTACCCTTCCAGATGATTTCACTTTCACTTTTAGAGATATTATTTGGGTCTGTATTAAACTACTCAAACATCCAAATCAGGATGTTAACCAAGAATTTTATTTCCTCACCATTTTTATAGGATTGGGAAGTTTTCCAAAATCTACATTTCAAAAAATTTTACTGGTATTTTCATTTGAAAAAAGTCCCCCAAATTACCAAAAACCTGCTCAGATTAATAGGGAAATTAGAATTGGGGTTTCTGTTAGGAATTAGCTGTTTTACATGACTAGTGAGAACAAATTTATTTGCAGGATGTTAGCCAATTAGAATTGAATATGTGAGCTCTTGGATGTTCACATATTCCTACGTCTTTATTAACAGCTAGCAATAATACTTGCCATTACCTGAGCGAATATAACTGCAAATTTAACAATGCTGTTTCCCCTTGCTTTAGATCCCTAGAAAGAAAAGTTCCTCCTTCTATCTGAACCTGAAAGAGAAAATGTTCCCTCTTGCTTTTGGCACCTAGAATAGAAAAAAACATCCCATACTCAATTTTTACCCCTGATAGTGAAAAAAAAAGGGTCCCTCTTGATTGTGACCCTGAAAGAAGAGAATTTTTCCACCCTGATTTTGTTCCTGGAAAATGACAAAACATTTCCCAATCAATTTTGATCTCTGACAGTGACGAAAATATTCTCCCCTCTATTTAGACCACTAAAAGATAAAGTCCCCCACCCTATTGTGATACCTTAAATTGAATTGATTTTGATTTTGATCTCTTGAGGTGAATAAATTGGCCTTGGATTTTGATTTTTGCCCTTGAATTGAAAAATTCCCTTGGATTTTGACTCTTAAAGATGAATTAGGAAGTTCCCTTTAGATTTTTGAACCTTGAAAATAAAAAAATGAATTTCCACTAGATTTTGACCTCTAGAAGTGGGGAAAAATCTTCCCCTTGATTTTGATCCTAAAAAGTAAAAATTGAAATTGGAAAAAATAACTGTGCTAGGGTCAAACACTCCTTGCGTTATTAAAATCTAAAAGGTAAACAAAACAAAATTAATTTCTCCATACAATATTATTCCAAAACTAAGTAGCCCATTTCCACTACTGTATTAGTAAGAAATTCAGTGTTTACAAAAAAAAAAAAAAAAAAAACTATTATCTTTAAAAAAAAAAAAAAAAAAAAAAAAAAATACTACAAGGAACACAATTTTAAAATTGATCCTCTTTTTCTTAAATCTGTCAGTTTTCTTACCTAGAAATAGATATACGAGAATTGATTTATTGTTTGTTTGATGAAATAAAGTATATTGTATTCATCATATCAAAGAAATCTGACCCTACCATTTTAGTTGTTGTTTGACTCATCATCAGTTTTTGTGTACGTCATGGTTTTGTGTATATGACTCATTGGATTTTGGTGAGGTAATATTGTTACTCTTTGAAAACCAAGTCAACTCTAGAGTTGAAGAAGTATTTGTTTTAAAAGTGAACCAGTACTAAAATTATTCCATCAATGGAAAGTAAACAAGATAGATTGATAGATACACTAAAATAAGTAGGTAGATAGATAAATGTCAACAACGAATCCACTTTCTTCAGTATGGAAAAAAAAAAAAAAGAAAAATTATTGTAAAATGTTCAGTGAATTTAGTGAAAGTTGATTTTAAGTGTTGAAAATGTAAAAATGAAACAAAAATATTTTTCAGAGCATTATTATTGAATTTAGATATAGGTATTTCGTGGAAGTTGATTTTAAATGCTCATATTGCTTTTGATAATTACAATCTAAACATCTATAAAAACAAAACTTACAAAAAAAAGAATAGATGTGGTTAGAATGAAGTGTTCTTAAATTATATCACAGTATTTCCAGTTCAGCATTGGTAAATAGACCCCCCCCTTCAAACTCCCTTGAAGTGTGACAAGATTTTTCTTCTATGCTCTAATCCTGAACATTTAGGGGTACCTTGAATAATTATCCTGGCTGTGATGCACTCCTTAGGAAAAGAAGGCAAACATAATCATAAACCTTCATAAATATTAGTATAATTTTAAGACCCAATGAAAGCTTTGTGTAATTTCTACCTGCTAATACAGTCTACCAAGTTGCTGATCTTTTATGAAGCCTGTAGCTACCGGTGGTTGTTCATGATCTAAATAATTCAATATTTTGAAAGATTATTTCTTAATTTTGCATCAAATAACACATATTGCATCTAAAACTCCCTAACAATGGCAAAAACACCCAAGTGGTTCTGTAAGGCTTTAAGGGCTCCTCCGGACCAGGAGACTTACCATGAAGGGAAGAATGGACAGTGTCCTGCACCACCTGATTCTTGTAGAGGATCTCTTGAAATCAGCCAGGAAACTCAACTCGACTTGAGTTGTAGCTACACGTTCCAACAGGATAATCATCCTAAATATCCAATCACAGCTGCTAAAAAATGATTCAGATTCAAGAAAATCCAAGTTTTGGTTTGATGAAATAGAATCTCATAACAAAATCTATGGCTAGAATTCAGAGTGGTAGTGTAAAATATAATTTATTTTTAACATATGGACCTAAAGGAGGAAATCATTTCTCAAAGAATAACTGAAAACTGACCGCCACTTCTCTGGCACAAAGAAAAGTATTAACCTTTACAATTTTTTTCAAATTTTTTTCTTGTATATGGAACTATGTGGTAGAATTAAAATGAGAAATTGGTTTATAACTACATTACAGTCTAAAATGATTCCCCAACTTGTCTTACTTCAATTCTATACACTTAATATCATTTTTTTTTTTTAAATTTGAACTATGGAATTGTGTGATAGAAAAGTGATAAAGATAAAGATTTAGTACAGAATGTCGAAAATATCCCTGTACTTTGTGTGATAAGCAGAAGCAATGGATTATAATAGATTTCTCATAGCTCAATTATTAATTTTTCTCAACTTGGTCACTTTCATTCAGTTGCCATTTTAAAAATCTTTTTCTTTTGCCGTCTTTGCTTTTCCTTTTGATTTTAAATCTTTTTTCTTCCTGTTTCATTAATAGGTTTGTATTTGTTCTGTCTTTCACATGTAATTCCTGTTGGATTTCCATGTAAAATTCTTGGCCTTTCCTTCTATTAGATAAAATATTTTCAGTTGGATCAGTGGTTGTGTTTTTTTGTTTTATTTTTTTTATCGTTTTCACAGTAATAGGACAGGGAAAATATTATACAAAAAAATTTACATTCAACCCTGGCCAAGTGTGTGTGTGTGTGTGTGCATGCCTGCCTATGTGCACACATGCACAAACAGAAACAAAGATAACTGAACTATCAATAACCATGGCAATTGAAAATGAAGTCAAAATATATTCAATGTTACTCATGAAATATCTTCTTTTTTGTCTCTTACCTCATAGTGAAAGATATACTAATGTGATAGCACCCCCCCACCCCCGCAGTATAAATAGATGTATAAAAAGTTATTGGGGATCAACAAAGCATTTGGAGTGTACACGATTACATTAGTTCAATTCGTTCAGCATAGGTTTAGGTCTGGAAATATAGATAAACATTCTGGGGGGGGGGTCAAACTTCTTGATTGTGAAGAATTATCAATGGCAGTGCACAATTAGACAAATAATAGATCTAGCACTTTCTGGAGACTGTACTTTGCTGGATTTGTGACCATTAAACCTATCAATAAAGGATGTTGGAAAATGGTTATTACTTCAAATGGGTCATATTTTTATTGAATATTTACCATTTTTTATTGTTAATTTCACCCTTCATCTTGCTATATAACAACTAAATACTCTGCATCTTAATCAAAAAGGAAATGCACATAGCAAAGATGCATTTTAAAAGATATTTGTATTTCTTACATAAAAATTCTGCAGGTACAAAGTGTGGTGTCTAAACTAGATAAGTCTAATGGCTCCGTTTTATCAATTAAGAGTCTAAGACATGGCTTGAATTTGTTTATTCAGGTTCAATCCTAATGCCACATGTACAAATATGAGGTTGGATCAATAAATCTGTAGTTGTAGTTGCTTAATTTTGATCAGAAATTTCACTGCATAATGTTCAATCTAGGTTAATGTAGAATTAATAGAGAAGCATTAGATCAAGTGCATTGACAAGGATGGAGATTTTTGAAAAATTGACATTTGTTGTGTAATATAATTGAATGGTCACACATGATATGTGCCCAATGCACCATTTTTAAAAAGTTGATATTTTTGTTATTTTTAGAATTACTATCCTCAGTTTTTTTTTGTTTTTTGTTTTTTTTTTTCTTATTTTGGAGCTTGAACACTGCAGTCTGATACTGGTATGTGATAATTTGCAATCAGAATCAAGTCAGTTATCAGGGAAGGATTGAAATAGTGTCATCCAACATGAAAGCATATTTGCAATCAGTGGCATGTTGGGCACTTATCATGTGCAGCCATTCAATTTTCTTTTTGCCATAATTAAACTACAGGCTGATTGATGTACCTACAAACACCTGTGCACACTTTTGAGAAACTTCCTCTTCAGTAGAGTTCAAAATATTTCCTCAAATACATTTTTGGATGCAAATATGTTTCAACTGCATAACACATATTGATAGCTATAAGAAAGTACTTATCTAGTTGTTATTGCAGTAATAAAAGAAAGTTTTTATTTGAAGTTATTATGGTAATAAAACTATTTCAGTACAAGTTGAACTTAAGCATCCTTGGCCTTTAGTACTTTCTTTCTTTTTTTCTTCTCTTTTTTTTCCCTCCTTTTTTACCACCTGTAAATATTTTAATGTGCTTAGATGTAAAGCTTCAAGTATTGTCGTAGGTGTAAAGCTGGAAATATCTTAGATTTAACAAGAACAACACTGACTTCAAATTATCTCTCACTTTTTTCATTTGAATTTTCATTATCCTTGCACTCTACACTGCTCTAAAATATGAAATACCATTTCAAATCCCATATTCTTGAATATTATTCTCTACTATCTGAGCTATACTTGAGACCACATAATTAATGCTACAGGTATTTTCCAACATTGATAACATGAAATTGGAGATAATGTTTATATTTTTTACCTTACTGGTTCTCAAGTGACCTTCTGCTGTTGATAAACAAGCCCACTGTTGCTGTGCTATTAGAAATGCACATTCTAATGCATGTTATGTGAAATTATCAGTGCATATTGTGCAGTCAGATAGTGGTGTCATCCAAGATCATGACACCTTCTCTAGTAGAACTACCTTTCCTACTTTGTGTAGACTAACTGACAGTGCATGACAATATTCTTTCATCTGTGCACATCTTTTATTCAAAACTGCAGCCAGAAGCTTTTATACTGTTGCCATTTTCATTCCTTTTTAATTTTCACATGGAATAATAATTTTCCAATGATTAAAATGGTTGATAGATCTAGAAAAAGGGATATTAGTTCTGTAAACTTTCTATCTTGTAATGCTGAAAGAGGACAAATTTTTTTAGTCAATTTTTATATAATCTTGGAGTGTCCAGACAAGCCACTTTTATTCTGATCAGTGTTATTTCAGTGTGTTGTCTCATGATAGTGTGCATATATATAAGTTATAAGATGTGTTGAAATAAAACTGATCTGATTAAAAGTGGCTTGACACATGATTGTGGATACTTAGGGATTAAATATAAAAATTGACTAAAAAAGATTGTTCTTTTTCAGCATTACATGATGAGAAATTTACATGATTAATATATAATCCTCAAACTACTCATGGCTCTGATTTCAACATTTTAGCCCATAAGCTGATAGATAAGAACCTACTTCTTATGTCAGAGTTCAAGAGATTGCAAAAGGACAATATCATGCTTAAATATTTAACCTGGAAAACTTATTTCTAACTATTTTTTTTTTTCACTGGAATACAAACAAAAGATATATTATTCCATCTTGTTTGCGGGTATAAACCAGCTTATTAAAGGATAATCATGTTCATGTTGGTCAATATAAAATATGCTTTTTTGCTAAATTGGTACTTGAAAATTATGTGGGCAAACTTTGTGAATTGTGTTAACTTCATTAAACTATACCTGATTGGAAAATGTGTTACCTTCAGTGTTTTTCTTTATTAAGAGACATTTTTTGTTAATTCTAATTATTCTATGAATTGTAAATTTCTTCATATTCTTGGGCTGATTAGTATCATAGATTATCAAAGCATTTTAAAAATGTTTCAAAAAGGGAAAAATCCAAAGATGAGTAGACCAGTTCAAAAGAACTTTCTGGATCTTATTGACTTCTTATCTTAAAGAAAGAATATGCTTACAACATATTGTGGTTTTAATGAAATTAAGGTTTGTTCTATGTCTAGAGCAGGGGATTAATAGAAAATAGGATGTGGCTCTCTAAAGTCACCCACATACAAGGATAACTTTTCAAGCATTGTTCTTAGTTTGTCCATGCCATCAGAGATGACCGCATGTATTAACTAGAAAACTCTCAGTGTATACCTCCACCAACACCATCTTCAGGGGGAGTAATTGTGCTTCGATCTACCCCCAAAATTCAATCATTTCTTCCATAGCTTATGGTCTACATTCCACCAAATATCATTGAAATTCATTGAGAATTTTTGGAGATAACATTTGGACAAACATAAAATTTGGATATTATGTAATTTCAGCAGGAGATAATTGTGCATGGATCTGCTCAAAAAATTTTATCAGTTTTCCCATAACATATTGTCCACAAAATATCATTGGAAATCATCAATAACTTTTGGAGATATTATGTGGACTGTCATGAATGTATACATGAATCTAAGTGGGGGGGATCTCTCTCCATTGAAAAAATATTCCTGGATCCGCTCCCAAATTTTACTACCTCTTCCTTACCCCATTTATCCTTCCCAAAAATTTAATTGAAATTCATCCTCTACTCTTGAAGATATTATGTGGACAGACATGGAATTTTGTTGAAATTATATGGTTTGGACGTATAATTACGACGTAGGGGAGGTAATTGTACACGGATTCACTCCAAAATTTAATCAGTTCTTCTTTAACTTTTTGTCCACCCATCCACAAAATGTCAGAAATTCATAGAGAGCTTTGATGGATATTGTATGGATAGTCATGAGTATACACGTAAATATCTCGCAATCAAAAAAAAAAATCCTAGATATACCTCTTCCTTCCACAAAATTTGATTGCTTTCAGAGATATCGTGTGAGCAGACGAACAAACTGACTTAATCGAATAGATATGCCTGTTTTCAACAGAGGTAAAATATGGATTTACATAGCATTTAAAATACATGTATTAGAGATTTGCATTGCCATGTGCTTTTTTACAAGGACATTCTATTTCACTATACTGCTAAAGAGGGTACTTAATTTCTGCCATTTTTACGGAAGTACTGTTCACATGAGCCCATGCTGAAAATTCAAGCCAGATAATGTTGAAAAATTAGAAGAAATAAGAGAATTTAGATAAAATAAAACCAGATCGAAAGGAAGCTAATTCATATCAACTGTACTTCCTTTAATACTTTCATAAAAATAGTGGAAATGAAGTCCCCAGTTCAGCATTATTGTTGTTATATTGTGGCAAGAGAGTGGTATATCCTCCTTATTTGTATTTTATAAATTTCTTTGTCCGCTCCTGGCTGTTAACACCATATCATCAAAAGTTCTCAATGAATTTCAAAGAAACTTTGTGGAAGTGTGGGACACATTATAAGGAAGATGAAATTAGATTTTCATGTTGATCCTAGAATATTTTTTGATTGAAGGATTTTTTTTTTCTAAACAAATTTCTCTATTCACTCCTATTTGTCAATACGTCTCAAGAAGTTCTTAATTAATTTTGATGAAATTTTGTGAAGGAAGAAGTGATTGAATTTTGGGCTGGATCCAGGAATTTTATTGAGGTTGAAAAGTATTTTTGCATTATTTTTTCTTCCTTTCATTCATTTCTGTATTCACTCGTGTCCATCTACATAAAATCTGTAAAAGTTCTCCATGAATTCCAATGAAATTTTGTTGAAGGATAAGGCACACATAAAGAAAGATGTGATTGGGGCAGATCCAGGTATTTGCTCTTGATTAAAAGGTATTTTGGTGTTTGTTTGTTTTTTGTTTGTTCAATACATTTCTGTATTCCCGTCTCTCTGTTCACACAATATATCCAAAAGTTTTGAATGAATTCCCAAGAAACTTTGATGAGAGATTTTTTTTTCATCTTTTTCTTAATACTTTTCTGTATTCGCTCATGTTACACAATATTTCCCAAAATCAATAATGAATTTCAATGAAATTTTGTGCAGTTTGTGAAAGAAATGATTAAATTAAAAAATGGTGTGTATCCTGGGATTTGTATTTGATTGGGCAATATTGAATTTCTTTCAAATAATTCCTGTATTCTATCCTGTCTGTCAATACAATATTTCCAGATGTTCTCAATGAATTTTAGTGAAATTTTGTAGGAGTATAAGAAACAAGATAAGAACTGAATTCATGGGCAGATCCAGATATTCGTTTTTGCCTGAGAGATATTTTTCTGTTTTGATATTTTATACGTCCTGCATGTCTGTCTACCCGATATCTCCAAAAGTTCTCCATTAATGTTAATGAAATTTTGTGGAAGGGTAAAGCACGTAAGGCAAATGTGATTAAATTTTAGGGTGGACGCGGGAATTCATTTCTGATGGAAAGGTATCTTTTCTGTTTTGTTTTTTCTCTTCATACATTTCTATATTCACTCCTGTCTGTCCATATGATATCTTCAAAAGTTCCTTATGAATGTCAATGTAATTTTGAACAATAGTGTACGAAATGAGTGATTTCATTTTGGGACAGATCCAGGAATTTGTTTTTGATTGAAAGACATTTTTGAAATCTTATAATTTGGGATCTAGAAAAGCTAGAAAGATCTAGATTGTGACATTTTGTAGTACATTGACATTACTATCATTCTCACTAAGCGAAACTCGCTAAGTCAGGTCCTGAATTATGATTATTTGAGAATAGCTTCCCGGAAATACAAATAAAATTTCAAGCCCACTTTGACATCTTTTTGAAAAGATGATATTTTATAGCTTTAGGCTGATGAAATTTCAAAATCTACAGTACCTCTTTGAGTGGTGAGGATGCCTCTGAGAAAAGAAAAAAAAACTGTCATGGCACTGAATTTTTCCATATCATTGAGTAGAACAGATCATCTCTTAAGTTACACATTTCAGAATTCTATTGTAATGAAGGATTTTCTATAATTATAAATAATATAGCTTAATATTAGAATGGAAAATACTTTGCAGAACAGATATTTTCTCAAATTTTATGATGTGCTTAGGCTCCATTGGAACTTAATGTACTTAAAACTGAGTATATTTGTCATGAGGGAAATAAAGTCTCTGGATGAAATGTTTTTCACAACAAAGAAATAGCTATTTTAGGAAATCACTTTCAAGCTGGAATACAAATTTTGAAAAGTAAATATCAGTGACAGGAGAAAAAGTCTCTAAAGTAAAAAGGTAAAATTAAGACAAAAACCCAGTGAATTTGAAAGAAATGGCATTTTATTTGGCTATAAATATCATCTCATGTGGTAGAGATAAAAATTGTTTACTAGAGAAGATGAAATGGCCTGTAAAATTGAATGGCCTTAATGGATGTTTTCTGTACATATTTGATTTTTGCATAAAACTCCGGTAATGTCTTGTAAGCATACTTCACTGTAAAATGTATTTGCTTCTCAATGGTTCCTCTCTCTCCCCCTTTTTCTTTTGTCATCTCTTAAGGAGAATTTGGTCTTTATTATTTTTAGCGCAATCCATTGAATACAATTCCTTGTTCCTAAAATGTGGTTCAATTCCCATTAGATTAAAGTTATTTAGAGGCTTCTGATTTTTGCAAAAGAAAGTTATGCAGTCACTCAGCCTTTGTAGCAGTGAACTTGTGGACATTCAGAAAAATGTTGTTCGGATAAATGCAAGAATCTGAAGAAAGAATGAGTGGGCATTTTTTTCTTTCAGTCACTGAAAAATTTATACTATCTGTTGTATAAAAAATGTAGATGTCTATCCTTAACACTATGTTTGTTAAATAAAAAATCAGTTAATGTTGAAGAATGGCTTTTTGAGTTAAATACATATTGTTCTTTTTAACCACTTTTACTATTTGTATAGCATGGGTTTAGGTTTGAAAGAAGAAAAATGTATTTCATGAATTGACATTTTTGGATAGAACTCAGAAGAACTGATGATTGCTGTATATTTAGGGTGTTATAATATTAGAGAAATGATGAGAACTTGAAGACAATCCATGATTAATGACTTTTATCTTTTTTCTTTTCCTTTCAGATACCATTATATCACAATGTTGCGGCATCCAGTCCATCGATTTCTAAGTGAATGGCGGCACGTCCAGCGGGGGGCCACGTGGAAGACCGCACGTTACCACTGCAACGGGCGTGATGCCACGCTGGAGGAGGTACCGTTCTGCTATGAGGGTGTCAACTGGCGCGGCGTTTCGCTGGACGAGTTCATTGCTTGCTCTCACAATATGGCTCGCAACCGCCAGGTCCGTATGATTGCCAATCTTAGCCTCGTTAACTGCTACAATTCGACAGGTATGTCCATAGAAGAGCGTAACCACCGTATTCTGGAGAGTGCTAAGGAGAACCTACTCAATATGGACTTCTTTGGGCTGACTGAATTCCAAGTTTATTCTCAGCAACTTTTTGAGAGCACATTTGGTTTGCAGTTTTATGAAGATTTTGTTCAGTTTAATGTGACACGCAGCAGTCGTGTGAACATAACTATGAACCAATTGGTGAAAATCACAAGACTTAATAAGATGGATATGATGTTCTATGACTTTGCTAAGGATTTGTTCCTTCAGCGCTATGATCTGCTCAAACAACAGCAATCACTAACTCCTTTAGGTTCTCTACATGGGAATTACACAACACCCAACCCAATTATTACACAGACCACAAAGAGGTTCTATGCAATACCAGACCATCCGCCCAGAAGAAACCTCTCCTATCACAGACCTGTTCGACAATTCCGACGAAATGGATAGCCACTATTTTTTTTTTTTTTTTTTTCTCTTTCTTATATATATTCTCAACTTGCTTAAAATAATGAAAGGAAGGGAAAATTGTATCATAATGCTTCATTTATTTTATCTTCGGGGTTTTTTTTTTTTTTTTTTCTCTGAACTATTATTCAAGAAAGATGAAGAAAAATGAGCAACGATCTGCTCAAAGGAGAAATTTTTCTTTTTGGAATTTTTTGGAGATTCCTTAATGACCCAGCTGATACATTATTAGCTTTTATCATTTATTCCTTCATTTAGTTTTCTCTGGCATTGTATAAAGACCAAACTTAGGTTTAATTCATATTATATATGAAAAAATTTCACATCTGAGGGCAGCTCAAAAAAAACTTTAAATTTTAGTTTTTAATCCTTATTTTGAATGCTTCCAAAGAAATTTTCATGTAAAATTATCATAGTGTCCTTATTTTAAATTAGTCTCTTGTATATTACTGTTCAAAAGCATATTTGACTTAATATAGTATTTATTACTATTGTTCCTATGAGTATTACTAATATGCTATTTGTTGCTTCTGCTGCCATTAAGTCCTTGGTAGCAGTGATTGTCCAGTGACTCAGCTTTAAAATAAAAATTAGTGATGACGATGGAGAGTGCACCACTTCCTGCCCAAAACTTAAAAGGTCCTTAAAGACATCTAAATTTTTATTTATTGGGACTAAAATCCTGACCTATCTAGCACCAAATTGCCTTTTTTTTTCTGATTCATTAGAAGTTGCAACAATTTCCTTCTTCACTGACCGAAATAAGAAGTCTTATAAAAGGGCTCATTGGGGGTCAGGGAGAAGATTTTTAAAACATTTTTTTTCTCTTTTTAGGAAATTGATATATCCTATCAAAACAGTCAGGATTTTTTTAATTTTTTTCTTAGGCAACTACTGCTATTGTGTCTTCCCCCTTCTTTTAAGCTAAAGTTCCATGGAATAATTCTGATAAACTCACTCTTTCTGCAGTTCTCAACATATTTTAGTTAGCAAGCTTTGTCATCTGATAACAGTTGATGATGTGCTCACTAGTCAAAACATTTAAAAAAAGCAGAAAGACTTGAAGCACTTTTGGAATCTCATTGTAGTTTGTTTTTCATGCTGGTTTAGACGACATGTATATTTTTTTTCTATACAGTTTCAACACACAAAAAAGGGGTGGTGCTACTTGACCCATATAGGGGTCAATGTGCCAAAAAACCTTTTTCTTTTAATGTTTTTTTTCCTCCTTCCCTGGTGTTTAGAATTGAATTTTTTTTTCTTATCGTATAAAATCACTTAGCACTTTTATTTTCAATAATTTGAATAACATTTCTGAACCCTGATCAGTATCTTCATTTTTGTGCTTTCATGGGATTTCTGATTAGTGAGTTTACAATTCATCATCAGAGTTCTGCTTCATGGGCCACTTTCCTATCTCCTCTTGATATCTTAAGACTTCTGTTTTCTATGTGGAATCCCAAGTGAAAGCCACTTCATAAAACTGCACTTATCATGTCACCAGATAATAATCGAGGACCAGTCATTGAATTTTCATAAAAACAACAGGTGCATACTTAACAATGAAGCTGTTCAACATAAGAACTAAGGATCATATATGCATGTTTCTAATTTTCGTCTTCTATTAGAAGCCCTGTTATGATTCAACAAGGCAACTTGCCATTATTCAGAGTTGACTCAAGCAGCGTGTAGTTCCTTGATGTTATTTGGCTGCCAACAATGGTCAAAATCCTGATTGCTATACTTCATGTTGCAAATTTCTCATCGATTGTTTTTGGTCATAAAGTGGGTGATTGGTATGATAGTTAATAAAACTACCCCTGCACTTGATGTATATCTCATATACAAGCAATAATTCTGAGGCTAAAAGTATTAAATTCATGAATGTAAGTGTTGCATCCGGTCATAAGTAAATTTTTACAAAATCAAAAATTGCAAAGTGAGATTTCAGCTTTTGTGCACTGTGTCCTAAAATTCAATCATTTTTTTTTTTCATTATTGAAATAGCCATTCATTTTGGCTATTTTGCTTAAATCCTGGAAGAACGTCGGATATTTTCTGTTTGGCTTCCTATGAATTGTTAGTAATTTCTTACAGCATGACAAAAATGTCTGTCACTTGAATTCTGTTCGAATTTCAGAGGTATTAGATAAAATCTAGAAACAATTTCTCCATATTTGTCAACTTAAACAGAAAGGTAGAAGTATTTGAGAATATTTCCAGGAATCCCTGTTCACAAGAATTATTTATTTTTAATGTTATTGAAGGAAAAAGCCGTTTGCAAGCATTTTCAAATGATCCAGATGTTTTAAAGGAAAAAGAAATACCTCAATATGGCTGCATGTAAATATTAACTAATATGGTTCGAGAAAAGTTATTCTGAAAGAAATTTTTTACTATATTTGCATGATTATAAAATGTATCTTTTTCTTTTGCAATATGGTAATCATTGAAATATCAACCTTGAAAATATCCTTTGATATAAAATTGTATCTTAGCTTTCATTTAAGCTGATGCAAAAGAATTTTTTTCTTGCCTATTTATGTACCTCTTAATTTTGTATAGCAATGCATCCTACAATGAATGTTGGTGCATATTTTGCATCACCAAATTTGACCCGAACATGATCATGAAGAAATAGTGACTTTTTTTTAACGAATAGTTATGAGTAATTAGATCAGGCATGAGGAACCTTTGTGATCTAGTGGGCCACGGAATAGATTTTTCATCTTTATTTGGGCCACACATTCACTTAAAAAATGTCAATCGTAAAGCGTACTTAATTTTCATTTTGATCAGACATATGGATTACAATTGTTGTATTAATTTTTGGAGCCAAAACAATAGTTATTTCACAATATGAATAATGAAGACTTACTGATGAAAATTACAAAAGATCTTAAATAAATCCAGAATGTTTGTATTATTGATTCTAAGTGTTCATGTAATGTTATGTAAGCTTAATAAATAAGAGCATACATCACTGGCTTTTCATTAGTGGAGGGAGAAAGTTATAAGAATGTAATGAAGAAAATCATTCTTAGTGAGACTTGAACAACACACTGTGATTTTACAAATCAAAACGTGATTATCATTGTGGATTTTGTGGCACATCTTCCTTTACATGAGGATCATGGAGTGCTTAACAAAATTTAGAGTCCTGTTCTGTTATTGCATGTCTGAGGTTTTAAATTTCCAAAAGGTTTTAGTTGAAATAAAACCCTATGACAGAAAGTGTTTCAAGATAGAGTATCTTTTCTCCACTTGTACACTGATGAGCCAATTTTGATCAGCGACATGATGCAAGAATGACGACTACTGTCTTGTAAATGCTGTGCCTGTCAGGGTCAGAGGTATATAAGGAGTTACTTCATTTTGCTGTTGGATATTTAATTCTGTCAAATAATTCATATATGTACAGTGTTGCCCATAAAGAGTACACCTCAACACTTTATTGCTTCTAAACCAAATGTAGCAGGATTTTATTATTTCTTGTTGAACATAACATGATCAAAACAGATATCATGTATTATTCATGACCAAAAATCTACAGCATTGAAAATCTGTTGCCAAAAATATTTTTCATGAGTACTCATTTTTTGACAGCAACATATCCATATTTTTGGCCACAGAGTTTCAATACTGTAAGGATTGGTCATGAATAATACCTGATGATATCCATTTCAATGGTGTGTAATGATCCACTAAGTGGGAGAGGTGTTCTCATTTATAGCTGGTACTGTATATTCAGTAATTCTCCTAAAAGACAAGGATCTTTCTGACCTATATTTTATGGGTGAAATGAACTTCTTGATATGTTTGTCTTTGTTCCTTGATAGTAAGGCTTTACTGTTGCCTTTGTTTTTCTTCTTTTTTTTTTACTGAGCTTTGCTTAGTCAAGTACAAGGCCCCAAGCTGATTTCAATACCTGGTGTCCCAGTTGAAAAAATTATATATATTTCATAATGTGTATCATTTTTAGAAGGGTTATTAACATTCAAAGAGTTTTTGGATGATTGAACTCTTTGTTAACAACATTGCAGCTAATCCATTCTACGCCCCTTCTTTAGCTGTATTATGTTAAAAGAAAGATTTTTGCTTATCATCATTCTCGGATAGTACACCTGAAGAAAGCTACAGATTGTTCAAAACATTGTATTAACAACATAAATGATTTCAATCATCTGAAAAATTCTTTGATTATTTATCATGTTGAACAGAGGTAAATGGACACTTTAAATTTTTCATACTATACTGTTGAAAGAATCTAAAGTGTTGTCTTTTGAATCCCACCTTATTCCCTCTAACCAGTGGTTGGTTAGGTTATACTATTTACTTCTCGAAATTATTTGTAGGGGTTATTAAACATAATCTGTCACTTCATTTGTGTAAGCAAGCATTTGAACCAAAGTGGCTGTGCACCAAACTTGGAAAAGTTACAAGTTACTACTTGAAATGTTAAAGAGGTACATTTACTTTAGAATGTGTCCTATGTTATTAAAAAAATCGTATTACCAAAAAATTTTTTTTCTTTTCATCAAACAAGAATGTCTTGGGGGAAAAAAAAAAGCAAACAATTAAAAATGGGCATGCAAATATATAATGGGAGATACACGCATTTGTGTAATTTTTTTTTTTTTTTTTTTTTGTACATGGCCAGTTTTTATGGTGCCAGAATGTTCAACTGTGTACAAAATAAACAATTTTATTCCATATTGGAATATACATTTAAAAACTATTAAAGAAAAATAAATCACTGTTTATTCCCACCTTTTATTTCACAAATTATGATTTAATAATAGTTCTTAACAGTTTCTGTCTGTTTCATAACAACATCCCAGTCTTTATCAGAATGGTTCCTTATACTTTGGATTATCCTAGTACATTAAGCACTGTGACATCATTTGCTTTTTTTGCTTTTTTTTTTTCTTTTTCTTTAAGCAACAATTTACACCCCCATTTTTTCCCCTTCTCCATATTTTCTCCATCCTTCTTTCAAATGATAACTTAGCATTACAACCAGTATTATATCTTAAATATACCAAGCTGTTGAAGAGATCCACTTTTTCATAATATTTTTTTTTATGATATCCCACCGAATTAATTGTCTAGATTTTATTTCTCATCTGAACACCCTTACTGATCTTTTTAAGATCCAAATATTTTGTTTGGGGTATTTATACAATTATCCTACGAAATTGCATGATCATTTCTTTTGAATTTACCAAAAACAATTTTTGAAAATTATCATGCAATGTCTTTTTCTGGTATAGCTGGAGAATAAATCCATTCTTAGCATTTGGCTTCTAACACAAGAGCAGGGAGTACCTGTAGTGAAGGCTGACATTGTGAAAGAGTTAATGAATTGTCAACTGTGTTGATTTGTAATGCAACTCTAGGTCTCGTTAAGAATATCACATAGGTTCATATTACAAGATTAATGTAGAAACTTATACCACCCCATGATTCAAAACGTACTACTGTAGAATGATATTTTCAACTTTCACAATTTACCAAATTACCAAATTGAGATGTTTAACCTTTATTTAATTTTATTTTTTCTAACATCTTAATGGATTTTTCTTCATGTATTCTTTTCTTTCTCAAATCATTTATATCATTTGAAAATCATTGTAAAGTTATTGACTCAAAATTTGTGTTTTCTTTCATGGACAGACCATTCAGATGATTTTAGATATTTTTTTCATTACCATTCAAACTTTTTTTTTTTTTTTTTTGCTTTTGCTTTTGCTTAAAACTCAAAAATCACTTGATATCTTCTCATAATTTTATAATTTCTGCTAAAAGTTCAATATTTTTCTTGGGTTACCTCCAAGTAATGATGTATTAGTAAAGTTCAGTACTGTTCCAAATGTCTGGAGATAGTTAGACATAAGTTTAAGGAAATTTAGAAATTCTGAATCTCTTAAGCATCTATTAAGGATTCACGTCTTCTGACTTTTAGATATTTTTATTTGAAATAATAGTTGAGGCTAAGCTTTTGGTTGAAAAAGTCTCCTTGTGTTTAGGGGAAAAAAAAAAGTTATATATCAAAATCAATGAATCTATTTTAGCTGAATTTAGAAGGTATACTTGATCACTCCTGTATGTAAAATTATTCTTTTTTTTTTTTTTTGTGAGTAAAATGTAAAAGATATTTCTTCAAAAATAATTTTCATTTTATTATAGGTATCAAATCATATATTATTGGTATCAAATAATATACATACTGATGTATTTAGAGATTCATAAAAGGATACTTAAGCATCTTATTTGCTATTAAGATATACCTTCAAATTTTCCTTACTTAGGTGTGTGTTTACATAAACACCTCTTTATGTATAAAATGTAAATTTAAAAAAATTCATCTTTCAATTTAGTATACTTCCTTTTGAAAATTTTAATTCCATTTTTCCAAACATAAAAAGGAATCCGATTTGATAAAAATTGAAGTGGACAGTAGATACGATAGAATAATTACTTTTATGTTTGGAATTTCCGAATAAATCTAACAATATTTGATATTCCAAAACTAAGCAATTAAATCATTGCTGATTAGTTTCAGTCATTCCTCTTTGACAAAGACATCTTAACAGGAAATGGCCGACTTCATGTTGGCAATGTTTCTGTTGCATGCATCAGCTCAGTGATCCTTGTAAGACTAAAATCTGGTCGAGACCAAGACTTCATAGCTGCCCTTGGGCAGGATGCAAGTCCACTGAAGAACAAAACAAACTGAATAGTTTTACCACGCTCTTGGCTCGCACTGGGAATTGAACCCCGGACCTTCTACATGTGAGGCAGACATGCTAACCATTACACTATCTGAGCGGACTATATGAGGTGTAGCTCCAGAATATACCCTTCACTAAGTATATTGCTTATAACTGTAAGCACATCATAGCTCAGGCATTTTTATATATACGTGTGTGTGAGGTAACCTTGTGATTAATGTTCATATAATGAGGATTCTGTTGATCATCTCGGTTATTAAGTTTCTTTATGAAATTTTGAAACAATCAAAAAAGAAGAAAATAACTAAAAAAAAAAAAAAAAAAATTCAATATTTTGATTTTAACTCTCATTTCTTAGTATCTTTATTAGCTTTGAGTTTTTTAAGCTCCTCTAGCAAGGATGTTAGTTTTAAACTTTAGGTGATCATCGAGCCATTTCTTGACTAATCTTTCAAACCAGAATGCTTGTTGCTTTTTGTGTTTTCTGTGTGTTCAAAGATTTCAGTTATAAGTCATTGGAGCTGATATCATTACGTATCTAGAATTGGTGCTTTAATCAGTTACTTTGATGACATGGTTATTGATTCTAGTACAAATATAGATGCTGTGACAAATGTCATTTAAATTCCAATTGCCTATGTGTATTCAACCAATGAGAAAATGTTGTAGTAATGAATGCATCATTATTTTCATGTTTTATCATTCCATATGAAATCATAAACTTGATCAACTAATTTTAAAATTAGTAACAAGGAAAGCTTATGTTCTTGTGTCTGTATGTATATGAAATTTATGTTGGTGAATTTCATGTTTAATTCTAAGTAGTAATAAATGGGTGTTGGGTAATCAACTAATCCACCACACACAAGTGTTTTCAGACCATTTTGACTTGTTTGTATTGAAAAAGCATAAGCCTTTTTTTTTTTTTTTTTTTTTTAGTATCCTTCTGTAAGTTCTGTATAAATTTCCTTATTTGAAGGACAAACTATTATGATCATGATTAAACACTGCAGCTGAGTTCAAACATTGAAAGTACCCACCTACAGCATCTATTTTTACTCGCGCATCAGTGCTATTATTTAAAAACTATCATTATTAAAATCTCAAATAACAATTTACGCGGGTCTGAATATAAGTGGCCGTCCATTAAAACCCATATTAATTTGTTTTTCCTCTTACCTCACACTTAAATACAATTGGACTTGTACTAACTTTTGTTTTCTATTATTCGTGAACTATCTCTTCCAAGTAAAATGTTGCCAAGTCATTCATATATAAGTTCCTGAGTATTTCTTTTAAAGTTATGAATAGTTGTATAACTTACCCAATACTTTCTTTATTATAATTTTCAAAAGGTGCTGAATAAATGAAACTTGATTTATTTAGACTTCATGACATATCTGACTATCTTGAAGGAACAAAGAGCATGTCAAAAGAAGTAGAGAATCGATTATAGATTTTTAATATACATAGCCCTTTCCACAAGAGATGATAGTATGGTGTGTTTTAAATATAATTCTATCAGAATTCACATTTATGATCTGAGACTAGCAAAAACCAACTGATCTATCACATAGTAGTTACAATTGAGTGCTATCAAAAGAAATCTTGAATCTAGGATGCTCTATTCTTTTCTCTTTGTATGATATATATATATATATATATATATATATATATATATATATATATATATATATATAATCACATGAAGAAACAATAGCTAGCTCTGTCACTTATTTTCAGTGTTTCTCTCTTCCATTCTATGTTTTCTTCAAAATATAAAAATAATTGTGAAACATCTGGGTTTCATTCATGAATTTTTGATTTTTATGCATCAATTCACTGGATTCTTTACTTTAGACAAAATTAGTCGCTCTGGCCTTCTGTTGTCTGCTGTTTAGCTATTTGAGTTACCGCCCTTGTGTGAAAAGTGAAAACTCTCCCTCAACCCCACCCCACCGTATCAGAAAGCATAATTTATGACATTTTAAATACATGTATGTTGAGAATACGAGAAAATGATATAAATAAACATATATACATATATGCGTGAAGCTTGATTGCAATGTCAGCCGTTTTGATTTTTTTCCCCAAAAAAATGTTTATATATTCCAAGGGAGGCAACTTAGAAACGGAACACTTGTGCCATATTGTTACCTTACCGTTGGAAAAACTACTCCGTCTGAAAAATAACATTTCATCAACCATCCATCTTCTATTACCATCCATTTTAACTACTTGTGATTTTATATATACACATACACACACACATATACACACACTCTCACACCATTATAAAAAAAAAAGAAAACTACATGACTTCATTTTGTTGAATTAAATATTTTTTGTATTAAGACTTACAGAAAATTATAATTTTTTTTCTGCTGATAATTACCTGAAGTCCTTTATTGCATCATATCTGATGTGTATGTTTTAAAATATATATATATATATACATATATATATATATATATATATATATATATATATACTTGATATTTCCTTTCCTGATTCACAGTAATATTGCTATACCATTCACTTGATCAGAGTGGGTAATTACAGCATCACCTATCACAAGTACAAAACATTAGTGGCAAATGTATTTAAGGAACTTGATACTTTCATATGCAAAACAATAACAGAAACAATATTTGTAAAATGACAATAAAACTGCAATTGTGATTAATAAGATGTGTTTGTTGTTTTGATTTAATGTACCTGAAGTTGGCTTTTTTTTTTCTTTTTGTTTTTTGCATTAAAAAACTTACTTTTTTCCTTCTTCTTTTTCTTCTTCTGTTACACATTGGTGAATGTCACACATTGGTGAATGTAATATTGAGTTTGTCAAAACTGTTTATTTAATTTTGTGACTCTAGGCACTGAGGCTTGTCACTGTGTCTGGCTGGCTGGCATAGCATCTAATTACAATTCAAGAAATCTGTCCGTTAATGTGCACCATGATCACTTGGCAACTGGCCATTGTATGAAGTTGACATTTTTACTGATATATTAGTGAGAACAAAGCAGTACAGCGTCAAGTTTGAAGTTTGGGGCATCAGCAGTTCTCTTGAATAAAATTGAAGATTATAGCACTTTCCTTTTAGATTCTATGGATAATATCCCTTGAATTCTGCTCAGAAGAATTACCTGAATTTGAATATACAATATCTAAATTGGCAACTCTGAAGAGAAGTAATCAAAATATTTTGAAGCAATAGTCAGGTGATAATCATGGCAGACTGCTCCAAACATCTTAACATACACCTTTGGTATGGGCACTGCCTTACTGTTCATTGAAAGTAACTAAATTTGGTAGAATCATGCTCAAAGATATGAAAGAAAAACATGATTTAAAAATACTTGTTCAATAATTGATTTCTTCTATTTTTGTCAAGTCTGGAATTGACTTTGTTTCCCTACTGTAACAAGAATAATCTTGACCAATATGTAAAATATGTAAAATCCACATTATTCTGCCGTGATTTGAACTCCTGACCAAACTGCCAGGAGGTTTACTGATTGAGCTAAATTGATATCTAGACTTGGATATCAACAGAAATTTATGCAGATACGCATGGGCTTATTTCATTTTGATAATTTATTATTATGAATAAATACATTTATACAAAAAAAATGTATATGTTTATCATTTTCTTTTCGTTATATATTCAATACAAAAGTTTCAGTGATCATCTTCAGTCTGGATAGAAGCAGGAGTAAAATTCACTTGAGTTTCCCCATTGCATAGAAGTGAAGAAATTTCTCAGTTGAATGTCAAAAATCATCTACAGTTGCTTAGTTTACCTTGACAGATTTAGTATTCATGTATTCCCACTTTCAAAAAAAAATGGTTGAAATAGCAGCGTTTTTTGGGAGAATAATTTTTCAGACAAGTCTTGGAATCTTGAAGACAAAGCTGTGGCTCTCAGCCCCCGGGAGCAGTCCCAATATATCCAATGTGCACATGGGGGCCATGATAATTATACCAGCATTATAATTTTGCACCCCCCTCAATACTGGGGGGGGGGGCAACCAGCTCCCTGCTATTCCTGAGGATGCAGTTGGCTGACAATAGGGGGAAAGTTTTTTTGTTTTTTTTCTTGTAAAACTGGTTCATTTGCTACCTGTTAAAAATTGTCAACATAGCTAACCAGGCCCATTATCATACATATAGGCAGTGTCAATATAGCTAGGGGCCTGAATATTCAAGCATCTACTCATTCTGTTCAGAAAAAACACTTCTTGTTTTGGGGGTTTTTTTTCCAACAATACCAGGGTGTGTTCAATTCACAAAGTAAGTTCATTAAATTAGTCCGTTAGTTTGTGTCCAACTATGTTCAGGTTTGTTATTCAAAAACTTGGACTTTGGTAATCCAACAAAAGGTGAGACAAGTAACTCTAATTCTCTGACCACCCCTTTTTCTGATTTTTTAGTTAATCATCCCAAACTTGGCTTGCTGCCAAAAGACGTTTGTCATGTATAGTTCCTTTTGAGTGACTAACAAGACCTGTACAGTTATTTTTTATATTTGTGAAATAATATATGCTATTGGACTAAAGCCAACAGAGGATTCCAAGGGACCCAATAACTCCACAAAGAATAGAAATGCTGATGATGATAGTGAAAAAATTCACATTGGATGAAGTTTCAAATTAAAATGTGTCCCTTCATTTGTAACGATTTCATGTGAAATTTACAAGCAGATAGAGATTAAATGTTTTGATATTTGTTGAATTCGGCCAGTTTAGCACCAGGCTATAGAGCATCAAGTTTTTTCACAGCAATTGTCTCAAGAACTTGGTATGTTCACCATCATTCTGTTTTAGGTATTCTTAATAGATGCATGTTAAACATTCCATTTTACCATAAATGTTATTTACAAAAATTGAATGAAAGCTTTCTGCAGAAAAAAAAAAGAAAAGCTTTCGTAACTTTTGGTTTTGCATTTTTACCAGGATGAATGAACAAAAAAAAAAAAGGAAAGCAGCAGTATAAAGGGTTAATGATATGCTGACAAAACCTTCAAGCAGCATTTGTTCAAAGCAAGTTAGCTGGTACACAGAAGAAATAGAAAACTATTTAACTAGTTTTTTTTATTTACACGTCAATATCTTGATAGAAATTAAATTTAGACAAGCCCAAATCATTCAAAGGGAGGCAACTTTACTCTTAAAATCCAAAAAACCATCTTCATAAAACAATTTTACTCCTCGGGTAAAAATCTTAGATGTTTAATGTAAATGTTAGAAATCGTCAACCAAAACATAAAAATCAACATAGGTTTCTTCAGTTTTTTAGTTGGTCTAGTTGACTATCCATGTATCTGCAGCACATACAGACTGCACCAAGGAAGCTAGAGGGCTAAAAATTTAAACATTCATTCATTATATCTGGAAAAAACATTCCAAAAATCAACCTATAAACCTAACAGGGTGGAGAGCTTTAGAACTCTCCCATATTATTGTGTGCAGCTAACTTGGTGCTTGCTCAAAGCTAAATGTTTTGTCAGCCTATGAACATAACATTGTTAAATTGAAAAAGTCAAATAAAGAATTTTTGGAGTAACAAAAATTTATTTCAGGTGGTGAGAAATAGAAAGCAGTTCATGTGATGAGTTATTTATGCAACTCCCCTCCCCTCCCCAACACTACAGTCATGACCCAAATTGAAGCATCACTAATGTTTATTTGTTCAGTAAATATAAATGCTGATTCCTACAAATCAAATTGAATTTTGTTATTCAAAATTTCTAACTGAGAAGACTCAGTTTTTTCATAGAAATACAACTATAGTTTTGTTAATGGATAGTATTTCAAAAAAACTGAAATAAATACTGTATTTCCCGGCATTGATGTTCCAGCCACAAGGAAGCATTCCAATTCTCACTTACAAAATTTATGGGGGAAAAAAGAATATATATAAAATCAAGGTCTTAGCACTTTCACCTACCTTGGGTTTTTAGGCAACATGTAAATCCTCTTGACTGCATTGTTTTAGATCAACTGAATTCAACCCAAACGGATGGTGGGTGAGTGTTTAAAGGGTTTACTGGTAAATCTTATAAGTTTTACTTTTGTCCCTTGATAATGTTCCTGGTAGTTTCAGGAGTGTTATATTGATATACAACATAAATTACCACTTGTCGGTTAGCTTGTCTACCCTTGTGTACCAATACCGTGGAAAAAAAATCACATAGAGATATTCATTAATTATTTATGATTCTTTTGTTCATTTACCATTTTACACTAAACATAATTTATGCACTTCATTCAGAGGTAATATACCAGAGTTCAGATTACTGTCTAGCATTCATTACCATCTTGAGGTTAGGATAAGCCTATGAAAAAAGGTAATCTTCAGCCTGTAGGACATACAGGAAATTGTTGACTTATCTTTGGGGAGGAAAATCTTTTTAGAAATGCCATCAATGCTAAAAAAACACCAAATTTCCTAAATCCAAGGGTTACTATGCTATCTTGAGATGAACTCTGAGAAAAGAATCCAATTTATGTAATTAAGTTTCTCTATTATAAATCTTTGATCAATTTATGAATGAATAAGTTGATTGATATTTATTTTATCATGAGTAATGCATGTTACAGCTGATTCCACCACTAATGATTGGTATCTCTGGTCTGATATTGTCATCTGTTGTTCACAGAAAAACCTCAAATTGCCTGCTGCATATCACATGAAGATAACAACAAATAGAAGAGATCACAAACATATTTAAAACAATATCTCCATATTTGAGGGGGGCATATTTGTCTTGAATGAAAACGTTTTCTGAAGAAGCAATAGAAGTGAGGAAAGAGCAGACAGACAATACATTTATACGTCAATAGCAGAGGCACAAAAAGGAAGAGATGAAGCTGATTTTTAAGGATACAACTTTGTGAAACATATTTGGTGTTACAATGATAAATGTGCCACCGAATTGGAGTAACTGAGGAAAGTTGGTTAAACAGAATTGCAGCTCTGTCTTTAATTTGGTTAATATTTTATTGTTTTTTAGGCTTTAAAAACTTCTATTCATTAATCATATTTCAGAGTATCAAACGAGTATCTTGAGACAGAAATTAAGCAGAATGATAATTTGATTTTTCAGTTGAAAATTAAGTGATAAAAATTGAACAGAAACTCAATTGATTTACATCCCTCAGAATTCTAAAATTATTTCCAATATGGGAAGTTTAATCATTTGTGTTTATACCATGACAAATTTTCAAATTCAATGGATATATCTGTTATTTTCCTTTCTTTTAATTTTTGGAAGATTTCAATTCTAAATTGAACAGAATTTAGTGATCAGCAAGTAACAACCAGCTTGGAAAAAGTGCAACATAAAAAATATAAGTATTAAATTATTAAAACAACAGATATTTATTTCTTGCTTTCCTTAATTAATTCATATCAAAAAGGAAAAATTGAAAATGCAGGATTTGAGCTTGTAATCCTAGTATAGGAACTTATAATCATGACTGCAGTTCAACAATTTGAACATTTTGCAATGTTCAAATTGGGACGAAGATTCAAAGCTATGCAATTTATTTAATAATAATGTTATAAAAAGTATTTCTTTTAAATATTAACAGTCCAACATTGAATAATTCAAAAAATGAATAAAAAAATAAAATCAAGCAATATTTCACACTGGTCAATTGAAAAATTTCCATATTTTTCAAGTAGTCACATGTAATTTTTTCAATATAAAATTTTAAAAAATGCATACCAAGTTACTGGAATAGATTTTTATAAGGTTTCTTCATCTTGAATTCACAATTAAATTGCTGCCTCAAAGAATATATATTACTTGATGATTAACTAGTATTTCAATGTAATCTTTCTTCAAGGAAAAAAAAATAAAAACTACACCACAAATTCAATAACATTTTTAAATTTACCAAAACTAAGCCTAATCACTTTTTTGGGAGGTTAATCAATATCTTAAGGTAATAAAATTTTATTAATTTACCAAAACTAAGCCTAAACACTTTTTTTGTATCAATATGGCTGGCTGGATATTAATTGAGGAGTAGAAGCATAGAAATGTTTTTTTTCTTCTCAAATTTGAAAGGCACAAATTTTTCACAGGAAAGAAATCAAAATTAATATAAGTTTCTGAAAAGGCCATGTATCTTTAGGGAGCAAAAAAATATAAAAATGTTATTTTTAATTTCTCATATCTTCAAAATGTACATTTTTGTAAAACATGACAGCATGAGGTTTTTAAAGCTCATATGAAATTATGATGCAAAAAGTTTTCATGAAAACAAGGGCCAAATGTCTCAAAATTCATTATAGGTTCTTAATAATTCCAGTGATTTTCACAAATCATCTATTACGTATGCAAGGGAAGAGTTCCATTTGACATGCACGCTCATCCAAAAGTAGTTTTATTCAGGAAAATGACTCATTATGGGCTGATTTATTCAGATTAGTGCCCTCACCTTGGTTATTATGGTCACAACATTTCAGCCATAATACCCTCTGGCCTTCCTGTCAGAGTTGATAACCCAAAAGGAATTTTGAATCAAACCCTTTCTTTAATCCATAGAGGTAGATTTTCCTCATTTCTCTGTTTATTTTATAACTGCAAAGTCTAAGGTAACAACAAGTCAATCTTCCTTGTTGATTCATCCTGAAGAAGGCCAGTGGGTACCTTTCTGGATATTATATTTTCTCATTTAAAAAAAAAAAAAAAAAATTGATTCAACTGTTTTTGTTTTTTTTTTTCTTCAAAAAGCTGTTATTGTTGTTAAAAATACACTTTGAGGATGTGAAAGAAATTAATAAATGGACCTCATCAAAAAAAATTGTTTTAACTTGTAAATAATTTTAAAATAATTTTGTTTTTTACTCACAAATCAAATTGAACTCTTTCAAAATTCATTTTTTTAAGTGTTTTTCCAAACTTGAATAAAATAGAAAAGTTTTTTTCATGAAATTGAGCTGAAGCATTTGCAGTATATTAAAAAGCTTTCCCAAATAATACACATACAAGCACACACATTCATCTACTCAAACAGATATTATGTTATACAAAACTGTCCCTTCAATTCTCTTATTATATCAGAATCAGGGCTGTACAGAGGCCTTAAATACATTTTTAATGGCACTGATAATTGGGAACTTTGTTCCATTGATGCCTCTCGGGTCATCTAGTGTCAAGGTCCACACACCAGCACCAGCCAATTTATTCAAAAAGTAAAGAGCCTGAAAATAAGAAATAAAAATATATTGCTTTAATTGCTTAATGGATTATCCAAAGTATGGGCATTTTTCATTTTTTCATTTTTGTAGATCACAATTCAAGTTATTTATAAAATAACTTTTGATTTTGGACCAAATATATGTGAGCTTCCTGTTCAGAGCAAAAATAAGTCTATCCTGAACTTTTTTCGATCAATGCTATTTGCTGACTTACAGACAAAAACTTAATTCAAAATTGTCAATTTCTTTATCACATATTTTTATGCAACAGCATTTTAGTTTTAAAATTGAAATCTGGATGCTTATAGATGCTTGCCAGGGTATATTTAAACATTTTTTAATTTTTGTATCTTCACCATACAATTTAGTGAAATAAGTTTGCCTTTTTTTTATATTAAAATTTAAAAGCTGCATATGCAAGACCCTCAAAAAGTTTTAAACTAAATCCTGATATTGAATTCCTAAGAATGAAGATAGACAAAATGTAGATTTTCACTAGAAACAACATAGTTCGCAGTATGAAAAATCTGCTTCTCATCTGTAATTCTGTTTGTATTAATTTCAATTCCTTATTGAAACATTTTTTAAAGTCTGATTCACACATGTATGCATTTCAATAACAGCAGTAGTAGCTGAAGTTCTGCAGACTCTGAAAAAATACTCTTGAAAAAATAAATAGAAAATAATAATCCCATACATGAATTTTCCAAAATCATACACATTAGTTTTTTTGTCACAATTTTTGTTTTAAACATCCTACAAAGGAGAAACATTTTTAAAACTATGTTTGTAATATGTTTTCCTTTTATGAGCTGCTTATTTATATCTTTAATTTTCATAAAATCAAAAAATAGTTCAGTTTCATGGATTTTTCACACTGATTCTTTCAAAACAAGTATGTTCACAATAACCACGAAGTCTAAGGTAAGATGACCACTGACCAGAAGCAATTTCACTGAGAAACTGACTTGTTGGCAGCCTAATGAATATTTGTTTTAGATTTTCAGCTCTTATTGAAGATTCAACTGTAGAAAATAATGAAAAAGCAAGGAGAAAAAAAAGATGCATACTTTCCCTCGTGCACTTTCTTCATCTTCATAAGTACACCATAATTTGTCTTTGTACAAATATGGAACGCCACAAGCTTCATCCCAAACTCTAGTAGCACCATTCTTGAGAGCGAGGCAGGACTGGAAGAAAATAATTTTAAAGAAAAGGAATAATGTGCCTAAATCATCTGGGCAGAGAATTACAGTTTCTAGCACTAATAACTTTTCTGTGTATCATGATAATAGATATTCTGTTGATTAGCATAGAACAATAAAAGCAGGATATTATCATCAGTCTTGACTGAAATACACAGTCTGCAGAGAAAACATTCAATCAAATTAAGTCTACTTTTCGACAATGAAATGCTTGGTATTTTTTTAAGGGAGAAATTGAAAATGCTTTTCCTGTATGGCCTGATTTATAACAGAAAAAGTCATGTATTTCTAACTAGGGCAAGAGCTCAGTATTTGAGCCTAAAGCAGGGAAATTGAATGCTGATCTTCTCGACAAGCCAATGGGTCTTCCCCACTTAGAAGAATGGTATGACACCATCTTTTTACTTCCGTGTGACCTTGTGCCAGTCTAAGCTAAGCTTGGAAAATATTGGAAATGATTTCCCTGAGCAATCAACTCACACAACTTGAAAGATTTGAGCTGACTAAGTACTGAGTTGCAAACAGCTACCTTAAAGAAATATGTGAAGTTAAAGTCTGGCATTTTTTTTAGATGGCACATTTTGAGAATCACATGAAATATCCAAAGTTCTTTTTGAAAAATAATTTGAAGCATCTACTTTCATGAAAGAGCAAATTCAGCAAAAAAAAATGCAATGACTTCAAAAGGGGAAATAATTTCTCTTTCTAAAAAGAGCTAAAAACAATGTTATCAAAAAACTTGCATTAGGGAAAAACAGTGCAATTGCATTATCAATCATTTAGCAGAGAGCCCCAAAATGGAGAGTCTGAGGAGAACTTGTACACCCAAGTGAACACCAGGGATGATTTTATTTGTCAATGTCAATGACCAAGAGTTCCAGGTGGCATCATTTAGGATCAACAAAATGCAAAGACATTAACTTACTTCTTGAAAAGAGTAGACACCTTTCTTATGGAGAACAGGTCCACCATCTCCTCGGGCTGCAGCTGGGGCATGTACTCCATGTTTCTCTGGATCTTCTAGCAGGAATGTACGTCCATATGTGGGCATACCAAACAAAAGCTTGCTGGCAGGAAAACCCTGTTCTATGTAATGTTCAATCAGTCCACTCTGAAATAACAACAAAATCAGACTTTTCACAATGCAAAATGTTGGATTTGATTTTCATTATCAAGAATCTACTATTCTAAGATATCCCCCGGCAAATCCCAAGATGGTTTTTATTGTACACATTAAAATGAATGCATACTTTTTTCTTATATCATCATCATCGTATTCATGGTCGAAGATGAGCATGGTTTCAGTACTGAGTGGTACAGCATTGGAAGTCATGACTTGCGCTTGACTTGGATTATAGTGAGGGAGACTTATACACTGTCAGCATCACTCTCTTGTCCCTGTCTACCTAGATCCAGCAGCAAAATGTAGCCGGAATGTCCTGAGACAGACTGGGATGCAGTGGATCACCAGGGCACTCTGAGTGTCACCCTGTGCTCTTTTAACTCCACTAAGTGTCACTGTCCTTAAGGAGAATTAGGAGTTGTGTATCTCCTAGACTGGTTACCATCTATGGCTAGAGAGTCCAGTATAAAGTAATATTTATGTGACAATCCATGTACTAACAGCCAAATACCAGAAGAAAAATGCTTAAAATAGTATAGTCCCCATCTTTCAGCACTAAATAATATGTACAATAATTAGATATATTTAGAGTTATCTACCTTTAACACAGGTCTACCTGCAATCTCTACCACACAGTGAAGAAGTCTAAAAGAATGGTAAATTCACTGTCTCTTCCTCCTTAACGTCACATAGAACTACCAATAAGATAACCGATTGTTATCTTTATGGCTTTTAGCTTTTGACGGTAAACTTTCTCTCTCTCTCTCTCTCTCTGTTCTGACAGCCATGAGATAAGCTTGCAATTTCACTCACTCCCTTGGGATAGTTTTTACATACACACACACCTTCACATATACGAAGTAATCTTTCCTTTTCTCTAAAGAACTTTCCTCCTTCATCTCAAAGAACACATAGAAACTAAGCTGAGCAGTCCCTAAAACAGACTTTCAAAGAAAACATCCGAGTGGCCATAGTGTAGGTGACCAAAAACTGACAGATATCCCAAGACTCAGTCTTACATTCTATAAGTGATATTCCTACATTCTTCTCTTCACCTAATCATTACCATGGTAGATTTTGCCAAACAACTTTGTGTCTATTTCTATTATTATTCCGACTATCCTCATCTTGGTTGTTTTTCATACAATGTTCCAGCCATTGTACTCTACTGCCTTCATCAGGTATCATCTGGTACATGTGGGGAAGTAACAAACCGAACCCTTTATTTAACCAACGGGGGTATATTGACCGCACTCCCCTCTTAGCATTAGTAGTATAATTATCGTCTCACACTGGGATTGAACCTAGAACCATCAGATTACTTGCAGTAATTTTGTCTGATTCTGTAACCACTACGCTATGTGTCCATGATATACTAATTTTGTGTCAACAGAAAACTCCTGTCTTTCCTTTTAGATTAGGAAATTAAAACTTATGATTATTATTGTTAATCTTTTTGTTTGTTAACAAAGATGGAAAAAAGGACAATCAAACTAACTGTGAACTCACCTTGGTTTTGTGTTTAAACAGTAAAAACTTTATTTTCTAGAATTTATCTTCATATATAATATTCTTATCCCTTCGATAGTAGAAAACCTTGAAGACAAACACCAGGAAATATGTTGTCCACATTGTTTCAACAGAATAAAAGATTACAGATATCAACAAGTTTATACCTTTTTGATAAAACTTTATTCTTTTGTATTGATTAGATTAAAGAATTTATTAATTGAAGAATTTATGTTATCATTATGACCAGTGTATCAGTACGGCTTTTAGTGAAACCAACAACATAGGAATGAAGTGATATATTATCATTTCATTCTCATGTTATCATTAACAATGCAGGCCAACTGTTTGATATACAGTAAGACCTTGGTTAGCGCTTTGGATATGTTCCTAAACTAAACAGTGCAAAAGTCATATAAAGTCATAAAATGTAGCATGAGTAGAAATTGCGCCAGCAATCATTTCAAAATATTGTTGTTGAAATAGAATGGATTTATACAGTGTATCTTATCTTGTAGCTACTTTCCAAAGCTAGAGAAATATCACTAGGTGTCAATGTATATCACTACATAATAAGTGTGTATATGTATGTGTATATCTTTATTGTCATACACATGGAACATTAACGGAAGTGTTCAGTATACGTTTATTTCGGGGAAAGTTCATGATGCTGTCTTTGATCATTATTAATTTTGGAAATTTAACATAAGTAAATTCATTACGAAGAATATTTGGAGAAAAGCATCACTGCGAATGAACATAAAATGGGATAACACTAAACGGAGTATTACTGTAATTTATATGGATGGTATAACGGAATCTTATTTCTACAGAAAACAAATTTATAAAAGATACGACAAGTATCGTTTGGGGCTATTGAACTCATTCTTTGTGTTGTTCATGTTGTTAACACATGATCAGATGATCCATTCTGCAGCACATTAGGATTGTACAGAGAAACCTCGCTATAACAAATTTTGGCTTTAATGATTTTGTGGATCCACCCAAACTGACTTCAGATTTAACAAAGATCAATAAATGTGGTGAACACATGGACCATAACAAACTTTCTTCTCATTTACCAAAAGAAGTTTGATAGATGCAGTGAAAATGTGGACCATATAAATACTGCTAACACATGAACCATAAAAAACATTTTTCTTATCTATCAAGTGTAGATTTATAATTGTTTTTATTTTGATATTTTATAGAACTGTACATAATATTAGTTTTTTGAATGGAGAGGTCAAGTCAAAAATGAGGGGCAATCAAATCACCTTTGGATTTACTGAACCATGCTCGTTGAATGTGATGAACTACCAAACTAATTTCTTTGATGATCTCTCTCAAATTAGATTTTGATTCAAATCATCCAGAAGTCTGGACAACTCTTGGAACAATAATCACTCTTCTAAAAATTATGGACAATATGACCAGTTAACAACAGCAGTTAACCTATCCATTCTTTTCTATGAAAAACAAAACAAAAAAATAGGACAACCATTTTGTTCAAATATAAGGATAGATATACATTTTCTTTTCTTTTTTTTCTTTAGGATGTCTGTGATACAGATGTTCCAATTGTTGGCACTTGATTTTAAGGAAGAGTTTGATTTTAATCCTAAATTACAAATGTACATTACAATATTTTTTCAAATGATAAGATAACAATAATCTTCAATTTTGTGGAAGCTATAATACTTTCGTAGAAAAAATATCGTAATGTATTATGACAACAACAATGCCATTGTCACTAAAAACTGAACAATCAGGTTAAAGATCCCAGACAATGCCATGGCAATGGTTTGTAACAATTATTCATCAGAGACTTAGCAATAGTCTGAAAACATGATTATAATGCAGTTCATCATATTTATTTATGATGACATCACCTCACAATATTAACAAAATCAAGAAAAGAAATTAAGAATTCACAGATTCACCTAGGAATTTGATCAGTCGTTCCTTGGCCTACGGCCTACCCTTCCATAAAATGTCATTGAAATTCATTTAGAGCTTTTGAAAATATGGTGTTGACAAACAGACAGAAGACAAATATGGCTGAATACATAACCTCTATCCAACTTCATTTTTAGAGGTAAGGATGCAAAATGAATAACTGCAAACATTGTCCTAAATAGCATAGTACTTTGTCTGTCACAGTGAAAGCTTTCCATAAAAATACTTACCACACTATACAGTTTATTCTCTCCTCTATATGGGAAGAGGGCACTGTTAAAGCCAGTGATATTGTCTATATTTTTGATGAACATGTGGAGATCATAGGTCATTGCTGTGGCATAATCAAGTGTTCTGTCAAAAAATATAAATAAAGATAAAGAAAATTAATATATTATGGAGTCGAGATATGATGAAAATATACTTCTGAAAAATACATTTGATGTGATTTTTAATCATTTTGTTATTGCATTCATTTCACTATAATTTAAATATGCCAATTGGATCCCTAGATACCTAAAATATGGGATTAGGCATCAGAATTACTTGTCTAAAATGAATAACGAATGAGTAATGGGCATTTTAAGGATTTATCTGCCATCTTGGACACCATCTTGAGAATTATACCTTTCCAGTGGTCAAGACTGATCAGTATGTAGTTAAGCACACCTGACACTACCACTATATATCAATTTGGTAATTACTTTCCAGAGGTCCTCAAACTGGAAAAAATATCCCTTGAAACAAGAAGTTTACTGGAATATAATTAAGATATCAAATTTGTGTTTGCTAGTAACAAAAGCTTTAGGGGTATTTTAAATTAAATTTTTGCCAGTGGAAATATTGAGAAATCATTTCAGAAAGAGATGCATTTCATTGTTTAGTCTTATGGTTTAGGTTTTAAAATTCATTTTTAAATTTGTTCTACACTGAATCAAAAAAAGAAGAGTATTGTCCCATTATCTTGATTTTTCATTAGATAAAGCATTACTAACCATCACATTAGTATTTTCTTTCATCTTAATTTTAGTTGCTTTTCATTGCAACTACTCAAGCTGTCTGTCCACGGAAGTGAGTAAACAGCAAATATTGGAAATAAATAATAAACTTTCAATTGTTTTTGTTCATGCATACACAAATTGTATTTGTAGTAGTAATATTACCTTGATTTCATTTTTTATTAGATTAGATGAAGAATTGTCATTTTTGACCAGTATTTTCTGTCACCTTAATTTTCGTATCTCATCAAGAACTTATCATTTATTTTCATTTACTCACTGCTGCAGACTAATAGTCTGAGTAGTTATGACCAAAAACAACTAAAATCAAGATGAAAAAAAATATTAGTTAAAAATTAATGATAGTATCATGCAATGGTCTTAAAAAAAAGTAATCTAGGAAAAATTTCCAGTCATACTGTTGTCAGATAGAAACTAAGACCCCCATCACCTTTTCATTTGTCTTTTCATCATCATCATCAATCTGTTGGTGTCCGTTGTTGGACAAAGACCTTCCCCAAAATTTGCCAGACCTCTCTATCATGGGAATCGCAGGGCCAGTACTTCCTGAATTCATCTAGCTCATTACGCCATCTCACTTTCTGTCATTCACAGACTCGTACCGGATCTCTGGGGATCCATGTTGTGAGACGTGATGTCCAGCAGTTGTCTGACATTCTTGCAACATGTCCAGCCCATTACCATTTGAGTTTTCTAACAGTTTCTATGATGTCTTGGACTACTGTCTTTTCTCCAATATACTGTGCTGTCTCTCCATGCGAAGTTGAGCATGATTCTCTCATGTGCACATTGCATGGTTCTTAAGAGTCTATCTTTTGATTAGATTCCATGTTTCAGCTCCATATATGACTATATCTTTTTTATAAGTAGAGATGACAAAGTAAATCATCAAGCAGAGATAGAAAATGACCAAATGTACAGTTTTTGGTAAGGAATCACTTCATAAAAAGATTAATGAATTGTTACTTACTCAGCAAGGATTTTCATATTATAGTTATTTATTTTGGATTTGGAATTTGGTAAAGCAGCTGTTAGTAATAATGCTGTCCTTTGCCAAGATTGTGATTCATTCATAATTGCTCTCCGAAATCCCTGGAAAAATCAAGGTTTGTATGAAAATTTGGAGAACGAAACAAAAGTAAAAAAATAATTAACAAAAATTAATACAGGTCTAATTATTCACTCAATAAAAACCGACATGTGACCATCGTCTTTTGGCAGTATGCCATATTGAGGTTGATCAACTGAAAAATAAGGCATGATCAACAAATAAGTTATCTCTCTCATCTTTTGTTGGGCAGTAATCACTAATAGATCTGAATTTTCACAAAAAACAAATCAAGAAAACAATTTAGCATAAACTTAGATTACAATAGCTCCATTGGTGTGGCCTGTATACATGGTAGATACATAGCTGACCAACCAGAACAACTTAAAAACTGAAGAAAGCTATGATGGCAGTTTTGGTTGATGCCTTCTAATACATGCATCTGTGAATACTTGTGATTGAACTGTTATTTGAATAAAAGCAACCTGTTATTGATAATGCAATGATAGCAATTTAGTAACCCTGCATGAGTTTAGAAAGGGTCATTAGTTCTAAAATTTAGTTCCATGGTTTAAATAGCATTTTTTGTATGCTTTTCATGGTTATTGAAAACATATGTAAAAAAACACAAATCTATTTTCATTAGTCCATAACTTGTGAAATAGCCAGAAATAAAGAAAATGTAAAATCAGCTTATTGTTACTATATGAGATCATGATGTAACACACCTCTAACAATATAATGAAGAATTATCTCTTCAATCATTTGAAAATTAACTATGATAAAATATCAGAAAAAAAACTTTTCTATATTTTTTATCTTTGGTGTGAAAATTGGCATATCTAATTTTTTTTTCTTATATTTGATTTTGTAATGTCAAGACTACTAAAGCTATAAGAAAATATGCCATAGAGGCATTTTTCAGTATATGATAAAATGAGAAATTTGATAACAATATTTACAATTTAACCTGCACTTTCATAGATCCAACACAAGTTTTCCAGAAAGCATTCAATAACTCTCCATCTTGTAAGCACATAAAAAAAGAGAGTTATTATAAATAAGTAGATAAAAATTGGATACTTACCACAAGAAAATTGGAATATTTCACTTTTGCAGATGCTGGAGGAAATTCCCAGTCCAAATCAATTCCATCAAACCCATATTCTCGTAGGAAGCTAATGGCTTGCTTGTAGAATCTGATATACATTAATCATGAATAGAAAATCAAAGTTTTGATACAAGAATGTTTAGCCACTATTGATTTTTTTACTAGTTTTTCTTTCTCCTTATTTTTAGTTGCTTTCATCGTAACTCCCCAGGCTGTCAGTCAATGACAGAGAGTAAATAGCACAGATTGAAAATAAAGAATTAACTTTAGGCAAGATTCAAACTCAAAATCATTACCCAAGTAAACCTGCCTATGTACAGCAACTGTTTCACTAGTTGGACTACCAGGACTTTTAAAGTTGGCAGAATATCAAAATTCAAAATTCAACCATCTAACTCATCCTTAGTTTTTCCCTGATTGCTCAGCACCATATTTGCTATTGTTTTTACATACACTAGTTGTATTGCTTTAGACTGACTGTCTGAGTAGTTGTAATGAAAAGCAACAGAATCTAAGATGAAAGAAATACTAGTCAAAAATTAATGTTTGACAATGAAAAGATATGAGAAGAACAAATAAAGAATGTTTGTTGAGAAAAAAGAGGGTAGGTAATGATTTGTTGAATGGAAAAATCTAATACATCAGATACATTACGCATTCTTTTTTACAAAATTCTCTGAGTGTAGAAACCCCTGAACAAGAACACAAGAACAATTGCTTGCAAGTGTCAGTAATACAAAAATAGAAAAGAAACTATTGATATTTAAGCTAACTACTTATGTCGTCAGTTTGGTTAAGTGCTGATCTCATAAACCATCAAGTCTAATTGTCATGTTAGGTTTCAAATAGATAGGTGTGTACATGAAAATTTTAATGAGTTTGTATACATTCTTATTTTCAATGTGTGTGTGTGTGAGTTTGTGTGTGTGGGGGGGGGGACAAGTATTTTAAAAAGATGATGATAAAAATAGAGAGGAAAACCTTTGTTTTTTAACAAGGGAGCAACTGAAAATATAGTTTGGGTGGAATAACTTTTTCTCTTTAATTTTTTATGTCAAGCAAACAAATGTGAAAATTCACAGCTTACATAGCACAGTTAAACTTCTACCTTTCAAGAAATGTCAATTTCAGATATAACAACTTTCTATTAATACAAAACTAAACTTTTAAAGGGCTTTATATTCAAAAGTAAAACATTATACTTTCTATAGTTCATGCACAAAGTCTTTGTTAACATAGGATGATAGCTTACAAAAAATTTGAATTTCATCAATTATCTTTTCTGACCAATCAAAAATTAAATAAAACGTCCAGTCTATAAACAATTAATGTAAACCCTCTTATGTGATCAGAATTCTGACTTTGTCGTATTTCCAATCAAGTCCAAGTCACAAAACAAATTACAGTTGAATAATTAAATCCAAGTCACAAAACAACATTCAATTCACCATTGAATAATTATAGCATTTCAATTTTCTTCTCCAAAAAAGTTCAATTCAGGGAACAAACAGGGACCAAAAAATCACTTGAAGTCAAACTTTTGAGTTGCTGTTGTCAAACTCCTGAAGAGTAGATTTTATCATTGCACTTAGTCAGATAATATATTGAGAGAGAGGGAAAAGAAAGAGTAATGCCATGACGTCATGTGGTGTCAACTCACAACCACGAAGAGAAAGGAAGAAAAGGAAATTTTTATGATATCCTCCAAGAATTTATTCTTTCTTGTGTTAATTTTTTGTTCTGCCAATGCTTTTTTTAGCAACTTATTTCTTACCTGACCTCATATTCATATTTAATTTCTCAATTTTTTTTATTTATTTGATAGATTTCATTTACAGGACAAAAAGTATGTAAAATATAAATTAATGTTTGATTTTATCTGTTCATTCAAGTATCAATGTTATACTTTTTGGAAAGCTCAATCTGACTAACAACATTTCAGCTTTCTAGGTCAGTGTTTAGGGGTTTTAGAGAAAAAGAATGAACCAAAGCAGAATTCATGTAATAAAATTGATAATCGTTGAGAGAGAGAGAGCATTTAACGTAAATGATTGCATTCTAATCAACGGCTCCTTTAATCATTTCACCTCTCTGCATATATGCATGCACACACACACACATGCACGCAAATGTGCTCTCTCTCTCTCACACACACACAAATGTGCACACACACACACAATAACATATACTACTACACTCTATTTTGTTCAATTCTTTTTTGAAATCATTTGTTACTTTCATAAATACATATGCAATAGAAACAAGAACCAAAAGTTCAATGATACATCCACTATAAAGTTTGCCAGGTCACGTGACCCTGGGCAGGAGATAATTCTAGGTATCTTATCAAGGAACACCTATCTATCAAATATCAAGTAAATCTGACTCAAAATAGCTGAGAAACAATATGGGAATAGACCTACTGACCAACAGACAGAGCCTCCTATAGAGATATGTGGACGCCTGTAAAAAATAATAAACTTTAAACACAGCAAACAATTAAAAAAATAACCTGTATATTTCTGATTGAAAGTGTTCAAATAATTTTTGATTTTTTACAATGACGAAAAAACCCTCAACAAAATTGATAACAGCTGAAAATGCAAAACTGAAAAAGTAGACCACTACATCTACCTTGAACAACAAATCTCTATCAAACCCACAAAAGAAGAAGAAATCAAGCGAAGAATTATTCTAGAATGGCAAGCCTTCAGCAGAGCAAGCTCAACCTTCAAAAACAAGACAATAGCATTAATCCTAAGAAGAAGAGTATACAACCAATGTATCCTCTTGATAGTCACCTTTGGAGCTGAAACATGAAACCTTACTAAGAGACAGACCTGCAAACTGAGAAGCATGCAATGCACACATGAATCATGCTTAACCTCACATGGAGAGATCATGAGATAGTACAGTATATCAGGAAGAAAACAGGAACTGAGACATTATAGAATCTACTAGAAAACTTAGATGTCAATGGGCTGGTCATGTTGCAAGAATAGCAGACAACCGATGAACATCACAACTCACAACATGGATCTCCAGAGATCACATGCGAAACCGAGGCTGACAGAATACAAGATAGAGAGATGATCTAGACAAATTCAGAAAATACTGGCTCTTCTACACCCACAATAGAGAGATGTGGTGAATCCTGAGGAAGGTCAATATCCAATGACAGACAATAAAAGACTGATGATGATGATGATGACAATGAAGGTACTACCAGAATCTGAAAGAAAATAAAGATGAAGGATTCTTCTTGGTTTCAAAATTGGTAAAATGAGAATGTATTCGTGTTGTTGATAATATAGTCCCCCCCAAAAAATAAAATTGGTTACAGCTTATGATGAACATAAAACCCATTTTTTTACTAAAAAGCACTCAGAGAGTGCATACCTCAGTCATACCTTACACTAACTCAATTTTAAAAATTCCCATGACCTACAAAATTTCATTGAAATTCATTGAGAAATTTTGGAGATATTGTGCAGATAGGCATGAGCAGGTATATATTAGAAAAAAATGGAAAAATATCTCTCAATCGAAAACAAATTCCTGAATCAGCCCAAAATTTAATTTCTCCCTTACACCATGGCCCACCCGTCCACAAAATTTCATCGAGAACTTTTGGAGATATTGAATGGATAGTCATGAGCATATACATAAATGTATGAACGAAAAAAAAATCTCTTAATAAAAAAAATTTTGGATCCACATCAGAATTTTAATCAATTCTTCCTCAAACCATTGCCTACTCAACCACAAAAGTTTATTGAAATTCACTGAGTATTTTGAAGATATAGGGTGGATAGAGAGACAGACAGACGGAATGGCCCAACTGAATACTTTGTTGGTAGTGGTGACTAAATCTATCAAGAAAAATAGTTTGTATATTTTTCTACTTGAAAGATTTTTCCGTCTTGGATTTTGCCAAACTCCCACTCAAGAGTTGACTTCATTTTCCTCTGGTAACAACAATTTGAACCCTTCCAGGATACTGAGGAAGCAGATATTTGGCATCCTTATTTTAACCCTATTAGAAGATTTATAAATAAAAATTGGGGTCACCCTTTCCCCTACAGGCTACCAATTTTTTCCCAGTTTATATCTAAAATTACCTCAAATTATGTCTAGAATTATCATCTAGATTTTCATGCTGTTTATCTAGGAAAATATCTAGATACTATCTTAAATTTGGTCATGGAAGGAGACTTAATGATATTTTTCTATTGAAAGAAATGTTTGAATGAAAGTTGAAACATCTTCAAAACTAATAAGCTAAGTCTTTTCAGCTTCACTCAGAGTGGAGTTTGACGATGAAGCAGCCAGTTTGTCATAACTAAAAATAAATAACCTGCATTCATTCAGAAGAATGATAACCTTATAGTGACCAATCTGCCTGGTGGACAGTGCACCATGTGAATAAAAGCAGTTAATTTTTGGACCAATCAAAATTCAGAACCTAGCATTTTTTTGTACATTTTCATATCCAAACATTTCTGAGAAAAATTGTTTTTCAAATAATTTCTGATTTCTACTGGCTACCAAAATCATTTCTTACAACAGTATTCCCCTCAAAAACACTAAGATAGCAAGCAGCTTGTTTTTAAAAAGTTTTATAAAATACTGACAAGGCACACGTGAGATTTACTTAATCTTGGAAATAAAGTGTTTTGTGGAATCATCAGAGGAACATATCAAAAAGAAATAATGAAAATGTGAATGATGTAATCAGTGAAATCTACTTACTTTTCATGTGCAGTTTCATCTGAATTCACCAATGCTGGGAAGCCTTGTTGTACAGACAGAAGTACCTTGAGTTGAGGATTGACATACTTCAAACCATTCATCTTACCATAAAGTTTCAAGTCAGCTGGGGAGTTTTCAGTCAGTTTATTGTCTTCAATTTTTGCAAACGCAAAGACAAGGTGTGTACACAGATGAGGGTCAATATCAGTGACACTGAGTAGGTCAGCTCGGGGAAGATAATAGCAAACCAGTTTTTTGGGTATCAGATCCATAGAATCTGTTTCTTCCTCTGGAAAAAAAGATGAAAAAAATGAAATTCCAAAATATAAAAAGATGGGAATTTGAACAGCAAGCTCAAACTGATTTTAGTAGGGACTCCTAGGAGCAGTACCCTAACACCTACTTTCCATTGTCTCTTTCAAAGAAGACAACGGACATTTTTTTTTCATGGTCAAATTCCTCAAAAATTTAATGTAGCACTTTGAATCACAGCAAAGGGTTATTTCGTGTTTCTGGAAGGAGCATTTCATCAGAAATGTACTGCGTGTTTCTTGGCAAAGAATTCCATCACAAATATGTTCGATAAGCAAAAAAAGAAAGGGGGAGGAAAAACATAAATTATGGTAAATATACAAGACAAAAATAAAAATATGGAAAATGGCATTGAAGTTGAAAGCAAAAAAATATTTTTTGGTTACCTGTGCGTAGTAGAAACTTTCAGTTTTATAAGCAAAAAAATAAGAGAAAAAAATAGTAATTGACTGCCACCTTTCTATTTGAAATCTGTATAAAAAAAAAATAACACTGTGACAACAATTTATCTTCTCTGCCAGACCTAATTACAACCACTAGGTTTATCTTATTGTATCTTTCCTTTGTAATATATGAGTTACAAATTACATAACAACATCTTACAGGCTGAATACATAGAACTCACTACTGAGGTATCAGAGAAGTTCAACTTTTCAGTATTGTTTTGTCCCTATCCCTAAAATTGTATTGTGAATCTTTGAATTCTCTTCTTTTTCTGCCAGCAACCATTCTGGGAAGACAAATGGTATCTCACTCTTCCGTTGTTCTTTACTCTGTCCATCTGGATACGAATGTACAAATAGGTGCCCCGAACAAGGCTAGAGCCTTCTTCAATCAAAGTGTAAGTAACTTCATTCAATTGTACTTACATTCACTCCAATAATATTGGATTCTGTCAAACACAATAGCAACATTAACACAAAAGGAACAAAGACATTGATAAAATATGTATTTTTCTCTGTTGAATGAATAAATGAATTTGTTTTTCGAAGGTTGTGTTAATGCTCTATTCTAAAAAAAATATTGATTATGGCGCCCATCTCCTCCTCCATGACCCTTTCTCCACCAAAGCTACCTCAAATGTTTAACCAAGACAAATTTTACAAGGACCCTAAACTAATAACTTTTTGCATTCATTTTATCTCAAATTACTCCAACTGATTAGTAATCATGTCTCCTACCGACTGAGTTTATTTGACAAGTCTTACACATCTACAAGGGCTTATTTCATCTTAATAGATAAATACATTTATACTAAAGAAAAAATATATTTTTTTATTTTTTTTGAGTAAAATCATCTTCAGTCAGAAGAGAAGATGTGGAGTTTGACCCTGCAGCAGCCAGGCTTGCATACTCTCATCTGCTTTGTCTCTACTTTTCCACTGCATACACTCGCATCACACATTGACAAGTCGTCATAAAGTATATAAAGATACAAATTCTGTTAGCAAAATCATAGCAATAAAAAGTAAAATGAATACTAAATGAAAATCTAGAAAAAAATGTTTTAGGCTTTAGAAGTTAGAGTAAACTGATAGTATTTCTTAAATCGTAAATACAAGGTCTGTCTGGAAAGCATCCAACCATATCAGATTAATGAAAAAGTAGCTCACCCAGTGCAATGACATCTTAGTCCCTTCAAAGTTCTCTCCTTTGGACCTCATGCCCTCATTGCAGCATCCTTATTGCTTTTCAAAACAGTGTGTTAAATCTCCTTTTGAAGTAACAATCAGCTACCTCAACGTATTCTCCTTAATCTCATCTATGGTCCTGAAATCTCTTTAGGAAAAGCCAGCAGTTGCAATGAGCCAAATCTAAACCTACTAGAGCTGACAAACCTGGATGATTAGATATTTTGCAAAAAGACATGAAGAATGACTTGCTTGGTCATTGTGAATGCAAGTCACACAGTACAGGAGCTCGCACAATGACACTTCTTTGGGTGAATCCATGTCCACGAATGTGCAGTAAGGTCTTCTCCAATTGATTGCCAAATTGCATCGAGGCCACACATTCAGTTCTCAAGATATTCAAAATGACCAGATACTTCCAAGACAGACTTCATGCAAGGAGTTACCAGAAGAGAAGTTATATATCCACTTATTTGATAAATCCAAGAGACATTTAATTGAAGTAACATCTTAATGTTTCAGAATTGATTTAATTCAGAAATAGCAAGACCATTTATGAGAAATACTTTTAGCAAATAAAACATTATAAACAAACAATTAAACAAAAGAGACTTACCTGTAGCTGCCATTCTGATTGTTGAGGTGAATACTAAAAGGTAAACTATAGCTGAGACATGAAGCCTGGAAGTAACAAATAACAATGTCATTTTAGGTCTTTGTTTTTCTAATTTTAGACTTTTTTTTAACAAATTAACTCAATAACAAAGTTTCAACAACAGACCGTAAAGTCTCAAGTGATAGTCTTAGACAAACCAAGTTAATCAAATCAGGAACTTATAAAAGTCAGCCAAGGAGAAAAATGCAAATAATCAATTATTGATAGTTTAATCTCCACAACAACAATTATGAACATAGTTGTGGCTAGTCACTCAATAGAAACAGTTAGGTGATCATTATCTTTTGGCAGCATGCTGTGTTGAGAGGGTGATCAATAAAAAGAATTGGAAAAAGGAGTGATCAATGGATAAGTTACTCCTTTCACCTTTTTATGGGCAGTGTTCACTAAAAAAGTCTGAATTTTCAAAAAACAAGCATGAATGCTGTTGGGTACAAACTAAGGGACCAATTTAGCAAAAACTTATAAAGCGAATTGAATCCCCAACTAAAAACCTTGAGGGATGATACGTAAGTTTTCTCTTGGCATAATAAAGAGTAAATGTTTAAATTTTCAGCCTTCTGGCTCCATTGGTGCAGCCTGTACACATAATACATGCCAGCTAGACCAATTTAAAAACTGAAGAAATCTATGTTGACAACTTCGGTCAATAATTTCTGATAGTAACTATTTAGAACACAATAAAAATCATTGTTATCTAGTTTTGTTTGGCATCAGATCATGTTTAAATTTGCAAACAGTTACTAAACTGGTATTTTGAAACTTATACTTTACAAAAAAGGAAAACTGGAGCACTTTTCATGACTTTCCTTTTCAATAAACAAATATTACGATAACAAGATTAATAAGTTACTTTTGACAAATGTTGACTTTTTTTTCAAATCAATGAAATGAATTATTCATATTTATCATGTTTACGCAGCAGATATGATCGTTATTTGAATTAAAAAAATTTTAAAAATCATACCATATAAAAAAAACAGTTAAGTGCTCTGTAAGGCATTAAGGCTAATTCGTACCTTTCTCACCAATTGTAGAATTAATCAAGAATTTCACAACTGATTTATCATTGTTTGTTTGGTGAAATGAAATATGTTCTATTCTATGCTCTCAAATGTCCATGGTGGTATTTTCAAAATGGCTCACTTATTTTCATTTTTCAAAAAAAATCAAACGCATTTTGAATCATAATTCTGGCTACAGTTGCTATTAATTTTATGAAGTGAATTCAATTTTTATGATTTTTAACTGTATCTTTCTTTTCAACAAAAATCATTTTTTTTGTGTTCGATAATTCAGCAAAAATCAATCAGATAAGGGCAGGAATAGAAGAAAAGAAGGAAAAGAAATTTGACTACTTAGAAACCATCAACCACAACTGTCAACATAGATTTCTCCAGTTTTTAAGCTGTCTGGCTATGTACGTATGAATGTATTGTGCATACAGACCACATCAATTGGGCTGGAAATTGTAACATTCACCCATTATTACGTTTGAAAAAAGTTGATATTCCTGCTTTGTAAAAAAAGTCCTCTCGATGATAGGTTATTAGAGGGAGGTTTAATTTACAATGTAAGTTTATGCTAAATTGGTGAGAGAAGTAACTTATTCATTGATCACCCCTTTTTTCTAATTTTCAGTTGCTCATCTCCAACATGACATGCTACCAAAAGATGTTAATCCTGTGACAGTTTCTATTAAGTGACTAACCAGACCAGGTAGGGTTGGGGTTTTTTTTTGGGGGGGGGGTCCATTTTATTTTTGTTACTTTTTATTGCAATAATCAGGTTGTTTTTTACATTTTATGATCATTAAGCAAGCAAGATGGATCAGAAATGAAAAACTCTTTGCTTTGAATACATGATAATTGCTCTACAGCTACAGAATGTAAAAACATTGCAAAAAAAGCAGCAAAAATAAGATTAAGAAATAATAATGATGATGATGATGATAATTATTCATCAAAGAAGTCCAGACAATTTTCCTTGCTAGATACAAAATGACAAAGATGAGTCTATACAAAATAATGAAGGTAATCTGTTCATATCTACATTTCCTCAGATTAAAAAAAAGAAGCTATTCTCGACTCAATCAAGAACCAACCTGATTCTTCTCAATAACCGTCCTTGTAACAGATTCCAGAAAACCTCCCAACCATTTAATCATGTCACATGAGCTTGGATGTTAACAATAAGACAGAAAATAATTTATAAATGGACACCATCATGTTGCATCAGGGAAATAGGTGAGGAGATATTTGATGTCTGCATTTCAGAGACAATTGTTGTTGAATCATACTCCAGTTGATAACTAGATACTTGTAATGCACAAATATATTGATGGTTATAGAATACAAATGACAAAGCTGCTATATATCATGAACATTTCTAACAGATATCAACTGGGGATTATGTTAAACTCTCAAGCTATGGCATTAAGTACTGCTAGAGAGTGTTTAGTCTCTGGAGCAATTTAATCTTGGTTTCAACTCATACATGACAGATACAGAGGTGGTGTAAAATGAGATGTTTCATTCCTAATTTCAGAATTTGGAAGTATCTTCTAAAATAATCATCCAAACAGCATGTAAAATAAGTCTGGTTAGTCACTCCATAGAAACTATTACATGACCATGACATATTTTGGCAGCATACCATCTTGGACGTGATCAATAAGAAAAAATAATACAAATGGGATGATCAATGAACAAGTTACTTTGCTTGCCTTTTGTTGAGCAGAGATCACTGAAAAAAAAGTCTGAACTTTCAAAAAATAAGCATGAACGTTGTCAGAAACAAACTAAAGGACCAATTTGGCATAAACTTACATTGCAAATTGAACCCCTCAATAAAAACCTTATTAGGGATGGAGTTGTTGAAGAAAAAATTTTCTATTTATAATAAGGAGTAAATGTTTAAATTCTCAGCCCTTCATTTGGTGTAGCTTGTGCACGCAATGCATACATAGCTAGCCAGACCAGCTTAAAAACTGAAGAAACCTTAGGTGACATTTTTAGTTGATGGTTTCTTATACATAAACCCCCAATCAAAGCTCAGTCTTGACAGGTCAATATTAATTTTTGACTAGACTTCCTTTCACTTTAATTTCAGTTGTTTTTTTCATTACAACTTACATCTTTCATCCTCAAAAACATTTTTATATATACAAACTAATATTATTCATTCTTGGCTTTATTTATGTTAGTTTTGTTGACATTATAAAGAAGCGTTTGGTTGTAAGACTCTTAGAATATATAAGACATCATCATCATCATCAGTCTTTTAGCGTCCGTCGTTGGACATAGACCCTCCCCAGGATTTGCCACACTTCCCTATCATGGGCATCACGGAGCCAGTACTTCCTGAACTTGACTAGCTCGTCTCTCCATCTAACATTTTGCCGGCCTCGGTTGCACATGTGGTCTCGGGGGATCCATGTTGTGAGTTGCGATGTCCATCGATTGTCTGCCATTCTTGCAACATGGCCAGCCCACCGCCATTTGAGATTTTTTATGGATTCTATGATGTCCCTAACTCTTGTCTTTTCTCGGATGTACTGTGCTGTCTTGTGGTCTCTCCATGTGAGGCCCAGCATTATTCTTTCATGTGCACGTTGCATGGTTCTCAGCTTACGGGTCTGTTTCTTGGTTAAGTTCCATGTTTCAGCTCCATAAGTGACTATTGGGAGGATGCATTGGTTATACACCCTTCTCTTTAGGATTAATGGGATCTTCTTATTTTTGAAGGTTTAGCTAGCACTGCCAAAGGTTTGCTATCCTAGAGTGATTCTTCGCTTGATTTCTTCTTCTTTTGAGGGTCTCATGGAGATTTGTTGTCCTAGGTAGATGTAGTGGTCTACATCTTCCAGTTGTGTGTCCTTGATTTTGATCTTAGTGTTTTTATACCAAATGTGGTTGTTGCACATGATCTTCGTCTTGCTGAAGTTCATGTGTAGGCCGACTTTCTTGCTCTCTTCATTTAGTTCATTTATCATTAGTTGGAGGTCGTGTAGGTTCTCTGCGAAAAGGGCTATGTCGTCTGCAAATCTAAGGTTGCTCAGATACTTGCCGTCTATCTTAATTCCTTTACTCTCCCAGTCTAGCCTTCTAAAGATCATCTCGAGGCAGGCTGTGAAGAGTTTAGGTGAGCTGGTATCACCTTGTCTTACTCCTTTCTGGAGCTGAAAGGGGTCCGAGTCTTTATGTAGCCTGATAAAGGAGCTGCCGTGATTGTACATATGTTTCAACACTTCAACATATACTGGATCTACACCTTGCTGACTGATGGCCTCCATTACCGTAGGGATTTCTACTGAGTCGAATGCCTTTTTGAAGTCGATAAATGCTACAGCAAGTGGTAGTTTATACTCAGCTGCTTTTTCTTTCAACTGATTTATCGAGTGCAGGTGGTCCATGGTCAAGTAGCTTCTTCTAAAGCCAGCTTGTTCACATGGCTGGTTTTCATTGAGTGTTTTTGTGATTCGGTTGGTGATGATCTTTGTGAAAAGTTTGTATACACAGTTGAGTAGGCTTATAGGCCTATAGTTGTTGAGGTCTTTCAGGTTTCCTTTTTTATATAAAAGCATTATGATAGCAGTGTTCCAATCGTCTGGGACTTTACTGTGTTTTAGACACAAGTTGAAGAGGACGGCCAGTTTCCTGGTGATGATTTTACCCGCTTTTCGGAGTAGGTCGATGGTGATGTTGTCTGGTCCAGGGCAGTTCCTTTCTTCGTCTGTTTAATGGCTTCTTTCACCTCCCGCGGGGTTATTTTTGGGAAGTCCTCGAGTTGATTGCTCATGTCTTGCGTATCTCGCTCATTGTTTTGTAGTCCTTGTTTGGACGAATAAATTTTTTGATAGAATTCTTTGGCACGTTCCACAATCCTGTCTCTGTCTGTTGTTAGGTTTCCATTTTCCTCGAGTATGCTAGTTATTTGCCTTCGTCCCGAGTTGAGGAGTTTGTTTATAGCTTTGAAGCCCCGACTTTTTTCAAGAGTCGATTCGATGACTGCCGTCGTGTATCTCCTTCTGTCTTCCCTTCGTTTTTTCTTGATTAATTTGTTTAGTTCAGCCTCTTCAATTTTCTCTCTCATTCTTAATTCTTAAAAATGATTACTCTTGCATTGTGTTAGTAACTTTAGTGAATGTACCTTCTGCACATGACTTTTCTTAAGACAGAGTTTGCCACACACAATGACTAGGCAGAAGAACTACTAAACTTTATGATTATTTGGAGTTCCTGACTTTTTCAGCCCAACTAATGATATTAATTTCTTTGAAGCAACTTTTTGTCTCAGATACAGTGGTTGACAGATATTTCAGGATTAATTTCCGTATTCAAAATGTCTAACTCTTTACACTAAAGAGCACTAAAACATAGATGCTTTAGAATTTTCACCAACAAAAACTTGACTCCAAATAAATGCCCACCTAAAATAACCGCCCACAAGCAATCTATCGGGTGGGTGATCTTAGGGTAAATCCCGGTAGTATAGTAGCAGCTATGAGAAAAAAGTACAAATGGTTGACACGACAAAATTGACTGATAACTGAAGTGCAATTTTATAGTTTCAGTAAGCACTACAAGTGAGTCACTAAGAGTGTGTTATTCTGATGCATTCCTACAACACAAATACAAGTATTTGTGTACGTACAGGAAGTCTTACACTAAGTCCCTCTCCATAGTTCATTCTCCTATCTAACTTTACAGCTTATTTCTTATAACTTCATCCACAAAACCCTGAGTAAACATAATTAGTACACTCAGAAAGTGCACATACCATTTCAAGAGTGATTTATACTTAAATCTCAAAAATACAAATTTTTCATTGAATATTGAATATTGAAGAAAAAATATACCCACAATATCTTCAGATTTGTAGTTTCCTTTTGTTTGCCCGGGGAAATGAAGATAAGGCTATACTCCTCTATTTATTGTGAAGTATTACTTTGGACACACCCTTCCACCTGCATACACGCATTAGAAAAAATATAAATATCAAACAATTCTTAAGAATAGATATTTATAAACATATTTTAAATACCAAAGGGTGTAAAGAGAACATACCATATTTGTTAGGATATAAACACATTTAATCTGTTCCTTGTCATGTCAAATATATCTTGTTAAAACTCCTATGCCAGGTTTTTCTCATAAACAAAAAAACTGTAAATATTTCACTGCATCCAATGACTGGTATTATGACTAGGTGGCCGTCTACTCAAGCATAAAATGATTAGCTATGGGGGTTGGGTGAGTTACAGTGAGAGGTAGTCCCTCCCAAATATCCTCATAAACCATTTGTATAATAATCTGGTACAAACAGTACACATCAAAAAGACAAAGAATGAAAGCAGTAAAGTGAATACTGACAGAATTCTTTTAAAGCTATTCTTGATCAAATGATAAAAAGATTTTAACAGAAATCATAAGCTTTCTTTTAGTGTGTTGCACTTACCTTCAGGTTTTATTGTTTCTAAGTTTATGTAAAATATAAAGCCAAATACAGATATGATTATTTATAGAGATGAAACTAACTTTGATTTTTAAAGAATCAACTCTAAAAATAAAGATGGCTTTTGAAACAGAAAAATAGAATCCTTTTATCACAGTCAAAATCAATTTTAATGCTTTAAAGCAACATTCTATTTCAGGACTCCAAGTAGAAAATTATGCAACGGCAAAGTTCCTGACAGCTGTAGGAAATGACTCTGGTACGAGTAAAAAGTCAACTGATAGCAATGAATGCTTCTGAGATATCAAAAATGAATAGACAAAATACATAAAAACAGCAAACGTCATCTTTTAGGAGAAAGAGACAAGACTGTAAACCAGATCATAATTGAATTGAATACAGCAAGCTATCTGAAAAGGAATATAAAAATAGACATGGCAAAGTGAGGACAGTGATACTGTGGGAATTATACAAACAACTTAGGTTTGACTATATGAACTCATAGTATGATCAGCAACCAAATACTGTCCTAGAAAATAAAAATGTGAAATACATTGGGATTCATCGAAGCGAGAAAATCAGGTCTGGCTGTTATGAAGGAAAAGAAAGTCAGTCAGAGGATAGACATGGCTGTGTCAGCAGACCACAGGGTGAAGATAAAAGAAAATGAAAAACTACCAGTACTTCATCTGAGAACTAAAGAAACTGGAAAATAAGGGTTAGAATCAAGCCCATGATAATGGGAGGGGGGCTGGAACCCTTCTCAACATATTAGAAGCTAGACTGAAAAAATCATAGGTCAGAGGAAAAGTTGAGACAGTCTGAAGCTGGGATCAACAAGAATACTGCGGAAGGTGCTGAAGATGCCAGAGGACTTGCTGTCACTTGAACCCCAGCAATAACCACCAGACATTTGGCATAAACATACAAATGTATGAAAAATAATAACTCCCACAATAAATGCGAGATCAACCAATAATAACTCGAAGTAAAGCATTTGTCGGGATATAAGATGCACTTCTAAGCTGTTCACTGCCAAGTATATCTTTTACTTTTTTGTGCTGTGTTTTTTGCCCAGAATTGATGATATTGGAAGTCTTCATGGCATGTTTAAAATGGACTTATTTTCATACAAATCAATTAATACATACAACAGAAATGGCTTGACTATAAGATGAATGGTTTAGAGGGGTATTTGAAGGAATTGTATAACAGCAGCATAAATCATAAGAAAAAAATACATTGACATTAAAACCTAGTTATATTTATGTATTTTACCTACATTATTTAATCAACGAACTGATGATAAAAAAAATTTATCATGTGAGCACAAGAATTTTAAAATGTAAAATGTGAGTTCAAATGACTAAAAATGCCACAACAACCTTCATTGTAGGAGTAAGTGATTTCATTTTTTTTTTCATTTTTAAGATCTTGCAATTTTCAAAAATCAAATGAGAAAGTCTCTTGTTAGAAAATACATATATAGCAATGTAATTGTGTAATTTTATGCAGGAAATATATCAGATTTAATACAAGTCACTTTATTCTTTTACCTTTCAATAGTTGGAAATAAAATGAGCCTTTGTACACACTCATGCATTCATGAATAAGTGCCACTAGAAGAAAGAAAAATGTATCATGTAGCTCTCTGATACAGAAAACTTTGGGTATGATTTGACCCCAAATATATAACTAATAAGCCTACATCCTACAGTGACCTTGTAAAATAAAAGCCATTGTCATTTTTTTGTTTGTTTGTTGGTTGATTTCTGTCTTAGTGAAACTAAAGGAAAAAGAGGATGTGGGTACTACAAATACTGGTAAGCAGCAGTAGCCCATTTGTGTTGGTGTGTATGTTTGCTGAAAGTAAGTAGACAACTGCTGCTGGTAATATCACTTCTACTACTACCACCAATACTGCAGCTGTCTCAGTTTTGTTTTTTACTCAATTCAGTTGTCTTATTGTTTGAAAATTATTGAAAAAAAAAAATATGAGAAGTACAAAAATCAACAGAAAAATAAATTTTGTTTCAGGTGCCAAGACATGGAGACAACTTGGGTAATATTAGTAAAATGAATATAAATGAATGAATAGACACAAATAAAGGTGAAAACAACAATTGTAGGTAATAGTAGATAACAAAGTTGACTTTATCAAAATCTTAATGCTTATTCTCATCATTGTCATAATATTACCTGCTTGTTCATAAAATATTGCAGGTCTGATTTGAGAGTTGTTTTCTTCCGTCACATTTGTTTTAAAATAATTTGAAGGACCACATAAATTCAAAAATTTTTGAAATTGATCTTCTTCCTCCTAACTAAATGAGATTGAACAAATGCTCAACTTTCCCTGCATTATATTTTTTCTCATTTGTACTTATCTATAATCATATTCTCTGATAAAATTGCAAGATTAAAAATAGATTTAATGATATGAACTTGAGCAAATGGAAGTCAACCAAGTCTACTTCGATGAGAGCAATGATGCAACAGGTACACACAGTTGGCAGTGATTACCTCATTTTCCCTTATTGTTTGGATTTAGTTGTGCAATATCTTCTGTATCATCCTTTTCTCCTCTCTAGCAGTAACGGGTAAGCTAATTCACATACCGTAACACACAGGGAAATAGATGAACAAAAGTAAACCCGATGAAATTTTAACTGGCTATGATCTATTTTCTACTACGGTTGTCAGGTGAATTTTAGTTGTGTGAGTAGTATTACAGAAAATTATTGTAAAAGATAAAGGACATTTTACTGAGCACAAAGTACTTTGTTTGATCATAATGTAATCTAACCTTTTCCACATGGTCCAAAAGAGAAAATTTGTACAAGAGCTAAACAGACCAAAGTGTTTTAATGGACCATTTGCATGCAGTACGAAGAGGTTATCTTTGCTCACAAAAACTTTTGTCAAAACAACATTATTTACAATACTTTGGTATAAAAAACATATCAATCAACAGAAAATTAATCAAGAAACAAGTTACAATCTTGATTGATTTCAATGACATGGTAGGGATCCGGGTATTTTTCAATCATATCTATGACATGACTGACCTCCCTATATTAGGAGTTGTTGGTGTTTTGACAATGATAGGAAAACAAAGGAATTGATAATTCTTCTCCATAGAATTGCTCATTCTGCCAGTCAGTCCCTTCACGATTGTATTGGAGTTCCTAACCCCCACCTCCATCCCAGGAGGGATTGAGGAAGGCCCAGTCAAATTCAGTGCGTATTCTCACCCTGCTGGCCTAACTCAGACTAACTTGTATATTTTGGAGGTATAAAATAAAAACAACATAGAATTCTTTTAGGAATTGCTGCTAATTTCACCATACCTGGGTTTTTCCCAAGTAGTGTGTACATAGCACTCATGTTCATGATCTATGTGCATGCATAATTAATTATCAACGGTTTGTCCAAAAAAACTGGTCAAGTTCCCACAGTCATTGAAAGGTGACTCTAGTCCAGTATTATTCATTTTGAACACACCTGATTATTTTCTGAGTTCCCATAGCCCCCATATCAATAAAATGATTTTCTATATTTCTTAAACTCACCTAGTTGACTTGAAATTCTACATTGTCTCTTATCACTAAAGACTAAAATTCTTTGTTTGTACAAGTGCCTATCTCTTACAAGATTTCCTATCTAACTGAAAATGCAGAATGTATAAAATCTTATCTATTCTATACAGTATATTGATATTTGTAAAATTCTTGGGTTTCTATCATGTCATACAACTAATAATTTAATACATTCATTATTGGGATGTTAATTTTATAGAAGACAAAAGAAAATAAAATGCAATAACTTTTTTCTTTACATAGTGAATGGAAACAGATAGAAAAATGTCCTTACCACCACGTTGGACTTATCTTCTGTCTACTTAATATACCATGCAATATATTAAGTAAGAAAGATGAATCTATAAATTAGAATGAAGTGAGTAATTGGATCTCTTGAAAATATCAAATACGGCTTTATTCCTCTTATAAAATATTCACATAGCAAAAAATCAATGGAAAATACTGAAGTATGAAAAAGATTGTAAACATATATGAACAGAATTCATGTAACCAAATTAAGAGGAGTTTTAAGAATTTTGAGAATTGACTCTTTTTGATTTAATAGTATCTATGGAAAAAAAGATGTATACAAAATGTTTATTTTAAAAGGAACTGCTTTGCATGGTTTTTGAATTTTTACATTACTAAAAAAAATAACAACTTTCTCTTTTCGTCAACATTCTTCATACAAATTTGAACACAGAATTCTGACAAAATGTTTTCTCTCTTTCAAATGCAAAATAGGAAAGAAAAGAAAAAGATCAATACAAATGCAGTAACTTTATACACTTTTATGTACTTAAACTCTTAAATTCCTACAAAAAAACAGAACGTTAATTTCAAGGAAAATTACTTCTGATTAAAATTTTGATAATTTAGTGATTTTTTTAAATTCAATTCACAGAAAAGTTTCTATTTTGATGCTATTCAGTGAAGAGATCCACTATCAATAGAAAGCAGTTTATGAATTTAAGAGCTAATTGTACATACAAACTATAGTTTCAGCCCTAAAACCATGCCTGACCTCAGGGTCATCATCTCAGGAAGACTCGTATTTATTTGTCTCCCCACGAAGGCTAATACAACATATGGCTGGTTTAATACCGGGGGGGGGGACACTACGACGTAAGACCCTCTGCTACCCCAATGTTGGAATTGATTCAATTTTGTGCCCTGTCTGGCCTAAAGACAAGAATAAGGTTGATCCTAATCCCAAAGGGTAACACAGTTTTACATCATGAAGGGGTGGGAACTCATTCCAAATTAATATCATTGGAGAAACATGTTACTTGATATTCTCTTGATACATTCAAACTTGCTTTAAAGCAAAGTTAGTAGATTGTCAATGAGGAATATTTTGCACATAAAATGTAGTTCCTGCAATTTAACTCCTTAGCTGAGGAAGAAGGATGTAAATACACAAATTCTATAATAAACAAGCACATTACATAACTACTATTTATTACAGTGAATGAACTTACAGAATATATCATTTATGGTTGTATGTCAACTGAAGTGTAAGTTTCATTATAGGAATAGGGTAAAAGGAGTGAGATGTACTGTGTCATGTAGAAGAAGATAGAAAGGATGTAGTGAGGTCACTGTGGTTAGCCTGATGTCAACTGAAATATTTTTTATGAAGAGACTGGACTTGATTGAGTTGAGGCTTACTAACTGCTTGTTCTAATCTCAGATAATGTTAGCAGTCAGTCCCAAACATTTTATTTCAAGTGATCACAATGACCAGCTTCCTCTCTCTCTCTCTCTCTCTCTCTCTCTCTCTCTCTCTCTCTCTATATATATATATATATATATATATATATATATATATATATATAGGGCCTCTGAGAGGAATTTTCTAAGGGAGTGCTAAGCTGTTTTTGATCCCCTGCCCCTGCCCCACACACACACTACACCATCATCCTTTAGCCATCCTGTTTTTACCTGTTATAATCCTTTTAGCATGCCAAATCATATTCACCCACTGGTCAAATTATTTTAGTAATCGACAGATTATATTGAATATTCCAATACTCAACTCTACTCAAGAAACTCCACAGGACACCCTTGTGTGATGCGCACCTTTCTAAGAGGCCCTGTGTGTGTATAGGTATATACATGTGTGTGCGTGTATATATATATATATATATATATATATATATATATATATATATATATATAATATATATATATATATATGAAATTGTAAAAAATGGCAACATAAAGGAGAAGTGTATTCAACATTAAGAAGATACTAAAAAAAGGTGAAAATTTGTCTCCACAGAATATCGAGAAGTATGGACAAAAGCAGGTTCAAACCCAAAGACAAGATAGAATGTTGGTTATCTGAAATTGATCATAATAAACAGTTTTCTCTGAATTTTATCTGGCTTAATATTTTCATTTGAGAAAGAGAGCTCCAAGCAAACTAAGTTTATTAAACGAACACAAACTTGTTGTCACAAATTCAGTTGATAAATGTTAATTTAGGATTTGAGTCCAGTTCTGAGTGAAATCTGTCTATAAATCAAAGGAAATAATTGATCCTAAAAACAATCTAAGAAAATGGCCTTTCCTAAACCAAAATACAGAATAGCTGCGTGTGCACATCTGTGTGTTGGTGCTTGTATAGATACATGTACATGAGGAATTGAACTTTTTTTAACTGTCAGATAATACTGAAAATAAGTTTATCGGGAAAAATACTGGAGAAACATTCTAATATTCAGGCAATCTTTTATAATATCCAATTTCGATCATATTTTTATTTTATTTTCTTCAGCAATTATCAACTTATAAATTTATCTTATTGCAAGAGGTGGGAATATCTTTTCCCTTGCAGATTACCGCGTTAAATTATATAAACCCAATTTTAAGGGCTGGCTGGCCGGCCTCCAACACGAATTGATGCAATTCTGCTGCCTAACCTCACAAGCATTTTTAGTTCTCATATTGTCAATCATGGTGTCAGTTTCATGGTTTGCACAGAATATTGAAGGAAACCGGTCATTGTGCAAGCACATGTTCCATAACGTGGGAGTCGTGGGTTATGAATTGTTTAACTGTAACACTTATCTACAAAGGACCATGTGCACAAGAATTTTTCAAAACAATGTTTGGGGATTTTTTTTTTATTCTGGTGAGACATTAATTTTAATGGATTTAAAAAATATCTTGAGTCAATTTCAATGAAGTTAGTTGGTGTTTTATTTTTAAAGAAAAAAATTAAATGATAAAATGACAATGTTAACGCGGGAATCTGCAAGATTACCCTGAAATAAATAAATAAATAAATTGAAATGTAGTTTCTTCTGTGAAGATGTTGAAGCCGCAACAGAGGATTTCGTTGGATATTTAAATGTTTAGTCCAGCTTCTCTTTTTTTCTCTCTTGCTTCGTTTATCAACATATAATATTAAACATATAGGAGGCTTTTGAAAGACAATATTTTGTATCTAAACTCGTTTTTAATCGATTTATTGTAAGGCGTAAACAGTAATAATAATAATTATCAAAACAAAAAAAAACTAACACCACACGATTGCAATACAAGTAGAAATATAAAATTAAATCAGAAATACAAATTATTTTCAAACTATCGCTACAAATATTACCGAAAACAAATAATCAAGTCCATTCCATAGATAAAAAAAATACTATGGAATATCTTCGATATATATTTTCAAGAAAGAAAGCTATCCTCTTTATTTGTCATTGATAATCTGGTAGTTATTCAATCCCAACAAATTGTATAGAATAATAAATACATAATAAATTTATGAGTGTGAATACAAAATATTTTCACACACCCAGGCAGACAAGCGCAGATCCCTTGAGAATTACAAAAAAATCATCTGAGCTGGACTTCCGTACAAATGACGAAAATAAATGTCCAGTTTAGCATTATAGTTACATTGTAAATAGAACCCCTACATAGTACTTTAATTATTTTTTTAAATAAATTTTAGAGTGGTCTTAATGGATTGAGAGCACCTAAAAAGGAAAGGGAAAAATTTCTCCTAAAACTGCATTGTACCCCGAAAATTAATCTTTACCCCATTTTGAAACATTTAGCATTTGGTTGTGTTGTAATATCATAATTCTTCTTGAAAGAATCCTCGTCTGGTGTGAGAACCAAACTGCAGTTAACAATTCCATTATCCTAAACCTCTATTGATGCTACTGTTGTTGCTGTGGTGAATAATAAAGTTACTTCCTATTCAAACTTACTCTATCCTTCCGATAAACATTAGATTTTAACCCTCTGTTGCGAAATTTTATTATTCTGTACTGATATGTTTACCATGTATGATATTGCAAGTGTATACATCATACGAACCTTCGTCGAAACTTACAAAAAAAGATTAAATCATAAAACCAGTCATAATTAAAAATATTACCTTGAGACTAGGGAATGACTTGCTGCTCATTGTTCTGGAATTAAGTCACTTGGTGAGAAAAACGATTAACATTTAAGGTTGATGCATGATAGTTGAGAGGGAATTATAAATCATAACAGCACTAATTCCTGCTTTCTTAACATGTAATTTGAGACGAAACAAAAATAATGCTAACGTGGTTTAGAGACGAAAATCATCAAATCCTGCATTTTCTCGTGTTTATTGTTTTTATAATTTAATTCCCTCGAATTAAGCAGGTTTTTCTTGAAACTTTCTGTTTGACTAATGACTATAAACAAAAAGAAGGGTTTAATCGATTTAGAATGATTTTAAGCTCTACCTGTTTTAAAATCAGTATTGACAATATACACAGTATAAATAATAAGATCGAGACTGTGTTGCATACATTTGCAAGTAGAGAAAAAATCATTTTCTGGTCCTTCTTTCTCTCTCTTCCTCTTTGTTTCTGTTTTTCATTTTTTTTTTTTTCTTCCGGATTTATTTGTATTTCAGTTTACTTTCATAAAATTGTAACCATCGTCATTTCTTTAGCACTGTTGTTACAACCAGCGAAATAGAAAAAAAAAAGATATCGTCTTAAATTGTGAGAATAATGGATATTATGAATTGAGATATAAATGCACAAATGGTCATCCAAATTCCAAGAAAGGTCATTTGGGGATACTGTCTTCTCAAAATGAAAAGGTCTATTTAAACAGAAGCAAATACAGACGCATTTTTTAATCTCTGAGGAAAAAAAAATGATTTACCTGGTGTTTTAGATCTCTTTTCTCAACTGAATCCCGACTACATCGTTTTCCTATTTCTTTATTATTCTAGATCTACATTTATACGATGTAAACAGTGAAATTACTCAATCCAAACTGACGATGATTTAAAATTTCACCTGTGTTTCTAACATCAAAATACTTCTCATTCTGAGTAGCGCTTTTTTCTGCCTCACGCCATACAATTATAACTTTTAGTTTACAAAAGACTTGGAAGCATTCCATTAACGATGATGATGATGTAACTAACATTTTCAAGCTTTTGTTAGCTTAGATTTTATGCGATCTAATCATAAGAGGGTTTTTTTTTCAATTAGATAAGAATATTTCATATACTTTGATTGTGCCAAGTTCTCCTCCTCTTGACTTTCTTTTAGTCCAATGACAATGACAATAAATCTTAAACATTAGGAGACTAGAGAGAGGTTTTTCTAACCTTTGTTTTTTCTTTAAATTCATAACCATTCAATTATTGAATTAAAAAAGAGAAAGGCCGAAACTAACTAATTTTGTAGGTTTATTTAATCTTTACGGTTTCCGCTTAATGGATTGTTTTGTTTTGTTTGTGGATACGACTCAATAAAACAAAGTTAATGCAGTGTTATCCTGTCATCACAAATAAATACAAATTTATACCAAATTCCGGACTAATTTGATATAATTTTTATCAATGTAGCAATACGTTCGAACTACACAAAATGAATGAATAATACCCAACGTTATGAAGAGAAGAAAATTTTTAAGTGTGCAAATGTATATTACTGGGTATTGTTTGCTGTTGTGGTAATATAATACAGTAAAACAAAAGCTATTTATCTATCTTACTCATTCAATTCATCAGGCTATACATTTTTAATAATAGTAATAACGACCGAATATGATAGGGTTATAAGTCAAGAAACCAATTCTCCCTTATCCACCCTGTCTCTTTCTTTCTCTACGCCTGCTGCTTCAGCTATTGATTCAACATGTCTATAGGAAGTGCAATTTTTTTACCTACTATCATCCACAACTGATCTCCCTAATTTGAAAAAGAAGCAGAAATATACACAGGCAAAAACTTGAACTAGTTTATGTTATTAACCTGACCCCAAATTAATGATTAAAAAACAAAAACCGTACACTCACTTGTTGCGGGTTTTAGTGGTCTCTTCTTTTGTTCCGTTGTCTACGCGACGACTCTCCTCTTCTCTACCCGATATTATGGTTGTTATGTCATGTTTTGTATGTGCAATGATGATGTAGAGGAGAAAGGAGAGGATTGGAAATCCATTCTTGGGTTGCTTCTTCTCACTCCTGACTATATAACATAGACTAGACTATCGGATGTATTCTTTCTTTCCATCTGCCGTTTGCAGGTGCTTATTTTAATAGCTAACTACGAGTGCAGAACTTGGTCGCTGCGTTAAGTAAGTACTTGCAGAATTTCTGTTGTTAAGTACCAAAAGTTCTATCTCTAACAAAAGAAAGCATATCTACCAAACATTTCCCATCGTAATTTCTATTACGAAAAGTTGTGAAATTTCATCTTCACTATTTGCGAGTTTTCCTGAGTTGAACAAGCAGTACATATAGACATGATTTTAGTTACACACACGCACACACACACAAAGACACACACACACACACACACATACAAAGACACATACATACAGAGCACTGAAAGAGTAACCAACAATTAGTACTGAGAACTCACTTTGAACTTTTGAAATCATCCATGTTGATTGTTGATAAATTGATAAGTTGATTATTGGAGAGAAATCACAATTTTCGTTCGGACTCTTGGCATACCAATTTCAAAACTGTTAAATTTGTATATTTATGTGTGTATATATACACTCATATAAGTATTCAAATTCAATCATGCATACTTTTATTACTAAGTGGTTTTTCCAAACCGGACTTGAGATATTTTTAACTTTTCATTTTCTCAAACATGAAAAATTGGTTGACTATAAATGAATCAAATAAATGAACTAAGTATTAATGTGTTTAATGATGAAACAGCCGGGTATTAAATTATCAAAATAATGATGAACCAATAAAAAAAAAACAAAAGACTTGGCTTTTTGGATTCATCGTTGACATTTATACAATGATTTTGTCAATTTCACTTACTTTTGGAAATGAATACAATCAATAGTAATGTAATGAAGACTACTTGAAAAATGTAACATAAAATCTCCTTTCCAACCCTTTAATTTCAGCTGGACATGTATGGATTCAAGAATTCGAAAGAGAATTTGTAGCCTGTATCCTAATTGTGCTGTGAAAATAAGGTTGCTCTTACCAGTTGTAAGTGATCAGAGTGTAGTACCTAATTTGGACAACTACTCATTGTCTTGTGAGTGTTGGTCTTACGAGCAGTGATAGCAATCCAAAAATCATTTTGTTTAGGGAGCTGCCAGTAATCTTATAGCAAATAGAATGATAGCTTTATTAACTGTGCATTCTGTGCTTGTTTATTTGCTGTTCAGAAATCATTAAACATTCACAAGTTTTTAGATACATCCACACACCTTTTTAAGACACTTTTCCGGTTGGTCAGTCTCTAATATGCTAAATATCCATTTTCTCATTTGTATCATGTTGGATTGATATGAAACTTGGCCCAAACCTTTGGATAATCTATCCACATCTTCTGCTTGCTACTATCACTGCAGATAGTGGATATATCGTTGAATTTATGGTTCTTGTTTTCTCACAGTTTTGTTTGCTTTTTTTTAAAATTTACAGCAATCTTAATGTGTTCACCTGACTCTTTTACCATTACACACCCTGAATTAATATCCTTTGATCAGATTTCTAAATTTGGTTGAATAAACTTACTCTGTTTTCATATGAAAGAAAACCAAAATCAATTCTGCTTTGAGTTTAATTGAATTGTTAAAAAATGGGAAAATAAATGGTGTGTATAAGATACTTCAAAATTGCATATTTTTCCTTAATAACTAGAGAGCACTCGGAGAGTGAATACCTCTACCACAGCCTTTGCTGCTAAAAACTGAATAAAAAATCAGTTCATACACAGTTACTTTCCTTGATTCATGAGTTTTCCATATTTCTGACTATTGTCTTAGTATGAGAGAAAATATCTCTCAATCAAAAAAAAAAAAAAAATTTCTGAATCCACTCCAAAATTTAATCAATAGTTCCTAGGCACATGTCACACCCCTCCACAAATGGTATTGAAATTCATTGAGGACTTTTGAAGATATTGTGAATACATACACCTCTTCCAACTTTGTTGACAGAGGTAAATAATATAGCACTGGGTTAAGTTATAGACTAATACCTTTTCCACTGCATTTTAGACAATAATATAAACTGTCTCAGGTCTTGACTGCTGATGAACAAATTAGGATTCCAAATCAGACATGTACGCAATAGCTACCTTTGTGTTACATAAAACTGGCCTTTGAAATCTCATTTTATATGTGAGGTTTATCTTGTTTTTATCCTTTAAGAGGTTTTTGAGTTGAATAAATATAATCCTATTTAGTTACTAAGAGATTTTGTTAAGGATTTTATTTCTGTATAAGTAAATTTGTAATCATAAAATCAGGTACCTTGTTGATATTATTTCAAAGTTGCGGAAATAGAATGTTCACAAATCCACACTGACTATTTTTTGTAAGTACTCCAATATTTTAGTGAATTTCCAAACAAAACAAATGAAGACAAAGTGGTTATGTGACTCAACCAATTATGCCGTCCGATGATTTATGAAAGAATACCACTTTGAGAATTATCATCATAAAGGATTCAAAGGAGATTTTAATGTAATTTTAGCAGCTTTAATACTTCTCTGGTTTCAAGAAATGGACTTAAAAAACAAAAAAATACCAAGAACAAAACTAATCTGTAAAAACTTCCTTGATTATATTTCATGCAAACCTTTTATCACAAGTAGCAACATGTTGATTTATTAAAACATAGAATATGTCAATCATTACAGACTTGGCTTTTTGATTCATGATCACGTGTTACAAAATTTTGTCAAGTTCAATAGACACACGTAAAATAAAAACAAAGAAAAATCTGAGAACTGCCAACTGAAAAATGTAACATTAAATCTTTGAAGAGTTTTTTGATAATTGAACTCATTGTTGTTTGTGTTGTTAACACATTTTGGCCAATTCATTCTATGGGCTTCTTCAAGTGTATTCTCTGAATAGTATGGATTTCAATACCTTGTCCCTGTTGAGTAGTGGAAGTTACATTGTGTTGAACTTTAAAATCCAGTCCTAACAAGAAAAGGAAAACACCCGATTCTTACGTTATAAGCATTACTCCCACTAGTGAGAGAAATTTTCTATTTACCACCGTCACATTCGATTAATACACCTGAAGAAAGCCATACAATAGATCAAACAAAATATTATCTTAACTCAAACAAGAAGAATGAGTTCAATCATCCGAAAAGCTCTTTGAAAGTTAATAGCCCTTCTCAAAACCATAGACAACATAAAATCTTCTTTCCAAGTCTCAAATTTTAGCTCAACATCTATGGAGTAAAGAATAATTGGACAGAAAATTTGTAGCTTTCATCTTGATGGTACTAAAAGAAAAAATGTTGCTCTTACAATCTTCAAGTGATCATGGAGTAGCACCTAATTTTGACAGCTACTTATTGTCTTGTGAGTGTTGGTCTTACAAGTACTGATAGCAAATTTAAACTTCCTTAAAAGTATGACTTTGTACCAGACTTGCTATGAACCTGGTTCAGGAAAAAAACAAATACCATACTTTCAATTTAAAAAATGTAGTATCTGTTCTTTTCTGGGGTGTAAGGACAATGTATGTTAAGTATTTGTCAAAATCAGAATACAAACCACCTATAACCTTGAATTTCCCTATACTTATGTATGTACAATGTCACAAATACCAGACCGTTCTGTCTTACTTTGTTTTGTTGGCAATGAGTAAACTAAAGTGATTCCATATATTTTGCTCTCAACTTTTCACAAAAGCTGAATTTCATGCAAGGTAATTTTCAAGTTGAATTTTAAAAAAGTCTCACTACATACAAAAAGCCAAAATAGCAACATGTTTATACCTTTTGTGTTGCAGACAAGAAATAACATTTATGGATAAAAAAATGACAAGACATTTTGTCAAGATCTTAGGTAATGGGAAAAACTGAATGGGAGAAGAGGATTAGTGCCTTTCACAAGGGCATTAGTGTGAAATGTACATTATGTGCCTCAGCCAAAATTCAAACTTCGTTCACTAATTGTATTTTTTTTTTTTTGTACTCTTCAGAACGTATTGTAAAGCAGTTTAAAACCAACTGATAAATTGTATTTAAATGAAGTCATGCACACTTTATGTATCAGAGTACATCGTTTTTCCAGGTTGGATTTAAGATATTTTCACTTGAATGATTGCAAAATAGAAACAAAGAAAAATATGGAGACTGCCTGAAAAATAAACATTAAAAAAAACATAAAATCATCTTACCAAGTCTTTATTCTGAGCTTGACGAGTATGTAGTAAAAAATTTGAAAGAGAATTTGTAGCCTTTGTTTAATAGTGTTTAGAAAAAAAATGTCATTCTTGCCATTTGTAAATAATCATAGAGAGGAATCTAATTTGGGCAATTACTCATTGTTTTGTGACAATGAGTTGTTGCCCAATTCAGTTATAATTTGGTGGAAAATTGGCCAGTGTTTAGTAAGATTGAAATTACATAGAAATTTCAGTATCAACTGTGAATCACGTGATCATGTTATAAATTAGTTGACAAAATGAATAAAAAATATGTCAGGACATTATCAAAAGAATTTATTTTCAACAAATGAACATTGTATAAAAAAATGGCAAGTTCTGTGGTTAAGCATGGTTTCCTAGGGATCTTCTGAGTCATGGGATAATTTGAATTTGATTTTGAACAGAAAGTCAACCAAATCTTGATTTGTATAATAAAACATCCTTGTTTAGATGAGTGAACGAAGACTCTTGCTTATTTACAGTTGACCAGGAAGTGTAAATCTGATCTCTCCTGCATAAAAACTACTCTACTTCACATTGAATTGAAAAAAATGGCTTCAGAATTATAGATTCCAAAATGACATTATTGAATCAACATACTTACTTCCACTCAATTGTAAAAGATGACTGTCACCTAGATTACAGAGAGGAGATAGAGGTTAGTTATCTCCTCTAACAGGGACAAGATTTTGTTGTGATGAATAAAACTGATGTCATCTCTTGGACACTACTGATATTTTCATGGTTGATCGCCTCTCCACAAGTGATCTGAATGTTTGTTCCTGGTGTGACAGCCGGATCTTGATTATGTCAATAGCTCCTTTGTCCCAGGCTTGCTATGAGGCTGTGGATGGGTCAGTGCACATGGCAACCAAGGCGGCATTGCCGACTCAGTCAGGGGTAGGCATTGCAAGGTGGGATTGTTCTGGTGGGTCAACACAGAGCCTTTGAGGAGTCTTCACAGGCATTGGGGCTTCAGGAGATAGTATTGATAGTTTGATTGATGTCTTATTTGGGGTTAACAGTGATGTCAGAGACAGAGCATGATGCTGGCAGGTTTGTGGCTGTGTCAGATGGGAGTCGGAAGGGTTATCACGGACATGCTCCACGGACCACTGCTGGACCATCCTAAGTTCCATTGCTGTGATATGTGAGAGGGCAGCTGACTATACTGGAAGGTGTAAACTTCCAGAGATTTAACCAGTTCGGGATGGTGACTCTGCCTGACCCATCTATTCGGATCACATACTGGTAATACCACAGCACTTATCATCCCCTTGGGTAATTCCTCACCAAATTTTGTCAGTAGACATAATTTCCCACCTTCAAAGATGGTAATCTTAAAGAGTGCTCATTTCACCACTCATGCTCTCTAGAGTGGCATTGGATAAGTGCCATCACACGGTGAGAAATAGCTTCGGACCATGTTTCATAGGGAGAACATTCACCCAGGGGGATTGGAATGACATCATAGATAGGTCATCCAAGTGCTGGGAGAGGCTTTTGTTTCTATGTCATTGGAATTCCAGTCCTTCGACATTGTTCTCTGAAACTTATCAAAGGACCTTGTTGAGAAAACATTATCAGTTAGCATGCACTTCACTGATAGTTCAGCTCTGCAGTTGGCAAGTGGATTTAGGCACAGAATTGCATCCATTGGAACACCCGATTCTTGCTCAACTTGAACTGTGGGCTGCCATCTGATACAATTTCCTCAGGGATACCAAAAATTACAAATACCTGACAAGGCCCTCTGCCCTTGATTCTGACCTGAAGACCATGGACCAGTTCAAGAACCTGTCCATAATTACCACATAGTCCTTTCTGTTATAAGTTAAGTAGATCATCTGGAACTGGCAGTCTGGGGGTATGACATCAGATGGAGGCTGTAAAGGGCTGGACTTGGCTATCTGTTGGCAGTGTGTGCACTGGTCCCAAATTAGAGCAGTGTCAACAATAATATTAGGCCAATACACCAAGTCCATGGTCCAAGCAGAATACAGAATATACAGCGAAGGTGGGATCACAATCATATGACACAAAGACGGGGGTAAAGGTGCAGTTCTGTAGGAAACCTTCTGCAATCTATTGGGAATCCTACCTCCAGATGATGAATTTGGTTGAGAAATCTTGCGTTTGATGCCATAGATTCGCAGGCCATGTGCCATATAATGATAACTGTAGAGCAATCATTGGCCATGCATCCTGGTAACAATGTCATATTCTGATGGATTACATGGTAGGTGTACACAGTCTGGTGGCTGGATGCAGCGTACAAATCCAAGTTTTTTTTGCCCAACACATGTACAACTTTGAATCTATAAGAGTCTTTTTCTTTGAAATTAAGTAGCCATCATGTCAGTGAGCGGCCTGTCATTTAGGACCTGAAGCAGCGGCTTGTGGTCCACAGCAACAATTAGGTTCTTACAACCCAGCACGTAGCAGCTTATGTCGTGAAATGTGTAGACAACAGCCAGGGCCTTCAATTGGGATGTATCTGCTCTCATCTGGGTGTGTGAACCTATTGCCTACAGTTTTCATCCATCATGACATCAAGCAGGGGTTTTGGAAATGCGACGGCAGTATTTTTGCATTAAGAAGAATCCAATGCCATCAATTGACCAGTCAGTAACCAATGAGGCTCAAAAAGATGAACCCTCTCCCTCATTTAATGGATAATCTTTGGATCATTGATTGTTTAATCCATCCATCCAACAAAACTTTGTGATGGGGTACAGTAGTCTACAGAAGGGCTGCATTTGTCAAGCCATGGAAAAGGCATACACACTTGATTGATCATCCCAAACCAGGCTCCAGTGCCACTGATGTCAATTTTGTTGGTGCGATCAAGTGGCCTACAGACTCCATGATTTCCCAACTTGAATTTTCCATTACATGCACAAAGATCAAGCCACACACCTGGAAGAATGCTCCTTCAATTGATTCTGACCACATAAATGTATCATCAATGCATTGACCTCATTTTGGGAATTAGCAATAATGGTATCAGACCACAAGCCAAGAACCCCTGTGGTGCTACCTTGTACTTACAGAATCACAATGGTGTTATACATGTTGTAGAATGTCAGCCATCTTAACAAAACCATTTTTCACACCTCGAGTGATGCGATTTGTCAGGTGAAAAAGGCAGGGCATGTAGAGAGTTGATAGAATGGCGGTTTAGTGGGTGCAGGTCTACAGAGTACCTTGGGGTGCCATATGCCTTGCTCAGGAGCACTATGTTGTGGTTCGATGATACCGATTTGAATGTCCTTGAGATCGGCATGCATCTTCTACCGCCAATAAATAGGAATAAGCAGAGGTTTGTGGATAACTACTGGATTTGTATTTGGGTCAAAATGGAGTGGTAGAGGCTGACATTTCATGAGTGACAAAGGCAGGTGCTCACATACATTGAATGCACCACCATAGTCAAGTGAATGCCATAGGAGAGTCAGGATGGATGATTCCCAGGACAATAAGTGCGTCTTTGCAAAGGAAGGCCTTCTCTATAGTGTTAGATGCATCACGCAGGATTTTGGGACTGAACCAGTCATTGCTACCAGCAATGCTGCACTTTACTGCAATCCCACCAATCACTCCAAGGTCTTCTTTTATAGCACTGATCATCACAAGCTTCATAGGCATGAGATCCCGTTTCTTTATTCCTAAGGCAAAGGGTGATATTAGAGGTATAATTGTACTTTGGCCCATTGTGTCAGCAACCAAGTAAATATCTATACATGTTAATTTAGTGGTGACTTACATAGGGTATCCTAATGACCTATGATCCATGGGTAATGGGGTCATTTTTACTGATATCATTATGTAGGGCTTAGATGGATGAGCCACCCATTGACCATCAAACGTGATGTTCAAGGCATGTAGTTCTTGTGTGTTAAATGGTGTGCGGTACATGGATGGTCATAGACATAATTGGCATTGTCTTGGCCTGTGTCCCTCATCACACCTGCTATATTTATAGGTGGCTTCCTTTGATCTGTACCTTGGAGGAAGAATCTGGATGAGATATCATCGTGGCCCCATATGCAACAAGTGGAGCACTTGTTGCATGATGTCACATCTAGCACACGTGAATGACCAGGCTTCACATTTTCTAGATCTGGTTCTTAGGTCATCCTTGGGTCAATGGATGGGGGCCATTATATGCCCACCACTTGTTGTACTACAAATAGTGCCAGTGAAGTTGTCTACTGCACTTTTAGGCCAACCTTCCCTGCTCCTTCTGAGCGATGAAGGAAACAGTATCTTCCAATGTCCTATCAGTTTTAGAGTCATCTAGTAAGACATGATTTCTGAGTCAACAATACCCCTGACCAAGTTGGCCTTGATGATTTCCTGCAATTTGCAACTGAGTGATAGAGGGCAGCCTGGTCTCTCAGGCCAGCCCAAACTGTCCGAATGCCTCTTCCAGGGGACGGGGTCATCCATCTTAGTTTTATGCAGTGGACTAGGGCACTATTGCTTGAGCTTCTGTTGTGCTGGTTGGGCCTGGGTGGGATGGGCAGTCTGGTAGTGAATCTGGAGAGGTGTGGTTGATGTTGCTGCAAAGGTGATGTTCAAGACCTGGGACTGCCAGCCACATCCCTTGACTGTGTTTTTGTAAACACATGTTGGCAAAATAAAAAAAATATAGTACAACATTAGTTTTTCACACTTTGAATTAAAAGAAATCGTGACCAAAGTTTGCAATTGAAGAACTGTAGATTTCTCAAGTTTCCAGAAAGATGACAGTCATAAATGAACAAGCACATCTTCCTTCTACCCAATTCTACAGAATGACTGTCACCTAGAACACAGAGGACACAGAGTTCAGAGTTGACATTTACTTGATAAATTAAATAAATTTTCGTAAGTGTCCATCAAACTATTCTTGAGTAATCTCCATATGCATACATACACAGTTCATTAGAATCCATTAGTTATGTTCAACTCTGCCTGAGCAGATGATTAAAAAAACATAAAAGAAGAGCTGATAGTAAAAAACATAAAAAAATTGTTTTTTGTTTTTATATTACAATGTTGAAAATTCTAAACCATGAGGAAAAAAAAACAAACAAACTACTCCTTTTTTTATATACAAAGAAACTGTTTATTTTGAACACAGATAATGTTATGAAACGGTTATTGTTACCAAAACCACTTAATGCCACCTCTAAACAAAGGGGTACTCTTTAATGAATAGAATATAAAAAAATAAAACTCCTTGAAATTTATTTATATATATTAAAAACAATAGCGGAAGAAGTACATCACCTTGAAGCACTCCGCTGGTCACTTTTGAACATTCTGATTTGAAACCATACAACACAATTCGATTCTCTGTTTGTTAAAAGGCTCTTGATCCACTTGTTTTTATTGTATTCATCATCATATATAATATTATGAAGAAGGCTTTAGCAAAATCAAGATAAACTATATCTACTGGAACCAATCTGTCTAAAAATGATGTCACTTCTTCAGAGGTTTCCAGTAATTACAAAAAGCATGGTCTGAAACCATACTGAACAGGCAATATTAATCCATTCTTAATTAAGTGGTCAATAAACACATTCTTAATCAGTCTTTCCATTATCCTGCAAATAACCAAAGTCATATTTATGGGTCTGTAGTTTTCTTCTTGTTCTTTTCTGTCTTTTTTGCAGATTGGAAGGACATGAACAAGTCTTCAAGCGTCAGTAATAACTCCTGCTTTAAGGTTTACTCTGTACATTATGCTGAGTGGCTTCGCAATCTGATCAACAAATTCTCTCAGAACTCTTGGATGCAAGCTATTCGGGCCAGGTGACTTGGATTGTTTTAATGATTTCAATACATCAAGTACCATTTTCTCTTAATATCTATGTTTTGTAGCACTAGAATCTATTATTGATCTGTGATATAGCTGTCAAATCCTCTTTTGTGAATATTGATCTGAAAAACTTTTTTTCATTTATTTTCTTTTTTTTCTTATTCAGTTTGGTGTAGCTTCCATTTTCCTTTTTCTGAGTTTCAGAGTTTGATTTAAATTGGAATTTTGCAACTGGGTTAGGAAAGAGTAGTTGCTTGGCATCAGATACAAGATGCATTTTCAGCAGCAAATGGATCCTTTCATTGCAACCTTGATAATACTGACACCAAATGAAAGTGAGAAGTCAAGGCAGTTAGTATTTTGACCCTGTTTATACCTAGTGTGTTAGTAGAGATGGGTCAAATAACAGTCATTGACTGACTTTATAAACAAATTAGCAGGATGTTCCAGTAGTTTTTGTCATTTGCGTATCCCAGTTTACATTGGGATAATTGAAGTCTTCCATTATGAGAATATGACTGAAATTTTTTTCTTGTGATGATAACAATCAGTAAATCCTGTCCTGCAGAGTGGTTATTATGAGAGGGTCTCCTGTATGTTATTCCATGAAGTAGACTGTTTTCATTTTCCAGCTTATCTCTATAGAAAAAGACTCAACAGAAGGGTCATTGTATTCAAAATCAATTCCTCTTGCCGATGGATCATTTTCAAGATATATTCTTACTCCTCTTCCGCCTGTTTCTTCAATGTTTGAGTATTTTGATGTTTTGATCAGATATCTTTATTATTTTCAGTAATACTACATATGTCAGGGTTTTTTTTTTTTTTTAATTTTTTAGTCTAATTTCAAATTCAAAATTTTTGTTCAACAGTCAATTAGAGTTTGCGTAAAAGCACTTATGACTATTTTGAGTGTTATCTCATTTTGTTGTATTGTTTATTGTAGGAGGTGATTTTTGGTTAGCTGAATCAGAGGTTGGTCGGATTAGTGAGACAATTGATTTTGAGGATGATCTTGAAGTGGCAAGAAGTAGCTCTTTTAGTGGGACATTTGATTTTGATGTGGTCTCTCTATAACAGATTCCTTTGTTAAAAAGTTTACATATTCTGTACCAATTTTTTTATGGTTGAGTTTTTGTTCTCAACACATACATTCCTATCGCCCATCTCCTCTTTGGGATGTGAAAGATCTTTCACAGCTGAAAGTGCAACAGAGTTTTTCTTGATTTGGCCTGGCCCTTGATGTGGATAATCAGAAAAAAAATGGTTATCAGATTTTGATTCATTTATCATTTTGAAAAGTGAAGAAAGTTTGTTCTCTTATCAATCCATTTTTGGAGGTTTGAGTTTTTCTGTTCTAATATTACATTTTCTTTGAGTAATTTCTGATGAGAATTTTCAAAATCTATTTTGTCATTTAGTTATGAATGCAATTCATCTAACTTTGAGGACCCAAATAAACTCTGCTCTGACTGACCACTTGTCATCAGGGATTTCTACTATTTTGGGATCAGAAGGGATTTCATTATTTTTCCTTTATTGTAGATATAAGGTATTTCACTGAATTGTTTTTTGCTTATATCATAGTTATTTTCTTTTCTTGTAGCTATTAGTATTTCCTCTGGGTTGCTTGTATCATTGATATTTTCCTTGTCGTCAACATAATGGATTTTCCAAAGTTCTCCCTTCTTTTTCGGGGTGGCCTATTAGTTTTTATGAGAAATTCTGTAGCAATCTACTCATTTTTCATTCCTAGCTCTCTGAATTCAATTAGAGTTCAACTGTATCTTGGGCAACATAAGAGCCTGTGAGGTGGGATGTTATTCAGAGGATTTTACAAGATTGGTTTTTGTGATAAATTTCTAAGCTTAATTGTTTTGTATAATGATGTTCCTTATATTTGGACTTCATCCAAGAGAGAGTAATGGGTAACATGACCCTCCCCCCCCCTCTCTCTCTATATATATATATGTTGAAATTTTTAAAATGTATGAGGTCAGGTAAATATAAAAACACTTAGGAGATATGGAAAAGAAATAAGTTGGCAGAAGCTCTTCCATAATAATTTACTTACTATGTTCATCACAACATATGTTCAGACATTGTGCAGTTTGGAAACTTGCTCTTTCCTAGCATGTGTGCTATTTCAGGAATTCCATAGCAGTAGTTTACCTTCACTTTTTAACAGACAGCTCTTCTCTCACCATCACAAGTAACTTTTTTATATTCAGAGCTATTTTTCTCAATTACACTCAGTGGACATCATAGATTCTATGTGTTATGCAGACAAGTAGGGAATAGAGCTTTATGGATTAAATATATTTCGTAGTGAATACATGGCAATAAGTATCACTAGATCTGCACAGAGAATACAGTTATGACACTTTGTCATAGTGTGATGGTTAGCAAGCTAGTCTTGTAGATTGTTACATCCAAGAAGTGAGTTCAATCCTTATTAAGTGCTCCATACTTGTGGCAAAACTGAGCTATGCTTACTAAATAAATATTTAAAAAAGAATTTATCATCTTGACTGATACTTTTGTGACATGACAAAAGTTTGTAGTATATTTTTTCTTTTTAATTTCAAAGGAGGGGGGGGTAAAGTATTCTGTCTCTGAACAGACCACTCCAAATGGAATGTGGCAGCTAGTGACTAAGTCCGAGTTTCTTTTGTATGTGTCAGCTTAGTAATCCTTGTGAGTCCCAAGACAGGACTATTCCTACAAGTTTTTATGACCACCTCGTTGGCAGGATGCCATTCCACCAAAGGGATATCTCCGCCCTAATCATATAACTCAGAGTGTTCTTAATTAAATGCCAAGTGGACAGGGAATTTCGTTCAAATGATGAGTTTTCTACACTTTGTTCATACCAGCAATTCAACCCAGAACCTTCTATATATGAGGTGGACACATTAACCATTACACTGTCCGAGTGGACTTTACAACTAGAAGCTTACACAATTTAGTGAGGATGTATTGAGTGCTTGATAGCCCTTCCTTGTAGGCAAGGCAGGAGTAAGTAAGGATAATGCAAACCTTTTATTGATAGAAATGATGAGCTTCAAGATTATTTATGATTTCAATTTAGCACACATATCACAAATTACCTCTGGTACACATAAACTGAACTTTGGTATCCAAGGGTTTCATTCATCTGGAGTAGATACTATTAATTTTTGTTGTACTCTGAACCAAGGCTACTCAAACTAGGTATCAAATGAATATAGGAAAATTGCAGACTCATTTAAGAGATGTTCAAGAGGACATAATTATGAAAAATAAGCAGATGAGAGAAAAATTCCATTGTCAAATGATATGGTGGGTAGAGAAATTTCTGAAATTAATGATTCTTTATTTGAGCAACTCATTGAAAGAATCCAAGTTCATTTTTGCAATTCAACAGGATGAATTGATTGTCTTCCTTATTATTCTTACTTATGGGAAAGTGTTTACATTTTTAAAGCTTAACATCCAAAAATCAAAGAATGAATACCACAACAATGAATTTTCGTAAAGTCAGAAAACAAATGTGATAATTGATCAGAATTTTTATTCTCTGAATTATGTGATTATTTTTTTTCATGAATGAAAAAATATAGTGAAATTCAAATGATGTTCAAATTCAAATTCATGATGTTCAAATGATTCTCCCTCAAATTTACACTCAAATATAAAACTTAACTATCATTTTTGTTTCTATACAAGCACTATGTGAATTGAACCTTCTATCCTTGAAAACTTCTGACCAGTTTGAACTTAGTACAGGTGACCAAGTGAATTAAACCTTTTAAGTTGAAGAGGCATATGTATTCAGTTGGGTTCATCTTTTCATCTATCTGCCTGTCCACACAATAACTCTAAAAGTACTTTATAAATTTCAATGAAATTTTGTGGAAGGCAGAGCAATGGTATGAGGAAGAGTTAATCAATTTGGGGATCAGATCCAGGAATTTCAATTGAGAGTTTTTCCATTTTTTTTTTTTGCATACATTTATGTGATTCTATTTTGGGGTAGATCTATGTACAATTACCTCTCCTCTGTCATAGTTATATGATATCACATCGCATAATATCACCAAAATTAGAGGTCAACTGAAACAAACAAAAAAAATTCCAGTTTTATCCAAAAGGTGCACGTTTGATGACCAAAAGGTATTAAAAATCATACTCAAATTTTTTTCTCAATATAATCCTGACATATGGTTAACAAATCAACTGAAGTTTTCACCTAAAATAAAAATTAAGGTAAGTATACATGACTTACGTCCCTTTATGGGAATCTCTTATGATTTCCAGTCCCAGCTAAAGCAAAAGATCTCTGTTTACTTGATGAATTATATAACGAGCCTGTAAATAAGGTGTTGTACACTAACCTGAATTGCAATGTGAAGGGAAGGAAAGGATTTAGATTGTGCTATCTCCCTGAAGATGGAAAACTTTAAAGGAAGTGAACTTTTGATTCACAGTGAAACTGTCTTCAGTGAATTTATACTAGAAAATATACATCTTTATAATATTTTTTTTTTTATTCATCATATATACAATACAAAAATTGCAATAATCATCTCTATTTGGAATAGAAATAAGAGTTGAATTCAAACTAGATGCAGCCAGGTTTCTTGGAAATTCGGTACTATCCAAATCGTAACCCAAACTTTCACTTCAAGACATTATCAACTTTGGTGTTATGCAATACCACTGACATTAAAAGCTGTGTTGATCAATGTGAGTCTGTCAGAGGACATGCATGGGCCTGGACAAACCTGTGTGGATCCACGCAACATTTACTGTCTCTCTTACTAACATACCAAATGAGCATAGATCACAACCTTCATTTTTTGAAGCCTTACTGCTGAACAACTGGCAAAGATTAACAGTTCAGTTTAGCATTACAGGTATATTATGAACAGTACCCCATCAACCATCTAAAACCTGATTTTTCTCATTACTGATGAATTTCCAGAGGAAAAAAAAGGTCTTATGGATCGAAAGAAGAGATTTACAGACAAGTTTTCTTTTTTTATATTTGACTCAAGTGAATCTTAACTGTGCATATAGGTATTCTTATAATTCAAACAATGCAGGAACCACATACAGTATATTCATGAAAATAAATGAAAGTTTTTTTTTTAAATAAAAAATTGGCCCAAAATAAGCAGTTCAACTTATATACTCAGGTCAGTCAAAAATGGCCAATACTTCTGTCGATAGGCACTATGCATATTAGTGAGTGATAATGCTCGTTGTTTTAAATCGAATTACAATGGTTTTGTATGAAATTTTATGTAGGTGAAGTATGATGCGTATTCTTTTAAAATCATTTTCCAGGTTGATTTGTTATTATACTCTCAGTTAAAAATATAAGGCACTTTGTTTTCTCTTGCTCTCCAATGAGACACTACGGACTATCTTTTCCAAATCCTTAGTGCAAACTGATTTCAATGCCAAAAGTCCTGAGACAATTGGTGATAGTTTCCCTTTATGTTCCCTCCTTCAGTCAGGTTGAGTAACATTGTCATCCTAAGATTTCCCTAATTTCAATGTCAGGGAAGTGATGGAATCTTGAATCGTAAATATTATCTGGTCTCCTAAAGGCAGTTTGGTAGAATAAAGTAATGTGTCAGAAACGTTCCTCCAAAGCCATGTGATAAATTTTCAAAAAATACCGAAAAAAATTGATGAAATTCAATTTTTTATTGCACAAAAGGGAACTAAAGAAATGAATGGCACCACCCTTGAAAAATGGGCACAGGACAGCAGTCCCCCCAACCTCGCTAGTTTGAAACATTTCACACTTAAGCATGACAAAGCTTAAGAGACAAAATGGAATAGTTTCTATGAATCATCATTTGAACTAAACACTGTTCTATTCTATTATAACCTTCTAGTACATTCGTTATAAAAAAGTTGATACTTTTCATATCAGATGAAACAAACGAAAAAAAAGGATCAAAACTGTTGCAAAGTAGATAGTAAGATTTGGCAGTTTAAACAAAACTGAATTACTTATATAATAAAAGTTGGAGATAGTTGAATAGCAGATACAATAGAACACTATTGGGATATCCTTACTTATATAACCTTCAAAACAAACTTCAAAAGTCAAAAACACTTGATTACCTCGCTAGATTTCTTTACCCTACCTCATATTCAGAACAGAAGAGTCAAATTATTATTGATTGCAACATCCTTCAGGATGCACTGATCAGATACTGGATTCTTAACTGAGTAAAAGTCTCACAAACCTTTGAAATGAAATAATTAAGAAAAGTCAACTTATACACGAGTGAATATAGTATTTTTTCATCAATTTGGAGTGTGCCTCTGGAAAACACCTAATGGACGAGCAAGCCATGAACATATACATCAACAATACTTTGGTGGTAGATATTCTGTACAATTTTATATCTGTTATATACATCAGATGATATCTAATTTCTTTTCTGTCTCCATTGTTTTGTTAAAAAATTTTGATAATTGCAGAGTCCCATAAAATTACAACTTTTACTCAATCACATGACTGTAGATATTGACTAGTGGTGGTAAATGAAAATATTTTCTTTTGTTATCTTAGATGAAGGTTTATTAAAGCTATTATTATCTTCAAAAAATTCTTATGCTTCAACACATAAAAAAGAGCCTTATTTCTAGTGGTTGACATCTTTATATCTCTGCTTGGCGGTTGATTCTTTCAATTGTAAGGAACTTGATCATCAATGATAATAAACATTAGTTTGATAAGAGGTTATCTTCTTTGTTTAGTGATTTAACAAGTAAAAAGAACATATAGTGTATTAAGCATAAGAAAAAGTTGGCAATCACTTGAATGATGGTTGCAATTTCTTACTGTTGTTTTCTCTTCATTTAGGTTACAAATCTCCATTAAACATTGCAGATTTTAGATAAAATTTTGCTGAAATAATCCCGTTTTGTAAACAAAAAACCAGCAGCACACAAAAACCTGGTTCCTGCATTCAATAGTCATGGTTTTCATGCAAGAAGTAGGCAAACAAATAAACATTTATCATTTATTATTGTTTATCAGTTCAGCATATGTAAGAAGTACATAGATCAGTAAACACTACAGACAAAACATCTACAACATGGACAGAGAGGAAAAAAACACAATTTGGTCTAATTTCCAAATATATAACTTATGACAAGTATGGACATGAAATCAGGAAAAAAAAAAAAAATTGATTGGGTATTAAAAAAATACCAAATGTATAAAAAATGCAAGGAGTTCATTTTTCAAAATGATATTTTCATAAAGAGAGGTTAGGGAATATATACAGAAAGTTTTTTTTGCAAATGGTGAATTTTTGTGATAAACCATTGTTTTGCAGTATTATTGCTTCCAAGTTTTCAGAACCTTCCTATGCACACAAAATCAACTGATTGTTGGATTCAAGGTTTTTTTTCATTCAAATTAAAACTGAATTATTAAATTCAATACAGAAAATTGCAGTTATTTGTAAATTTGAAATTATTTGGCTCATTTCATCATCCATCCACAAATTGTTGAGCTCTCTCAATCTCAAAACATCATTTTTGATGTAAGCCCATGAAGGGAGGAGTTTATTGATTCTTTTCTTTCTTTGAAGACTGAAACTTGGAGATAAAATAGCTAGTTTCATGCCTTTTGAAATAATAGGCTATAAATAAGATATGATTGCATTCATATTTTTTTTGCTTTACATGCTTGAACAAAAAATATTACAATGATCTACACCCCGAAACATAATTTTCTTGATACATGAATTAGAAGGGGGGAAGCTTTAATTACAAGAAACCACCATTCTTCAAAAAATTTGTAAAAAAAAAAAATAAAATAATATTTTGAAGTATTGTTTGAATCTATTCAGATAAAAAACAAGCCATGATTCAAAAAACCAAGTTCGAAGCAACTGTTATATAATAGTAAGTCACCTTTTTTTGCTAGTACAAGGGACCCGTATAACAGGATTCTAAATGTTGCAAAGCTGGTGAAAGATCTAGACAAATTCTCACCACACCTGTTGATTTTTCTTTAAACATTCATCTCAAAGCGTGAAAAAAATTATTTTCCCTCATTGTTAGAATGAAAAAAAAATCAAGGAGTAATCTTAAAATGTACACAAATGATATTGGATTTGCATAACTCTGAGTATAATTATTATAACTTATTAATTTTTTTACTTAGGAACCAAGTCATTTCTCTATCAAAAACAAAGTTTGAGGTTAATATATACGTTAATTTTTGTGATGTATTAGGCAGTGGTCATTTTGGGCTGAATTTTATGTCCATACCTAATTCATGAGAATAAAATAAAATGAAATGTGCCAAAAGATTTTCTTTTCCAATTATTTATTATTCTGAAATATTCAAATAACATTGTAATGATAAAAATAACAAATAAGGGACCAAGAAAGAGTCTTTTGATGAAGAAAAGTAAGGCAAAGTCTGGATGGTTTTAGGAGTTATAACCATTTAGTGGTTATAAAGAGAAACTGGTTTATCTCTCAGTGAAAGACGACAAGTCTCTCCGGGGGGAGGGGATAAAAAAAAAGAAATGAATTTATTTTCAGAATAAATTGTAACTCCACAGGAATGGATGAAACAACTTGTTTAATACTAAATATTTTTACAGTTAACTGTAATATATTAGTCGATATTCTTGAGTTATTTTTTTTTAAGAAAGAATAAAGAGAAAAGTCTTTCCAAAGTCAATATATTCTGCATGTGTAAAAGTTCTCAGCACTCTTTTATAACTAGAGACTAAATACATGGTTGAAAAACATTTTTTTGCTGAAAAATTTTGCACACACCTAATACATGTTCCAATTATAAAACATTAATTTATCCCAAAGTTTGGAGCAAAGCTCTACAAGGCAAAAAAGAGAACAAGCAAAAAGTCATTTGGATGGGGAATTGGCATGTTAAAAAATGGCCTTTTCAACCAGTATATCAATTCTTTTAGTCTAAACCAGTATTGTGTATAAAGCAAGTATCAATCCCAATGCTGAATAGAATCTCTGTACCTTGAAATGTATTTTTCAATGTATGTTTGATTTAGTCATTCTAAGCATGACTTGAAAAAAAAAAAAAAAAGAAAAAAGAAAAGAAAAGAAAAACAAGTGACTTTGCATATCACATGTTGACTTCTATGAGTCATAAATATTCCGTTGAAATGAAGTAGAATCACTGCCAGGCGTTACTATTTTCCTCCAGATGTCACTAAATACACACAGTGTGAAAAGCAAGCAAGAGTTTATCCCCCGAACTAAATAGAAAATACAGTAAGAACTAATACAAAGTTAAAAATTCAAAACCTTATGGCATGCAAAATAGAGTTTTGCAGAAAGCCCAGGACCTGAGCACAAGACATGTTTCACCCTACTTTATTGTCAGTTATATCTTCATCAGGTTGTAAACTTAAAAAACAGTTCAACCAACTGATGAGGAGAAGGAAACTCCACCATCACCCCACTTGTCAGGCCATGCAAGTAAACCCCTAATTTAATGGGCGTGATGACTTGGATATCATCTTTCTCAGGTCAAACAATACTATGAAAAGGTATCCTATAAAACTTTTTACTGATAATCACAATTTCATTGCCTAAGCAAACTAGTAACATTTTCAAAATCTCCATAATTAGCATACATATATTAAATTTTATATATATATATATATATATATATATATATATATATATATATATATATATATATATATATATATATGGAAGATATTAAACAAAATAGCTCCTAAAAAGTGTTTTTGTCTGACCCTCTTGAGGGGGATAAAACATTAAAAAAAATAATCCTCTGAAAAGTATCAGATAAAAAAAAGGTAATTTGTATTATATATATATATATATATATATATATAGTATTGCCATAGATACTGCTAAAAGTTAATAACATATCTCTTTTTCAAAATCTCTCATATAATTGATGGTGTTTAGGAAATTAACTGTCTGTTCTTATTTTCAGATGTATGATTTAGTAAATAGTGTTAACCTATGGAATAAAAGGATAAAAAAAATCATTGTGTTCAGACTTCTTGGTGCTGGTCAAGAACCTTCTGCTGTTTTCAAACTGCTCAAACCACTTGGGATCAGTAAGATTTTTGTGTATTACTTTATAGAGAGATTCACTTGACATTAGACAGTTGAAGCTGAGCGATGATCAGGCTGTGAGTTCTTTTCAATGATGAGAAGATTTTCCAAGTTGAAGAGCGTTTCAAATGCCAAATTGATAGAGTCTATGCTCATAGTACAAAGGGAGCTTCCGAGGTCTCTCACAAAGTGCAGTGAAGTCATCATCCCTCTTCAGTCATGGTATGGTTTGGAGTGAGTTACAAAAGTGTTACTCAGCTTCATTTTTGCAAGAAAGGAGTCAAAACAACTGCATGTGTATCCTAATGATATTCTTGAGGTTCAAATTAATCATCTTAATGAGATCATCTTCTATGGAGAAAATTGGACATTCAAACAAAACTTAGCCTTGCTCACAAAGCAAAAATGACTCTACAGTTTCTCAACGACAATGTTTACTGCGATCTTTTCAAGCTGTGTGTGAAGCACAATGGAAAGCATTTTCAGTAACTAGTTAATTTTGTAATGCTTGAAGCATGATTAATAAATACACCCAATCTTACATTGCTTTATCATCTTTCCTTTAATCAATGGATATATTTGTGACAGTATTTATGAAAGTATATATATATATACATATATATATATTCTCTGTTCAACATGTATCAGCTAATTATTGGGAATTTAAAGTACATTACCACCAAAAGTGTTTAGTAACATTTCTGATATACACCTTAACACTAAATTTTGACCGACATATTCCCCATTGTTCTAATTCATTCTTTTAATTCTTCCATAATCAGTAAATGTAGATGAGAAGTGTTCAGAAGAAAAACAAAGAGGAGGATACTGAGTCATTTTTTGATTAAAGATGAGAACCAACATCTTACGAAGACATTTCAGCAATCAGTTATTTTGATAAAATCCTTTCAGAAACTAGTACGAAGAGCAGGTGTCCCAATTCATTTGATAAATACGAATCATGTTCACGTCATTATGGTTGGTATTTTTATAAGTACACATCAAATGATAGGGGAATCTATTTTAATTAATGTCTCAAGTACACCAGTGGTATAGCAAGGGTTCTCGGTGCCTGGGGGTAGTTACACTATATTCGGGGGGGGGGGGGGTCATAATCAACAGGCATTATAAGCTCAAAGAAAATATGTGTCCAATCACATCTGTGCCTGGGGGGACTGCCCCCTCTCCCCTCCCCTGTCACGCCTCTGCACTAAGCTAATTTCTGTAAATACAAATTCTTTCAATCCACATGTGTAGCAAGTACTTCTGAAATCAATGAGAACAGCTAAGTATTGGTATTATTAAATATCACCCATGAAGAAAGATAAGTCAAAGTCTAGTTATCAGTCAACATCTACCATTTAAACAAAGTAAAACCATTTCTAGGGCCGGATTTCAAAACACGGATAATGAACCATCTCATTAACATATTTGAAATTAGTTTTAGAAAATATCTTATTCATAATTTATTCTTTGCTGTAGGACTGATAAAACCATTCGTAGACTATATGCATTTGATCTGACCATAAAAACTAACTAATTACTGAAAAAAGTACTTTTTTCAATCTTTACCAGTAATTAAAGTTTATACCCAAAATGAATAGATATTAAATTTGAATTAGTTAACTATCACAGATTTTACAAGTATACAGATTAACCTTGAAAGGCATGAGGACCTAGATTCTCGTACATTGATATTGATCCTTAGGTGGTAAGTAAAACATTGATATTCTGCAGAGAGCTTTAGTTAATATACCATCTAATTATACATTGTTGCAAAATAAGCCATCATATTAAAAAATGAATAAACATCTTTTCCAGATGACAAATGACATCACTTCAAACTTGTAATGTTTTGAGTGAGAGATAATTATGTACCTTTAGTATTATATTCTAATCCAGAAAAAGTCATTTCAGTTGAAGTTGAAAATATATCAGTAAGAGATTATTTTTACACAACAGAAGCTTAACTGATTCTCAAATTTTTTCATCATACCGCATAACTCAGAAAACAAATGAGTGTTCCTTGTGATGTACATTAAAAAATAAGCTTAAAAAAGGGTAGTTGAAGTGACCAGCGCTGAATCAATTTAATCAAATATGGCTATCTCAACTTCATGATGATTTAATACCAGTATTGATGATATTTTATGTAGTGAGGATATTTCTGATCCTCTGTCACAAATCATATTTCCAAAATTAAATTCTGAAATTTATATATTACAATGTATCCAAGTAGCATTTAAAGTTATATACAAAGCTCCATTCAAAATTTCAGTCTTTAGTATGCATCAACTCAAGAAGAGTTTAGCGTAAATTTACTGGGCGACACAAAAGAGCATAACATGTTTTTAAAATATCATTCTTTGAGATATTTGAAATATAAGAGACACTTCAAGAGAGCATTTAATTATTTAAGCAAATCTAATGAATATATAATTAACAAGAAAGTATATTCTGAGAAAATACCTCTCAGCATAAGGATACATTTTAAAAAGCTTACATTCAGGATAGATTATAAAGATTTCCAAGAAAGAATTTTACTTGAAAATCCATTCTTTGTTAGTTTTATAAAAAGAGAGGCACTACCAGATGGGATAAAAGTTTTGAAGAGTTGTATATTTATTTATGTATTTACATAGTCGTGGAGAGATGAAAAAATAACAAAAATAAATAAGACAAGGCTTATTTAGTAAGGAAGGAAATAATAATCAAGTAGAATAAATCCAGTGGATAACCTTTAAAAATGTTACAAAATGTCAGCATTGTAAAATTTTATAAAATTCACATTCAAGACAAAAAAGAGAACATTTCTCATGGCATTTGCTGGATATTCTCAAGCCAAACGTGATTCACATTGTAATTTTATAGCCAAATTAAAATTGCAGATATAAATGCAAAATGGATTTGGAATGACACTCAACAAAAGCGAAGTCAATTTATACAGTATATTAAAAAAATGAGAAAAATATCATTAGAAAGACATAACACATTCTGACCAATTTTTTTCTGTAAACAGTTATCTCCCCTGACCATACGTGAATAAAAAATTGTTCCAGAGAAATTCTTTCTTTCTTGATATCTTCAAAAAGAGGAGATGACAAATAAAGAAGTTTCATTTAAACACAAGCGGTGCTCGTAGATCATTCTTACTGCATCCAAGATTCAATGAGCTGACTTTAGATATAAATAATAATAAATAATTGAAACTAGTGTTAAATGTCTTCAACAAAAAAAACATTTTTCTAGTCATTATTTGTGCAAACTTCATGAAATTCGATCCAATTTTTTAAAATCATATAAAATATAAAATATTAATCTCCAATGAAATGGTCATCATGAAGGTAGGAAGCATAAAGACGGTATTTAAAAAAAAAGGTTTAAATTACATCTTGCGACTCGACTAAAATTCATCTTAGAAAATATTCCAATTTTTGGCAGGAAAAACATACCTGAAAATGCAGAGTATAAGAGAGAAAAAAAAAGTAAAGAAATTTTGGTACAAATATAAGAGTGGGGTTCAATGACTAAACCAAAAAAGCTATTCTCCTTGAATTTTCTTTTTTTGTTTTTTGATGATTCCGACACCGGACATATATGGAAATAATTCTTTATGGAAGGCTTCCAGCTCTGAGTAACAAAACTGAGTTAAATAAAGATATTTTTCATTCAATTTTATTCGATGAAGTATTATCAATTATTATTAATTTTTGTGACTACTTTTCACCTTCAGATTAATATTATACTGAAAAAATATTTACTGGATTGGTCAGCAAGAAAAAAAAAAAAAGAAAGAAATTTTTCAGGCTTCAAGAAATGAGAATTTGCAGCATTTTGGAACAAAAATCAATGAATAAATAAACCAAAATGTTTGTTTACTAAAGATAAAAGGAGCAAAGCAATGACACTTACAACCAGATCCAGAAGAAATTTACACAATGAACTTCTTACATTTTTTATAGACATAACACTAGGGAGAGAACAATTGTTATATCTGTTGTATATATAGTTTAATCTTAGTAACCTAGATAAAAGGATCACTTCCTCTGCATAAAACACTCACAATTCAAAGGGCATATATGCATCTTGTTGCTGAATATAGTGGGCTAAAGTAAGGCACTGCATTTGTGAAAAAAACGTATGAAAGTGAAGACTGCATTTGAAATGGATGCACCCACCTTCCCTGATTGTTGTGGGCATTTATGCAACTGGAGGGAACAGAAAATGAGGTTATTTCTAGTAGGAATAAAAGTACCAGAATCTAAAATTCCATTCGAAAGTTCATAGGACTGGTGAACTAATTCCAATTTTTCTCCATCAAGGATCTGTCAAAAGACTCTTGTTCCTGTCAATTTTGAGGAGTGAAAAATGCACTCGATACTTCTAACTTGCTGCTGGAAAAAAAAAAAAACTCTTTTCATCCGCTCGGATTTTTATGAAAATTGTCTGAAATAAAAAAAACAGAACAAAAAAATACCAATTTTGAGAATTGTTATACACAAAACAAACAACCACCATAAAAACCATTTTGTTTTGTGCCACAAGATACATTGAAAACATTTGTCTACGTCCATGTCCACGGCTAAGGGTACTTGATTGATCTTGAGGAAACTGCAAATGATGGCCAAGAAAAGATAAAGAAAGATTGTGTCAGGAAATGCTGTGGCTGCTGGACATCTGTAAATTGCCAAGACAATGCCAATCACAGTTCTCCCGACTCAAGTCAAGATTATGTAAAGGGATGTAAAGGGCCCCCATGAATTGGTTTTCTTTTAGAACATCATGGTTCCAAACTGTCACTTGCAATGTTCGATTCTTCACTTCTTCCAAAGACATCTTGTACAGCATCTATAAGACAAAAACATATTGATATAATTCCAGAAAGTCGAATTCTTGATAATCATTACATCTAGAAATGCTAATAGCTTTAAATTTCATTTTTATCTTCAAACTTCCAGCTACAATCAACTTGAGGATAGGAGATTTATACATTGGTTTTCCTCTGCATCCTTGGTCAATCTGAAATCACACTTTCAATCGATAGTTTGGGTGGTTTGTTAGTTCACTACCCTATGCATACCAATTGAGCAGACCACTTGATAATCAATGTTCTGTCAAAATTCTTAGTTGAATCCACCATCTCAGGTCTCAGATAACTATTAGGCTTACTTGAACTTTCAAGTATCACATTTTACCTCATTTAGTAACTTGATTATCTGTCAATTTAAAAACAAAATTATAACTGCCTGATATTACCATATCAATAATTAAAATTATATTGATATGTTCAATGAAGTGGTCTGCTTCTACAAAGAAATCACATAGAATATCAATTCTTTTTCTAACTGTTTGATTTAACGCCTAGCACATTGCTTGGCTTGAAATTAATATGGTATAAAGAATAGAAAGAAAGAAGTCTTACCACTTCATTGAAAGTTGGATGTGTTGAATGTTTCACAACTTTGGTTTTCTGCTTTGTTGATTTTTCTGGATCAGGGAGCATATATAGTTTGACATAGGTACTGGGGGTTTCCGTCCCAGATGAACGCTACCAAAAAGGAAAGAAAAGTTGACAAAAGTCATTTCATTGAAACATCAAAAATATAAAAGAAATATGCAAATAATTCCAATGAAATAATCAATGTAAGAGTCTACTAATAAAGAGAGATTCAGAACAGGCCAGTAAAAAGACATGATCAGAGTTCTGAACTTCACAGAACTTTGTTCAGTTTTAATCAAAAACAAAAAAAAATTAAAAAACAAAAACTTCTAGAATCTAAAAGTTGCATCTTGGTCAAGTGCTTATTCAATTTAAATGTTTTCAGTATGGTAAAAATATTTAGATATTCTAATTGGCAATCATATAAGCAGAGAGCTTTTTAGTTTGAGTGTAAACTCACAAATATTGTACTTGGTATTGTGGCTTCTCTCATAACTACACATATGACTTGTGTGAATCCAAATTAAGGAAAGAGACTCCAACATAATCAATTCAAGTTCTCTTTCATCACATTGTTCATAGGAAAAGTGATATCTAATTCTTCCTATTAATTATCATACATACTGACAGAGAAAAGCATTGTAGTTGAATGCTATGATACACTGAATGGGCCAGACTATAAGATGAATGATTTACAAGGATTTTTTGAGGACTACCACTCACTGCAACTCATTCAAGACCCATAATTGTCTATCAGAATCTTTAGTAGGAGGTCCCCCAGTCATAACACCAGCACGTTAGATGCAGTGTAGTATTTGCATAGTTTTTTTCTTTTAATTACAAGTCCAGTTTATATAGAGTAACAATACAAACAGACAGGCAAAATATCAATGAGTTGCATAATTGAATGCAACTAACACTTAGGAGGTGAAAATGGAAGGCTTTTATTGATCTTGTCAAAGAACTGGATTAGGCAGTCAGAAGTTTCAACTCACCATATCTCTGGCATGCATTATCATCACTTGAAGGTGTTCTTTCTGGTATTGAATGGATAGTTTGATGTCACCTTTAATTCCTGAGCCTCGGCGAAAGAGACGATCAGGTGTGGCTGTTGAAGAATTATGAAGGGAAATAAATATCAAAACCTAAAAAAGTTAGCTGGCATTGGTAATATTAGAATACTTTCTGCTGTTTAGTCTTAACGGAACAGTTAATTGATCATTGTATTTAAAGAGATGATGAAATACAACTAGCAATAAGATTAAGCATTTGATATAAAGGCTGTTTAATTGAAGTTTCTGTATAATTTTCATACTTTCTTTCTTTTTCTATCATATACTACTTTTTCCATTTCAAAACACATCTTTATCTTTCTTGAAAGTATTATTCAATTTCATCAAATTAGATATATCTATATTAATTTGATTATGAAATATATATATATATATATATATATATATATATATATATATATATATAAGTCTAGAAAGCTTTACAGCTTTTAACATAAACGCAAGAAAAATTTTTTCAAAAATTTTTTTGTATCATTCAAGTCACTTCTTTCCCAAGATCTGTTAATGTAATTTTTTTCAGTGTTTTACATATACTTTGTTATGGTATCATGGGTAAATTTTCTCTTGTTGGGATCATCAGTTGTTTGCTATGTAACTGTTTTGGGGATTTTAAAAACAAAAGTTATATTGACATGGCACCCCAGCAGTGTTGATCAAAAACCACCTCCCTTTCAGCTATGATTTTAATACATAAATGTTTTCTTATATAGGGTATTATCATAATGTATAGTACAAAGATGTTATTTTATTCTACAAATCATTCAACTTTTTGAAACCGGGCTTTCTTACATAGGTTACCCCAAAAATGTATTTATCAATGAGGGATCAGTAAGTATAACAACAGATGTGACTTGCTGTTTGTGTCACTTCTATTAAGTGTTCACCCTTGTGAATATTAGATCTGTTGTGTAGGTTTTTATCTTGAACTGCACGCAAATATATATATTGATATACATATATAATGAATTAACATCATTAAAACTGTAGCAAACTATAGAAAATGTGAAATGAATAGTTTCTGAAATCACAAGCATATCTGCCCTTAAAGATTACTTACAACGCATTTCTATCTCCATGTTCATGTCAACCCTTTGTTCATCTCTAAGCAGTGGATGGAAGAAAGTATAGACAAGATCACACTGAAAATAACAAGAACACCAAATATATGCCTTCAAATTATAAATGAACAAGTATATATAAACAATATTCTCTTCTTAGACAGATGGAAATATTGAAATTATAAATGTGTAATTAGGTATGGAAATATTCACCTCTGATATTTCAGGAGCATTCAACAACATTTCCTTTAGAAAGCTACTTATTTCAGCCTTCCTGTTGAGTGCCACTGCCCGTACATGACTGCGTCCAAAGACCAACCTACAGAAAAAATTAAATAAATAAATAAAAATCTAGGAGAATATGTTAAACACTTCCCACATTATAGTTTATTTTATAAAAACACAGAAAGTAATTTATTTTTGGAAGGAAAACCTGGCTATGATTTTTACTTCGAAGTCAAATGTTGCTTGAGTAGAAAAAAGTGGGTACTTTAAAACAGTTAAAAGAAAATGACTTTTAAAAACATTGATTTTGGAACAATCACTTGATGGTTTTGTTCAACAAGAATTTTAATAATGTATCTGAAATATTTTTTTATAAAATATGAACAAAAAAATACTTGAGAATAAATTTTTGAAACAATTTTAGAATGCTAAATAATGGTTTGAAAACTCAAGTTTTTGAAAAATGTGAAATAGTTTCAAAAATTAAACAAATTTACAGAGTTTTTTATGAATAATTGCTCATATTTAAGGAAAAAAAATTTATGTAAGTTTAAATACTTAGAAAAATAATACAACAATATATATTTTGAAAACTCTAAATATATATTTGAAAACAATTAAAAAAAAAGTTTAAAAATGTTATATTTAAATGAAAGACATACATTAGCTTATTATAGTTTCTTCTGAAAATTTGTTCCCACTAGAAAATTGACAAATTTGTCAAGTAAATTCCAAGTAGGAATGAGTGACATTGGTTACTTACTTTCCAGACAATGGAGGCCAGTAGACAAGAGGAAAGCGCTGTACCAATTTTTCACGGAACTCCAAAAACTCCGAAAAATGACGAAAGACATAGGAAGGCACTTTTTGGTTTTGTCGCATGATTTTTATGACATAAGTCTGCATAAAGAGAGAATATTTAATTGAAAAAGTGAAAAATATTTGCATTGAAAAATGATATTTTTTCCATATATTGACACCTATATGACTTATTGATCCTCAATAACTAATTCTAGTTTTTTCTTTTTAACTATTAGAAAATGCTGGGATGATAATTCTAAAAAGAAACAAAAATGCCATCTCACTTCTATTGGAAACTTTTAGAATTAACAGATGATGATGAATTCTCTTTTGCACCCTCATTATGAGCAATAATAACGGATGGAGGAAGAAGCTGATTCAAGAAGGTTTTCTAATTAGAAAGCAATGGTACAAGAGCTTCCAGTATTGCCAATAAGGATTTTTTTTCTTTTCCATCATTCCAAAATTCGAAAAATTAAAAAAAAAACAAAAAACATCTGAATTAGCAACATTGGATTAAAAATAAACCCATCTAATTTAGAAGTCCAATTCTCTGGAGAATAAAGTTGAGTTAGATTACTACCTAATGACAAAATTCTAATAAGTGCACATTCTTCATTGTAAAGTTAAGCCAACTTGATAACATCTTGACAGTAAAGCTAAATTAAGTATAGATTTGTAGTATAACATATTTGTCCAGCATTATCAGAGATATAATGTCTTTATAGGGAACCTTTTTTCATAGAGCTTTGCTTTCAATTGCATATTATTTTTACATTTACCATTGTGTTAATACTTACATAGTGTTTTTCAGGAGTGTATCGCTTCTCAAAGTTGATAACATCCAGTTTGTTGATTCTTCCATCTGTATGGATACTGAAATAACAAAAGACAAGGAGCCATTTAGGTTTAGGTTCTCTAGGGTAGTGACCATTCCAAAGTTCTTTATAGTGTGTAGAGCAGACGGTTATAATTGTCATGAAAAATAATTTAGATTTCTTATGATCTAAATAACTTCAAATTCCACACTACACTACTTCAGTGTGCTGATTAATATATCTGGTGAATGCCAACTTTATACAATGGTTGAGTTGTCAAGTAATTGTGGTGTATATATACATATATATATATATATATATATATGCATATACACATAGATTTCATCAATTGTAGTTTGATAATTACTAGTAATCCAATAGACATCAGAGAGTTTTCTTACAAGAAATATCATCGAAATCAAAATCTTTTTAATATCTTGAACACTCCTACCCTATCTCAAATTTTCAAGATCCATAAATCATCTATATCGCTTGTCCCGATTATGTGTCACACTCTGATTGGATAGTTTTCCATCAATTGACTAATCATGAGAGAGAATTTTGGAACAGGGAATTTAGAATGAACTAAAAAGGAACTGTTTTATGGAACAGATTCTTCCCATCATTTCTTTGTCATGTTATGGCATGAAGTTTGTAAAAGATCTGTTTAGCAAACTAGAGTGATTATTTAATGGAAATATTACTTATTTTATTGAAATATCATTTTATCAATAATAACTAGGATTAGGTTGTTTAATAGAAAGGAAAAGGAAAGAGAGGAGAAGAAGTAGTTAGGTAGCTAACTGAGGAGGTAGGAGAAGAAAGAAGTTTGGTAGTTGAATAAGAAGGTAGGAAAAGACAGCTGAAAAAAGTTAAATATTTTACTGAGGGGATGGGGAGAAAAAGAAAGGTAGTTAATGAGGGGGAAAATGGGAGGGGAGAAAAAGAAAGTTGGGGGGTTTAATAAGAGGATAAGAAGGGAGAAAACAAAGGTAGTTTACTGAGGGGGTAGGAGAAATTTTGCACAGCTAATCCATGTTTGTATAACATTTAGCTAAAATCATGGACAGGAAATGAAGATTGGAAGGGATAAGGGAGAGAATGAGAAGTACAGGCATAAAGTGAGAGAAGAGTAAAGGCATAAGATGATGGATAATTTTGGTTGTCAATACCTGTGGAATTTCAACAGGTTCAGCTTGTGAAAGATTATTTAAAATGATTTTATTTCATATATACAATTGTAATTACTGAAGTTTATTCAAAAAGTTACACACCTGTAGGTTTTGGAAACAAATGACAGCAAAGCTCCCTCGTTGTGACTGGAAAATTTCAGTTGTGCCAGGTTGTGTAAGAAAAAGTTGAATTGTGTGAACACTGATCTGGAACTGTCTTCAATCATACTGTAACAATAATAATTGAGAAAATAATATTAGAATGTTTACCTGAGGAAGTGACCAAATAATAATTCATTAACCATATTAGTAATGCAGACTCAGATGTGTAATTTTTGAAAATATCTTTTGGTCATCTGCAAAACATGTTAGCTAAAATTCTTTTTATAGCAATTGTTCATTGAAAAAAAGAAATAAAAGAGAAAAAAAAAGAGAAGAAAAGAGGAAGAAAAAAAGGGGAAAATACAAAAAAAGGGGAAAATACAAAAAAAAGGGGAAAATACAAAAAAAAGGGGAAAAAAGAAAAAAGGGGGAAAAAAAGAAAAAGGGGAAAAAGGAAAAAAAAGGGAAAAAAAGAAAAAAAAGGGAAAAAATGAAAAAAAAAAGAGGAAGAAAAGAGAAAAGGGAAAAAAAGAAAAAAGGAAAAAAAGAAAAAAAAGGGGAAAAAGAGGAAGAAAAGAAAAAAGGGGAAAAAAAAGAAAAAAGGGAAAAAAAGAAGAAAAAAAAGGGGAAAAAAGAAAAAGGGAAGAGAAAAAAGGGAAGAGAAAAAAGGAAAAAGGAAAAAAGAAAAAAAAAAAGAGTTTTATAGAATATTTTTTTCTCTTATGTTTTGAGGTTGTCAGAACACCTGAAGGCTCCATTATTTGGTACTCTTAGAAAAAAGTAATTTTGTCTACTTCTTGTTTCAAACAAAAATTATTGTATATCATGCAGAAGAAAATTTACCGTGTAAAAATGGCAGCTGCTTCCGCATCTGATTTTCCAGGAAGTAGAGCCTGCTGGATGTAAGTGACAGCATTTTCTGAAACTCCAGGAATGCCAGATCGGGACATCTGGAATGAGAAACAAACAATTTTTCGATTTCATCAAGTTGTAAGTTGTAAGTTTTAACTTCTGAGTTCTAAGTATTCCTTACGTCAGTAAACCTCGCACAGTGACATATACTTATTTCCCATGATTAGAGTTGCCACCCATCCCGTATAATACAGGATCATTCTATAGAGCAAAGTAGAATGCACTGTCTCTTACTGAATCGAGATGGGATGTGATTTGTCCTGTATTCCCTTGCAAACCATAATCCAATGCATACACTACATTTTCACATGCTTGGAATGATATAAGGAATAATAAAACTAAAAGAATTTCACAAGACCTGACAGAGAAGTATTGAATCGGAATGATAGGCGAGTTGTCCGTCACCGTGCCTTAATGTTATTGTAGCCCTCGTACCGGAGACTCAGACTGCAACATTCAACAGAGGACTACCATGTCCGCACAGCAGGAAGGCAGAGATCGGTTCATCAAACAGTGTGGTCATTTTAGCTTTGAACTGGGAATAAATTTTTGTACCAAGTTATATCTGGAATCAATAGAAGCAGAATTTCAAGCTGGGTAACATTGAAAATCCACCATGATCCAGCCATGGGAAATTTTTTAGCAGCAATTCAATTGAAGACACCTAATTGACTGAAACTTGACTATATGACATGGGCTCTTTTTGGGGATCCAAAGCTTGTACACCATAACTTTGTTGTTTATGCTCCACTGATCACCAAATGTGATACTGTTATGAAACATGAAGTGTTTTTCATGACGGTGACAAAAATTGTCTCATAATCATCACTATAATGTAATTATGATGTCATTACCACATCTTTGAGATGCATTTGGCTGAAATGTTGGATTTTCATTTTTTTTGTACTTATTTAGCAAAAAATTTTGGTCAAAGGTTTAGACTGATGTATGTATGTTTGATTTTATCATAGTGACAATCAGACTCATCTAAAGTCTTATATATTATCACTTAAAACTATGGAGTCAATCCTATTTGAATATGAATCCATTCATTAAAAAAAGCTTCTGAAAATGTTAAAATGTGTGTTCTTACCAATGAGAAAAAATTAAGGAAGAGGTTCCTGTTTTTGCGCAAGATATTGAATGCTGTGCAACAGAGATCAGTAAACTGCTGGAAGCGGCTGCTATTCTTGTCGCCTCCATTGATGACATACATCATATCTGATGTCAGAACAAAAGGCACCCGGTCTCTGTAGAATAAAGTGAAATTGAAAGCTAAAAATTAAATTTCTCTATCGATGATATTGACAAGTTTATATAAGTTTTTGCAATGAAACTGTTATTCCTTGATCTTTAGAATTCAAGAAGGGCAAATTAAGCAGATTTTTACAGTAAGAGCAACGGTTATTAAGATTGTTTATAATCAGTCATCTTTTTCTGATAAATTACTTCAAATAAAGTTATATGAAATATAAGGAATGAAAGTTTTCTTTGATCAATAGAATAACTAAGGGTAAACTTAATTCTCATAGAATTTTTCACACTTACTATAGACTTTTTGAATTTGCCAAAATGAAGGTGGAGAAAGAATGTTTTAGGATTTTGATTAATTTGTTTATTTTATTCTGTTTATTTTTTATTTGTTTTCATATTGGTTAGACAGGTTAGGGATAGTGTCAGTATTAGTATTTCCATTATATATATCTCCTCACAAAGCTGACTGAGCATTATGTACTTCCAACAAATATGTACAAATGAAAGCACACACACACACACACTATATATATATATATATATATATATATATATATATATATATATACACACACATACACATACACACACTAGTATTATACCTGTCAAAATAATTGACATTGTGAGATTTGGAAATTTTGACTATATCTTAGGCAAAATTTCAGGATATACAATTGAAAAAAATTTTTGTATTCAAAACCATCCATAATCCTGAAGTTAAATGGTTGAAATATGATACATGTAATGAGTCAAGACAGAAGATGAGCATATACTTTCTATTCAACTTAAATTAGCATTTGAAGCAGTTTTTTTATTTATCTGAGCTTGAAAAAATAAGGAAAATTTCAGCCATGATATTTTTCAGACAAGCAAAATATCAACACAATACAAATCCATACGTCACCAATTTCAGGAACCACAAATATATATTTGCATGAATACCTGCTTTATAAAAATTGTGCTTTTTCAAATGACTCTTTGCATTTTCATCTTACTGGGAATGCATTAAAGCAGAGTCAATCATATGAGTCAGATCAAATAAAGCCAATTAATTCCTCTTGAAGATAAATTACTGAAGATTTAGAGAAAAATTACCTTTTAAAACTACCAAACATCTGTGCATCTCCCAAGAATTTTCCAAAGTCTATATGAAAGAGATGTCCTGACTGTTTCAGCATGATATTGTCATTGTGTCTATCACAAATACCAAGTACATAGGTTGCCACACAATAACCAGCACATGAACACATGAAGTTCTCCACAGCCTAAAAAGATCAAAATCTTGTTTATTGAATAAATGACGTAATGGAAGAGTTATAATTAATACAAAAAAAAATTGAAAATAGAAATTTGTAGCAAAGCATAACAGATTGAAGCTCCATTATGCTCCAAATTGACAAGCACAAAATGTTCTGCACTTCTAAAGAAGAATGTAAATACTCAAGAATATTTTTCAATACATTTCCAATTTTTCGAAAATTCATGAGTTGTCTCCCTTCGACAATAATCCAACTATAAAACAAATATATTTATCGTTTCAAGGAGACATTTCTTGAAGATCAAGATGTTCAGGATATATGTTTTTCATAAATTTGCCGATTGATCCTCGGATTAACTTGAATTTTAACAATTCAATGTCTTTAATTTAAATTTATTGTATTTTTATTCATTATTGTCAGTAATCATTTTGGGGGGGTTAAAGTTATATTCTACAGGTATGACCAGTATATTATTTTCTCTCACTTATCTAATATTACCTTTTCATATTCCATTTGGGTAGGGTTATTTTTCTGTAGCCATTCTTGCAAGGGGCGTTCCTTGAATGATCCTGTCAAACCATAAGATACTTGAATCTTTCGCAATGTTTCAGACTCAGTAACTATTTCAACCATTCCTGAAGCAAAAGAGAAAATAAAAATCATTTGACATTTTAGATTATCATCATCATCATCACCCATTTTCAATCAAATGACATTGATAAGAGTGATTGTTGATTCAAGAAAAATGTACTTAAAATTCATTCTTCACTTTGATTACTGTCAATGTGACTGAGACTCTTTCTTAAAATGCCCTTTTATGATATGTTTCATCTGTTTATCTTTGCAAGCAGCAATTTTTCACAGGGTTTATATTTTAGAAAAATTAGTGCTAATGCTTATTCTAGTTTTATAAAATTGTTTTTTACTCAATTATTTACATGTAATTTGCATCATACATTTTTATGCAAATCAAATCACATAGAGAACCAACTGACACAACAGCATAACACTTGCATTTTTTTTTTCAGTAAAAAAATACATTTCCAGGTATTGTATTCAGCAAAAGGAATCTCATTTTTGATTAACCATTCACACACAATCCAAAAAATTCTGACGTAAATCTAGAATTCAGTAATTATTTATTGGAGTAGTCCTGAGCTTTACATTGTTTCAAACCATTTTATAAAATCTAATTTCATTCTTTCTTTCTTATCTCAGAATGATAATATCACTGCTCAGGACAGAATCATGTGTAATTCTAAATGATTTGGTTTGTAATAATAAATTTGCCATAACATTGAAGCAATAGTTCATACACTCACAAGTAATTTGCATCCATGGTAGGAGCAGATTGAAATTATGACATAAAAATTAAGGTTAGCATTTTTAACAATGTTTTTCTCCATTGGGGACTCAATAAAAACCAGATTGTAATATGTGATGCATATGCATTTTGATGCTTGTAAGTAGATGTTCATATGAATGAAGTTCTTAGCATCATGACACAAATGGAGATTCAATGCAAAGCCACAGCATATTCCTTATATGAACTAAGCAGTCAATTGAGTCTGTCATTTTATCACATTGAATTGAGTAACTGAACATAGGAAGATATCTTTAGTAGCATTTTCATTGCAAAATAATATTTGAATAGTTATGTAATATTTTCAGTAGTCACTATTACCTTTCTTTGGTCCAGTGCTGAGGCAAGCAAAAGTAATGATCTTGAGATCAAGGTTTTCTTGTTGCCAAAGTTTATCCATGATTCGGATCATCTGGAGGGTGAGCATATCCTGTCGAAGATCATCTCCAACCTTAAAACAGACAGAGTTTAATCAAAATTGAAAAAATTGAAAATTCAGGAGTCATAATTTTTTTTATTCATTCAGATATTAGAACTGTAAGTTATAAAAATTAGCAAACAGTTATAATTTAGAAATTAATCATATAAAAATTGATTAGTGATGTAGATAATTATTCAGAGAAATATTTAAAAATTTTTTCTTAGATACGAACTAAGTCTCAAGAATTTTACAAAGTTTAAACAATCAAAAATATTCATTTAGCCTGTCTTCTCCAAAGAATCCTGTAAGCTGAAATCCAAAATGAACTTGACATTATTTAAATTATGAATACATGAATCCCCAACATTTTCCTTTTACAAAAAAAAAAAGTGAAAGTAAATACTCAACAAATATCTATTTTTCAACATGATCTCCTTCATTGTCAATGCACTTAAGCTTACACAGTGAATATTTCAGATCAAAACAGTGAACTATCCTTGTATCCTATATATAATTTTCAAATGGAAATATTTGTTCCTTATATTTTGAATATATAGAAAAAAAAATGCATCTCATGTTGAGCATAGAATTCACCGGAAAATGATTTTTCTCTTCTCAGATATAACTCAAATAAACTCATGTTATTGTTTTTATTGAATTTTTTGTCCACTTTGTCTTATTCTATGCATAGTTGGTGACACCGTTTCATGTAGAATTGGCAAAACTGAATACTCCATAATACCAATTAATAATCTTAGGAGTAATGTTAACCTTATGGCCAAGTGGATAAGAGACAAAAACTAACAAAAATACAACAGGTTTGGTTATTCACTCAATAGAGACCATCATGTGATAAATATCCTCTGGCAGCATGCCATGATAGGGGGTGATCAATTAAAAAATTGAAGAAAAAAAAAAAGGTAATTAAATCTTGACCTTTTTGTTGGGCAGTGATCACTAAGAAAATGTCCAAATTTTCAAAAAACCAGAGTAAATGCTGCCAGATACATACTAAGGGATCAATTTAGTAAACAGAACCTCCCTTTAAAAATCTATTTAGGGTGGGAAATTTCAAAGATCAAAAAAGCCCTTATTTCTAGACATAAGAAGTAAATTTTGGAATTTTCAACTCTTCAGCACCATTGGTATGGCCTGTGCCTATACGCATCATACATATATGGACAAACAAACTTGAAAACTGAAGAAAAACCTCTGTTGACAATTTTGGTTGATGGTTTTTAATACAATAGGGATTTTTTACTGACCTTAAACATTGAGTAAACTGGTTCAGCTTCTGGATTGCAATTCTTGAAGACCAGCTTCAGAGGGAATGCATTGGACGTATAGTAGGAACAAGACTGAAAATAATAGATTTAATAAAATTTTCTATATGTATCAAAGTAAAAAAAAAGAACTGAAATTTTGATAAGTTAGTTAAAAAGTAATAATGAATACTTGAAAAATTGTTTGAATGATTTCACATTTGAAAAACTAAGATAGTATTAAAATCAAACTGATTTTCAACAAACATAATTCTGTGATATTGTTTAAGTATGATATCACCAACAGAAAATTTCCATCATACATCAACATGGTAAAATCTTAATTCACATGCATGAAATGGAGATAACTCTTTTTAGCCGTAAATTGAACTTAAGCTCACAGGATTATCTCATGTTATTTGGTGATATATACTTCTTCAAAAACAAAAAAAAAAAAATTCATTTCCATACAAACCTTAAGCATTTCACTCACTCAATGTTAAAAATGGTGCACAAATAAAAATTATCTAATTCATTCAGAGCAATAACAATATAATTCATAAATTTATTTCTGTTTTTCTTTCATGGGGGATGATCCTGTGAGCCTTCATTCATTTTGAGGTTAACAGGAGTTATCTTCATACATCAGTGGGAAAGAGTAACAAGTGACTAAAAAACATATTTTGCTTACCTTCAAATCTATTCCACAAACCTCCCAACTTGGATTGAAAGGAAGGTGGATCTCTTTTTTATGATGGAACCACTCATAAAGTTTTTCCAACTGATATCGAAGACACAACTGTAAAATTCAAGGAAAGAGATAATTAAAATGAAATTTAGAAGAAAAGATTATCATAATTGAGTCACGTAACAAAATTATTCTGACAATAACATTTAAAACCTCATCATAGATGAAGAGATATCAATTTAGTGCATAGCTTTATGATAATGGCTACAACATGTTCATCTTGAGTTGAATCTTAAATATTTTTCCTTCAATCTGATATCCAAGGTTTACAATTATGTTAGCTCCTTGGCAGAGCAGAGAATGGCTGATAAGTATCACACTTCGCTGATGTGAAAGTAGGCACAGCAAGAGCTTTTATTTCATAACTCCATTTATTTTTTGTTACAGCTCATCAGTCTTTGGACAAGGCAAACAGAAGCATTCTAATCTGCACCCACAAGTAAAATGGAGTTACTAAACACTTTGAGAGAAGACTATTTAGAACAGAAACTTATCATTAAGTGAATTTAAAGTTTATATCCATCAGGTTGTGGTGTGCAAATGATCTAATGTTTAAACAGGAGAAAATTTCTTTTTCTTTTCCCATCATGGTCAAGCTTATTATGTCGTGAATTCCTTATCCATTGTGTGGATAAAATAATTTTGCAAAACTGTATACATGGAGTAGAATAGCTACTCTATAAGTATATCAAATACATATTGACATATCTTTATCCACCTCTAATGTACTCATCTATGTGATTTTATTCTCCACAAATCAGTACAGTAACTATAGAAATAACCAAGATGAAAAAAAAAAAAAAGAGAAAGAGTATTTGAGGAGCCAATGTACTAACGTCTTTATCTTTTGCAGCCTTCAGTTTTTCAGCCATAGAACTAAGTGTCTTGACCAAATCTTCCTGTTTACGGAATTCTTCATAGAGAGCCTCACCGGCCACATTTGCCAGAGCAACAAACATCAGTTTGTACCAATGTTGGCAGGAATCATCTTGGGCAGCACCTTTCAACAGCCTTTATGAATAATTCAAAAGAATAAAAATTACAAATTTAAGATTCTTGAAAGAAAAGAAAACAGTAAGGTGAAGAAATGTTCAGGTAGAACATTGTCATTGTTCTATGACTTACAAGAACTAGTATTCTCATCTTTATTGTTTTCAATGCAATGTTTCAATATATTCTTCAACTTCCTTTAGGAGTTTGCTGTATTAAGTGACTTTTGAGTATCGTCTAAATTATTCTTTTGTGATAAGAATATGAATAAAAATAAAATAAGTATAACTAAGATGGTAAAAGTACATAAATTAAAAAAGATGAGAATACTAGAATAAATAATAAGATGCATTAAGGCAAAAAATTAGAATCCCCTAAAACTTACATTGGAAAATATTTGTTTCTCAAGACATAAATTGTAATTCAAAAGGTGTCACAAATTTTCAAACTTAAAAAAAAAAAAAAAAAAAAAAAAAAAAAATTAAAAAACTTTAATAACAGCAAAATTTCATACATATATAATTAATCAACTGGAGACATTTTGATGCACTAAATATTTTCTTTCATCTCCTCAGGAGTGTGCGTGTACTATTTTTTTTTTTTTAAAGAGTTTCTTCATAGAATGTAATATAGTTTTCATACATATAGACTTTACATTGTTTAGCAACTGATGGTCTCTTCCACCTGAAAAAAATCATTTGTTATTTTATTAATTAAGTGAAACCAGTTGTGACTCACCAGAAAAACTTATGAGCAAACTGTATACTGTTGAAAGATTTTTCCAAAAGCAGTTTAGCCAGAGGCGAGTTATGATAACAATCAAATTTTAAGGCCTGCAAAATAACAACATAAAGATAAAGCTGAGTATGGCTTGGTTAGTAATGAGGATTCACGGGTTTACTAAATCAATTAATCAATCAGTATATATATATATATATATATATATATATATATATATATATATATATATATATATACTACATCAAGGATAAATTATGGAATCACCACGTTTGGGTGTTCCCCCAGCTTTTTTTAAATTTACAGCAAATAAGCAAATCACAGATATGACACAAAACCATCTTTGTTTAATAGCTGAACATCCTTGCTTCATGAAATATACCTCAAACAAACTTGATTAAATAATTCAAATTAAACCTCTAAAGAATGTTAATCCATAACTGACTTCATTCAAGATTCAACTCACAATGTTTACCACATTCAAACCTATATATATATATATATATATATATATATATATATATATATATATATATATATAAATTATGAAGTCATAATGAAGTAGGTGCCATGAATAATTATATATATATATGTATATATATATCCTTTCAAAAATAACAAGCAAAAAGTTCAATCTTAGCAAATACTTACTTGTATCAATTGAGGCAAATAATCAATGAGTTCATCAGTGGGGAGGGCACGTAGGCACTTGACGGCAGTGGCTCGGACTTTGACATCAGGATAGCTGAGGAAGAAATCAAGTGAAATTATAAAGACCATTCTAATAAGATATATTTATGAAGAATTTTCAACTATATGATGCATGAATACCATCCTTTTTATTTTGGCATATATACATGTGAATTTGTTTTCAAATGAGTAAATAACCCCATAATTGTTACATCACCTGGTCTAATTCACCAAAAACAAATGCTTTTATCCAGTTAGGCCAACAAATTAACAATATTTGAACTCATCAAATTTCAATTACTAGTAATAAGTTTATGCTATTATGTAAGAGTAATGATAATTTATAAATATGACCTTTGGCTATCAAAATGCACACAATACATTATTCTAGAAAGAAAAGATTACAACGAATTTCTTCACACTCTTGACCTTGGAAATATTTGGTTTGATTGTTAAAAAACATCAGCCTTGATAAAACAATGGAAGTAACAGCATGAATAAGAGGAGAGGAGATGTGGTGAGTGAAATCCATGACAAAGATGAGAAACAATCTGTTCTATTCAGAGAATTACTATTTAGTTATCTCAACCAAAAGAAACGTCATCAGACATTATTATACATATCAGGTAACACTACATTTACCTAAAGCTCTCTCATCTTGAATAAAATCAAGTAACATTCACTAAATAGATTGGGAATATGAGAAATAACTCAACTGACATAGAAATTAATTATATTATCACTATCTTTGCCATCAGTCTAAGGCGTGTGTCTATCAAAATAGAGAGTATGATTACAATTCTAATGGAACTGAACAGGCCTATAATTTTTTTAGCTTTAGACATAAATATGATTTCTCGTTATTCATTCTTTCGTCCTTCAAGAATGATGAGTCAGATTCAAGTTCAACAAGGCACAAGCTTTAATCTGGTTGGTACATTGGATGTACTCAGAACCTCTCACCAGTCTCTTCTAAAAATGAATTTTTTGGAAAGTAAAATGTCTTTTTCTGAACAGGAAAAATCAGCAAGTGATAAACAGAGACTGGATAAGACAATTCAAATGTCTTGCAAAACGAAAAATGGTGCTCCTTAAATAAAAAACTTGTACCTACAGTCTGGGCAAAAGTGTGTTTCAAAATTTAGAGGGACCAACCACATTTTTTTCAGGAAGAAACTGTGTAAATTTGTATCTCAAATTCAATTTTTGATCTTGCTGAGTGGTCTTACATGAAGACAGAAGTAAAATTGCCAGTGAGTGATAAAATATAAAACTTTTTTGTCAAAATTTCATGTTTTATGAGTCACTATTTACAAAAGAACTTGTTACGCATATAAGATATTTTGAACTTTCTGGTAATTCAACACAATTATATCATTCTTGAATTTACAAAATTCAAAGGTGTCAGTAAGTGGAGATAATGTAACAGTGAATCACAGGTCATAGTGATTAATTTGTCCTGAAGCAGAAAATAAAACAAAATTGAGAAAAGCTATTTACTTACTAGGGTAAGAGCAGTTCAAAGGCCTGGGTGGGCTGTAATGGCTGCCACTGACCCAGGAAGCAGTAGATCTCAGGCAAACAAAATGACTCCCATTTTGGTGCAGCTTGCAGGACGCGGGGCAGGAAAGCAGGGTTTTCCATCAAATGGTACTTCTTTTCCCATAGCAGCTGCAACTCAGCTTCTGTACACCTACAACATACAGAGATAAGACCAACTTCTCATTTTGGTGTAAGTGATAGAAAGAAAGTTCAAAATAATGAAATTTAGGGTTCTATTCAGTTTCTGATAGTCAAGTGAAATAAAAAAGAACACATTTCAACCATAGACCAATAGTTCTTCCTCCTTTTTAAGCTGCTTAAAATCAATGATATATATTCACATAATGCAGAAATGAAGAGAAAACTGTAGTGGTGGGAGAAGGGTCAGGCTCGTCCAGCAAGAAAACAGAATATAATACATAAAATCCTTTTGAAAATCATGACACCGCCTCACCAGGTTACATTTTGACAAAGTTAAACAAGTAGTGGGTGTCAACCAAGAGCCAACAAATGAGAGGAGGAAATAAGAAGAAAAAAATAAAAATAAAAAATAAAAATTAAGAATATGATATACTTTGAATTTTCACTACCATTTCTATTTTAGTCGCTAATTTTCAACTATTTTTGGCAACTTTGAGGCTAATAATTTTTTTAGCCCTTTAGATGGCCAAAAAATTGCTAACAATATTTTAAAATCATTTTGGCATTTTTTATGCTTCTCCAAGTTTTTTTTTTCAAACCACATTATAAGCTACTTCGTGTCATATTGAGCCACATAAATGATCAGCAGTATAATAACTAACTTTAAATTCGCCAAATATGTATCTATTTTGTCGAAAATGTAACCTTTTGGTGAGGTGAAAATTTTTTTATATTAGTTTCTGTCTTCCTGCTGATCTAGCCAACCCCCATCTACTGTTTTCTCTTCATTTCTGCACAATTTCATGAGGGTCATTCTTGAAGTTTGGGTGGGGATCTGGGGTCTGGACTCTTCACCCCCGCCCCTGACTCAGTATAGTTTAAGTATCTTGGAAGAAAAGCATTCACACAAACAAATGTTTTTAAACAAACAAACAAAAACCAGCAACACTATTTAATGCAAGCAAAAGTATTTGCTATAACTAAGAAAATACAAAAATAAATTCCATTCATTTATTTCAATGGTTTATTCCTTCAACTTATACAGTTTATATTCAGCTAGTAACATAACAAATTTCAAGTCCTTGACAGGAGAGATTCTCAACTCATTCAGCTATGCTATAAATTTTTCAACCATTTTGAAGACATAATGAGGTCACACGACCATTATATTTGTACAATTTTGTCATAAATGTAATCCATAGCTTATAAGCTTCAAAACAATAAATGACTTCCCAGGATTTCATAGAAAATGAGAAAATTTAAATCCCTTAAATGTCTTTGCTTTGTAACTCTTGGAAAAAAAAAACAAGTCTGAAAAATAAAATTGTAAGTGCATTCTCTCCAAGTAGCTATCAAAAATTCTTTCTGTAATAAAAACATTGCTTACCGTGTTGCTGAATCTTTCTCTAGTACACCATTCAAAATTTCTTGATCTTCAAGTTTCAAAGATTCAAAACTTTTCTTGATGCTGAAGAAGACATTGGGAGTAGGAATTATTAGCTTTTATGCTCGTCAATTATCTTCTAGTGTAACATTCAACAAAGAAAAAAGTCAGAAAAATATATAAAGAGAAAGCCCCTTCAAATGAAGTTTGTTATTTTAACCAATAATATCTGGAAGCAATCTAAAACTAGATAGCGCATCCCTGTGACAATGCCTCAATGGGAGTAATTGTGCATGGATCCACCTGAAAATCTGATGACCCCTTACATAGCCTATTGTCCACCCTTCAACAAAATTTCATAGAAATTCATTGTGAACTTTTGGAGATATTGTGTGGACAAACATGAAATTTGGTGATATTATTTGGTTTGGTCAAATAATTACAATTTAGGAGAGATAATTGTGGATGGATCCGCTCCAAAATTTAATCAGTTCTCCTGTAAACTATTGTCCACCTTTCCACAAAATGACATAAAAAATAATTGATAACTTTTGGAGATATCGGGTGGACAGTCATGAGCGTATACATAAATGTAATTTTAAAAAATAGAATATTTGCGAATCAGAAAAAATGCCTGGATCCGCTCAAAAATTATCACCTCTTTCTTACCCCATTGTCTATCCTTCCACAGAATTTAATTGAAATTCATTAAATACTTCAAGATATATTGCAGGGATTGATGAACCAAAAAAATAAATAAAAAAAACAAACCAACAGATAGACACAAACAAAAATATATAGCTCTTTTCAACTTTGTTGACAGAGGTGAATAAATCTTGAAATCATTATTAAGCATGCTTTGGGGGGTCATCAGACTTATAAATGATTTTTTTTTTCTATCACTGACTTTACAAAACTAATGCTGAACTTTCATACCCAAGTGCAAAGCGACAAGTCTTTTTTTTTTCTTTTGTAGAGGTGATCACTGAATAAGTTACTCAACTTTTCTCATCTTTTGTTGTGTGACGATCACTGAAAAAAGTGAATTATCAACCAATTTAGCATAAACTGACACTGTAACTGATCCCCCCCTCTAAAACCCTATTTGGGGGAGAGGTGATTTTAAAAATTCTATTTGATTCTCTTTCACTGATTTGTTTGATAACAGGATAGATATCTTCTCCGAACATGTCCCGAAAATAAGAAATCTCTCCTCTAATTTCAGAGATCCCATATTGTCTCTTAAATTCAAAGTGATGTTGGACAGATTTGTTATAAAACTCCGAAATATCAAAGGAATAAACAATTGATGAAATATACGGGGAAAACAAACCTTGCAAATGCTACAGGTGGTTCTGGAAACATGATGATTTTCCCAAAATCTGGGAGGTTTATCTGGAAAATAAACAAAATTTTGTTTCTCACTAACTGAAATAATATTGAAAGAAGAATGGTCCTACAAAAGATATATATATATATATATATATATATATATATATATATGTGTGAGTAAAGAAATCTGAATCATGTCAAACGAAAAATGAAGATTCTGCATTCATTGTATACACCTGTTCTGTCTCAATTTGAATAGTATATATATATATGTATATGTATATATATGTATATATATATATATATGTATATGTATATATATATATATATATGTATATATATATATGTATATATATATATATATGTATATGTATATATATATATGTATATATATATATATATGTATATGTATATATATATATGTATATATATATATATATATATATATATATATATATATATATATATATATATATATATATATATATATATATATATATATATATATGTATATATATATATGTATATATATATATCTATATATATATATATATATATATATATATGTATATATATATATGTATATATATATATCTATATATATATATATATGTATATGTATATATATATATCTATATATATATATATATGTATATGTATATATATATATCTATATATATATATATATGTATATGTATATATATATCTATATATATATATATATATACATATATGTATACATGTATATGTATATATATATATCTATATATATATACATATATGTATACATGTATATGTATATATATATATATATATATATACATATATATATACATATATGTATACATGTATATGTATATATATATATCTATATATATATACATATATGTATTCATGTATATGTATATATATATATCTATATATATATACATATATGTATTCATGTATATGTATATATATATATCTATATATATATACATATATGTATTCATGTATATGTATATATATATATATATATATATATATATCTATATATATATACATATATGTATTCATGTATATGTATATATATATATATATATCTATATATATATACATATATGTATTCATGTACATGTATATATATATCTATATATATATACATATATGTATTCATGTACATGTATATATATATATATATCTATATATATATACATATATGTATACATGTATATGTATTATATTCATATAAACTAACCAAGCTGCTAAAAAGGTTCAGCTCAAATCTGAATTATGGAAAAAATTGAAATATTTGTTGTAATAATTCAAAGCCCCCCCCCCCAAAAAAAAACAACAAAAATAACAATTTTGATATTTTCAATTTTTTTTAGACATTTACATTTTTATTTTGAACTCTCAGTTTTGATAAGTAATAATTAAAATTGTCATTATTACTTACTTGCAGAAAGACTGTGTCTGACAAGATGGTAGATGATGTAGGGCCCAATGGATCAGCAGCTATACCCATCCTCATGGGGACTAATTGACTCCCTTGCACTAATTCTCTGTAAAGGTTTCAAAGTCTATTATTCACAATTTGGGTATATTTAAGCAAGAAATATCATGAGAATAATAACAGATGAAAATTTAATGGTAAATAATCATACTTTATAATTAGTCACTCTTAGTAATAATCAATGTAAGTCACCATTGATTATAATTGTAATGAACATCATATTTATGACAGACAGTAATCACAATCAGTATCAACAGTCACAGTTTACACTAACTAGTTGAGTAAATCAAAAACTATAACCGATAAAGGGTATGATAGGCAAAGAGTGATTTATAATTTTGTAACTAGCAATAATTAGTAATGATCCCGATAAGTAATATTTCCAGAAATCAATGTTTACTATTGACAATAAATGCTAGGGTTATAATCAATTGATTTTAAAAGTAATACTCCGCAATAGTCAAAACTAATAATAATTGGGAGTGATCATAAATCAAACATGAACATGCTTACCCTTTATAGTTAAATAGTTGGATAGTGGCTCCAGCCAGAACCACAGGAGTAGGGGATACTGTATTATCTGAAGTTCCACAAGTGATGGGGATTCCTCTGAGAGTGAAGGACAATCTGGTCTCACGAGGAAGAGTATATAAGGTAACAGAATCAAAATGTAACCTGCAAAGATATATTGAAAAGTTTTCATAGGGTATGGAATCAGTGACATGACCCACAAGAAATTGTTTCATATTTTGCGCTTGTTCAAGCATTTTTGCAAACGTAAAGGGAAAATAGAATCACCAATTGTTTAAATCTAAAAATGTTTTTAGCAAATATTCTTTATTATGCACTTAGAATCACAGTGATAATAGTTAAACAAGTAATAACCTAAATCAAGCCAATACTTGTCACTATTTCAAGGGAACTCAATATCACTCTCTCATCCAAAAAGTAGAGTACCTATTGCAGTTGCATTGGTTTATGTTCAAGCATTACAAGATTTTGTTCATTGTTCGCTTCATGAATATTGTCTAATGTCAAAGACCATTGGCCAAAAAATATCAACTCAAATAAAGAGCATCTCATAATAAAACAAATTCTTTTTGCAAGCCAAACCGAATCAATATGGTATTATTTTTAAAATTTGATTTTGTACCCGCAAAAAAATCAAACAGAGTTTCAACTGAGCAAAGGAGGTTTTTAAACATTTGTTATTAACCTTCACAGAAGAATGGCTTTTTTGCCTCTCAAAATTATCATCTGCCGAGTCCTTTTTACACCGATGGATCATAGAACTCACTTGATCCTTGAGTTTTTGAGATTCAAACCACAAGCCATAGCCTTCACAGAATGCAAAACATCTGCAACCAACCTGTGGAGGATTTCGATTGAGGCATATGCAATGAGTTTCTTAACCAATGGGTCAACCAACAAACTCTACTAAGAGAAGTAGATATTTATGTTTATGCACAGGTGATGTAACTAAATAATAAAAAAAGGATGGTGAAAGTGCCAAAAAGACACAAAATATTAAAACAGCCAACACTTCAAAAGATGGTTCATCAACCTAATGATCTAATACATGATAGAGACCAGTGATCAACTCTATCATAGCTTTCAAATATATCTGTTAATACATTGTATATGATGACATACATAGAGATATCTCTTCATCTTGCATAATAATTCATTTCTGAGTATGATAAGTTGAATTAGATTGTCTTCAACTCAAAAAACAGTGGTAGTTTGCTAGGTGGAAGAGAAAAAAAAAAAGTACAAGAGATATTAAATCATTATCAACTTGCTCATGAGGCAAGGACTATAGATGATCTAAAATGACAGAAACGAATCGTGTAACGAGGAAAATGAAAAAAAAAAAAAAGTTCAGTTCAAGATCTTTGACCGAATCAATAAAGACAAACGGTTTCAATCTTCAGATTTCACTACCCCCATCAATATCTAACCACAACTGAAGAAATGTGTGTGTGTGTGTATGCGCCATGGCCATTGTATGAAGAAGACATTGCAGTGTCAATATTGAAGTTTTTTTCTGATCAGCGGTCTTTGTGAAATCTAACAAGAATGAATAAAAAAAAGTATAGATTATATTTTATTCTAAATTCAGACATAAATATCTAAACTGGCAATAAATCCAAATTTAGATAGAAAATATCTAAATTGGCTACACTGAACAAAAAAAAAAAGAAAAAAAAGAGCCATAGTTTTGTATGATGCATGGAAAATTATTCTATATGACAATTATGGCAGGCTGCTAAACACATCATGAAGTACAGTTCCTTCCAAACATGCACCTTTGGATCAGGCGCTGCTCTTGTCCTGAAAATTTGTACCATTTGAATATCACCAAGGCCTTGGATATAACTGATTGATGGTTTGTGAACTTCTTGAACTAATGGCTAAGTAGTTATTAATAGAAACATCTGCCTCACTTTTCTACTCCACATATTGCTTTATCTAAGATTTCAAAAGATTATTCAGAGACACCAGTTTAATTCATATGATCTGGTAAGAAAATCTATACAATTTTCTTTTTACCCACAAATACACTTTTTATTTTCAAAATTAATATTAAACTGTTGAACTTAATTAATAGTGAAAAAGGGAATCTATCCTTTGATGTAAGTAATTTTAAATTGATTAGTTCCTAATGATATCCAAGTAAGGTTGGAAGCAGAGCAAGACTTCTTGACAAAATAACAAATGGTTGAATTCTGAAAACTTTGAACTATAACTGTTGCATGGAAAAATCATTCAACTTTCAACCCAAAAGCCTAGTCTGACCACAGATAAGTAGTATTTGATCTTGATTTTTATTTCAAAATTTGCACAACTCATGATGTGACTAATATAGCTAACACTATCTAAATTCCTTCTTCAATCTCTATATGAGAATAGAGAAGGTTTACTGAAGTTAGTATATTTTGAAATTTACGGCAGGGTGTTCTGTAAGATGAGGGTTCGTATCTGGTTGATTTCTAAGTCCATACTAGTTATTTCAATTCAGTGTAAGGAAAATTTAATCTATAATTTCAAGACTTGAATTGTTTAAAAGGAAAAAAATTAGCTATTTCCAATATAAGATTTCAATTATACGTAAGATTTCCTTGGAAATGACCTGGAAGTTTCTGGAGTGTTAATCTAACTAACTTACTTTGGGGAAGGGGGGGTCAATTTTTGTGATATCAGTTCTGTTAGTCAGATCTTTCAAATTTCACGTATTCTGCATGAGACCAGCATCTTGATACATTCGCACACATTTTATAAAAAGTCAAATTTATTTATATTTATTAAATTGGTTTACAATTTGATAAAAATGATATCTTAGATGAGAGGGCTAAACTTTCAGCCCATACTCAGTAACAGTATTAATGGTGGAATTAATTTCAGTAACTGATATACCCCAAAACCCAATTTTAGCCAATTTTGGTACCATCATTTTAAAAAATTTCAGGGAGAGCATGCCCCTTGACTAGCCTGAAAGTCTTCCCCTAGCACTTTTTGGGGTGGTGCTCAGACATTTCTCATTCATTCTTAATTTTGAGATTGACAAGTCTGGTCTGTGGTATCTTCATATTTCATCATCTTTCGGACCAAAATTCAGCAAATGGTCAGATTCTAATACATTTTTGTTTTTGGAAATTCAAGCAGAATCATTGAAATTGATGGAGAAATTATTTTCTGGAGGAAATTTCCACAAAATGAAACTAATTCTGTTTAATTTTTCCCCTTTTCTCAAGTTGAAAGAGAAAACAAATTAGAATAAAATGAAACTGCATGTCGTTAGTAAATTTTTCTTGTTTTCACTAAAAAGGAAAAAAGCCCAAATGATCACATAAAAAATTTCATCAATTAAAAATGGGAAGAAATAAGAGATTTCATGGAATAGGAAATAAGATAAATAAATACAATTGAATTAATAAATTTCTTTTTATTTCACACTATTTTCCAATTGGGACCAATATGGTTAAGTTGTAACAAAATTTTAGCATTAAGTAAGAAAGTAACAGCAGTAAGTCATGTTTAGAATGGCACTTTTCCTCCCTTGATTATGACAGGAGTCCTTGGAGTGTAAAATGCAAAAATATATCTATATTATCAGATCTTAGGAGGGACCCACCGCACACAAACCATTGTGGAATTTTTTTTTTTTTCTTAGATAAAGCAGATTTTGTTTAAAGTTTTCAATAAATTTCTGACAAATCCACTTTGATAGTACAGACTACCACATATTTCAATGTTGTCGTTCAAAAGGCATCAGTCAAGAATGTCAACACTTGTACAAATATTTTGATTGAATTTGCACTAATTGAGTAATAATTGTGTATCTTTTTGTAAATTTGAATGAATAAAGGTTTTATTGTGATTTTATTTTTTATTTTGTACCATATGTCACAGGAAGGATTAAGTAATAATTCAGTTTTTTTCAATTTATATTAAAAAAAATAAATATTACTTATAAAAGAAATAATATTTTAGGACAATTATTTTTAATATCAAATAAGTAGTATCGGTTAACTTTTTCTTTAAGGTGGCCTGCAAAATTAACCAAAGTCTCTAAATGTATAATTCATAATTGAAAGAATTAAGAGATATTGTCCTGAAATACTACTTATTTCATTTAGAAGTATTACTGTTTGTTTTTTTTTCTACATTTGTAAGAAGAATATTGAAAACTTTAAAATAAATTGTTTTATTTTTTTCAATGTGTGGTTTTTGTCTGGTAGGGGTGATTATTTTGTCCCGATCCGGAGGGACCGCACTTCTTTCTAAGACCACACTACTTAACTTGTATTCATCACAGTAAGTCACTTTTGAAGAAATCCAATGCAGTAAAACTCTTCTGAATGTTCTCTCATTCGTATTAGATCAGTTAAATACAAGTTCTTATTTTCATCACAATAAGTATTCTCGAAATATACAAACGTATTATTAACGTAGCCACTATTTATTCATTTATTCATTTTTGGTTTCTCAACAATTCCTCAAAAAAAAAAAAAAAAAAAAAAAAAAAAAAAATGGTATTCAATTTTTTCATTTTTATCAATTATTATTTTTGCTAGACAAAGAATTCATTTTGTTTGACCGATTTCCATATCCATACCTAGAACTAGGCATCGGTCTTAATTTCTACCACAAATTAATTTGCAATATAATTGTATAATTTCTGTAAAAAAGCAAATTCGAAGTGATCATTTAATATGCCTATTGTAGCCATGGTGATTAATATAATTTCTTCAACATGTCTAGGTCGTAGTTACTCATGGTTTATCTTTTAAATGTCTCTGAGACCGACTGCACGAGCCCATGAGATGAATGAAAGGAAAAGTGATGAATGAAGTCATGTCAAATGGCGTCAGATTTAAGAAGTGGGGGATAAAACAGGTCAGTAGTAATTCTTGCACGGGGCTGGAAACCCAGAAAATAGGTTAGCAGGTCAGGCGAGGTCAGAACTTGTCTGAGTCCCGGTTAATCTAGTATCAGTGGGTTCTGCCCAGGGTCAGTAGCAGGTCACTAGTGCCGCATGAAGGCCGCTGGTAGTAGCGCTAGTTCACAGCAAGGACAGCCGAGAAGCAAATCTGGGGAAGCAGGAAGGAGATCGGCATTAGACGATGGGTCGATAAAAGAAATGGCTGAAAGAAAGGTGACGGCAGCGGTAGTTGTCGGGCAAGCCCACTTTTGCCACCTGACACCCCTTTTTAGCTTTTCCTTCGAGGACAAACGAACGGACATTGCTTCTTTCGACTTAGACTCGTCTTTTATCGCATCGACCCCCCTAGTTCTAGTAATGTAATGGTTCCTTCCGTCTGCAGTCACGAGGAGGACAAAATCGATTATTCCATATTAAACTCACGAACATACGTAATAAACAGAGAATCAAAACAGTCTCCGCCTCCTTTCCTGTTCTGTTATGCCTGTGTGTTTCAGTTACTAACTGATATGCACGTGCCATCATTTACATAAATAAGATGATCACACAGCAGAGGTTATAATGTTGTTCTTCCACTTCCTTGATTCATTCATAATCTGATTTCATCATATTAGCAGTCACCTGATGGCTAACTAAAGTACTACCGTGGGCTCTCTAATCGATTCAATTCTTCTTCACTAATCATCTCGCCAACGAAGTTAGAGAGATATATATGTATCAATTTATTAACTTCCATTCACGCAATATCTACAAAGGTTCTCAATGAATTCCACTGAAACTTAGAGGAAAGGTGGGCTATGGGCTGAAGTAGTTCAATTTGGGAGTGGATCCGGAAGTATTATATATATTTTTTCAATTGAGATATTTTCCCATTTTTTTCATTTACGTATTTGCTTATGTCTGTCCGCATGATATCTCCAAAAGTTCGGAATGAATTTCATTGAGATTTCGTGGAAGGTGGACCATGGGCTAAAGAAGAAGTGATTCATTTTGGGGGCAGATCCTGGAATTTTCTTCTATTATTGAGTTAGTGTACGGCGTTGACGGAGGTATGCGACTTCTGACTATTTTCTAGTTCAACATGCTGAGAAAGTCATCAAATTTGGAATTCGACATTCATTTCATCTATCTTCTGTGTGTGTGTGTGTGTGTGATGTTTATTTAGTGTTGCTATTTTTCAGTCTTTCATAACTAAATCAAGTTGGTTAGTATTTTTTCTTTTTCAAGCTTCATTCTTTCCCCCGATTTCTCTTCATTCTAGAATTTATCTCGCTTTTTTCTTTCACCATCTATTTTTATCTGACTTTCTTAGTAAAATAAAATATACTTAGTTTTTCAACAAAACTTTCATGTTCCAGACTCTTTTGTTTTAATCAAACTCCACTCTAAATTGACACGGTCAGCCCCCACCCCCGTAACAACAACAATCCTAACATAATTCAAGGAAGTGAACCCTTCACTGTTTGTCAACCCAGTCATATTAAACCAAACCGATCCATAAAATTATCAGTCTCCTACCGTGACTCGAAATCATGACCAAGTGATTGACAAGCTATTCTCTCAACCGACTGAGCCAAATTGCAAAGTCTTACCTAGCTATAAAAGTTTATGTTAAAAATACACAAGGGCTTATTTCATTCTAATGAATAAATAAATCTATACACAAATGTATATTTTTTTCGTTTACGCAATACAAAAGTTGAAGAAATTATCTTGGAGTTTGACCCTGCTGCAGCCAGGCTTGTTTTCTAGATGTTTTTAAGAGTGTGTGTGTGTGTGTGTGTGCGGGGGGGGGGTAAACTTTATTCTGTTTAGTCAATAGAAACTACCACATTACCAATATCTTTTAGCAGCAGGCTGCGTTGGGGGCAATCAATTAAAAGAAATGGCTAAAAAGGGTGATCAATGAATGTTACTTGCCTTTTGTAGAGAGGTGACCACTAAAAAATCTTGATATAATAAGTAAATGTTCAAATTTCCAACCCCCTAGCGACTTGTACATGTGACACAATTGAAAACTGAAGAAACCTATGTTGTTGTTGACAGTTTCTAATAGAAAAAAAAAAAATCATAATAAACTAAGTCAAAGATCAAACATCATTTCCAAACAATCAGGGATTACCTATTATCGAAAAAGTGGACTCATCCAATTTATTTCACTATTTTATTAAACATACATCAAGCACTCCTTGAATAACTTCAGCTGATTGACACTACCTTTCCCCAGAGCAAGTTAAAAATCAGAGCAAGCTAATTAAGTAAATCCAGAACTAAGGCATGCAAAAAAAATTACTGTCTGGGTTTTTAATTAGCTCCGAGTTAAGACAAGCAATTTAAAAAAGTACAGAGGGTAAATTAAAAACAATGTCAGTAGAACTGAATCAATGAATATGAATAATCAAATAATTACATTTATTACTTCAATTGTTGCAAATGTTAATTTTTCGAGTCAAATCAGTTGAAACTAGTCCGTCAATGAAATTCATGGCCCTTTTTGGCTGGGTGAATCGAAGGTGTGTCATTTTGCCTTATGATAACACCTACCCTCATGTTGCATAAATGACATTAACCAAATTTGAATCAGTTGATTTTATTGCACCCTGATTTTCTCCCCACCCATACACATATTGACCACTTCCTTCCAGACAGGAATTTCTGTAATAAGGATCAAATTAAAGAGGCCTTCAATGAATTTTCCAGTTCTTAAGATAAAAGAATTCAAGATGGAATAAATATATAAAGGTGCCCAAGAAGGATAATTTTGATTAAATAAATGATTTTTTCTATGATTTTCTTTCAGTTTAAATAAGACAATTTCATAACAAACAGCCTGATAATATCTATTTATAATTTTATTATACATAACCTTTTGATTCAAAACTGTATATTTGAAGGATATCTTAGTTGATATGATCATCTTGAAATAATAGTATGAATGAATCTGGCATAATTATTTTGAACATATTTGTAGATATGAGTCCTTCAATTTACATGCTTATTTTCTCAAAAAAAAAAAAAAAAAAAAAAAAAAAATCATCTTTATAGTAACTGAAATACTAATGTAGTTACCCATTCAAGTTCACTGACACGAACATATTATTCATTGTGGAATCAAAAAACAACAAAAAAATAAACAAACAGTACATGGTGTCAATGAAACTTTTATTTATTAAACTGTTGAAACAAAAATAGATGGAGACTTAATGGATACTGTATTTTTCTTTAGTAAAGGATCAAGGTAAAGCTGGAATCTTTGATCATCAAAAATGAGAAAAAACATGAATATAAAGAGTTTAAAAAGGATGGTAAGCAGGTTTCAAGTTGAAAAATATTGTTTTATAAAAATATTCATGGTGCATTTTTATAGAATGGGATGCAAATTAGAGGATATTTTGGCCAAGCGCTAGTAGAAGGAAACTCACAGAAAAAGTAATTTATCTACATACCATTCATTCCATAAAACTCTTTCATTTAGGCCTGAATTGGTCAAGGCTTTTGGGGCAGTTATAAGATGACGACTAAGCTGTATTCCTCCATAGCAAAGGCCACATTCAACAGTATATTCCTGATAGCTGAAAACAAGGATGAAGTTTAGTATATTTTATGCTATTTTTCAATTAGATATTTCTAACTTCACTTCAGTGATTAAAACCCACTGAGCTACATGCATACATGTACTAATGCACAAAGGAAATAATGTGTGCACGAAAGATTTCAAATTCTGAAGATATCTTGCCGAGATTATATTGAAAAAATAGTGATTCACTATGTTAAATTAAAAAGTGCGCACATCACATGCCTTTATCATAGGAAAAAAATTTGCATAACATAAGACTTTTGAATACACTGATCACAAAAAATAATAGGGATCATTGCCCACATGCTATGCTTTCCTCCAATGCTATTTTTCTAAAGGAAAATGAAATTTGATTTCAAAACCTATTCCCAGTAAAGAACGACTTCCTCAATTGTACAATAACTAGAACAGATGGAATTCCAGGAAATTTTGTAAAAAGAGTTAATTATAAATGTCTTGGCAAAGCTCAAGTGAAAGAGCATAAATCTTTCAGCTCAAAAAGACAATTCATTTATTCCTTTTTTTTTTTAGTAAACTATTAAATATATATTCACCCTAACTTCAAAGATTCATTAAAAATACTACTTCCAACAACGTTTTCTTAGTAGAAAGTTAGGAAGGAAAGATTGGAGCAAAATACCCACACATTGGTCCATTTGACGTGGATTCTATGAGCAGTAGAGATGTGTACAATGAAGTTGTCTCGAATAGTGCTTACTTCTTGAATGTCTATCAAAAAAGAAATGATACATTGGAGTTATTGATGCTTCAACAGTCACTCATTTAAACAAAAGCAATCCTACCTAACTTTGTCAGTCAAGAGAGAACTAGATTATCATGTCACAGTTACAAACACCTTCAAGTAAAATCATGAACTGATCCTCTCTTTGATATCCTATTCATAATACAAATTTTTTCTATTAGGTTGATGCAAAAGTTTTCACCATTTCTCGACTAAATCTTTTATTCATTTAAATTCATTGCTTCATTATTCACTTATCAAAGTATTTTCTCTGATTTCTAAGATTTCTCAATAACTTTCAGCTAAATTGAGTATTCTATCAGAAAAGGATGATTTTGGGTTTTTTCAATATCTTTAACTCATTGGAACCACTGACTAGACAAGGAGTATTACATAGAGCATTTCAAGTAATAGATTGAAGATAAGTCTGGAGAATGCAACATATAAGAAAAAACTTCCTATCCTAGCTCCATGATCCTTCATGGTGTTGTATTTGCAACATGAAATTGGGTGTAATATTGTCACCAAAATTGCTTGCTCAGAAAAGGCATTTTCTCTTTCAATGCATCATCCAAATGAGCCACTTCTTCATGGTAGCATTGCACAGCAACAGTTTGTCTGAGTTTCAGTAATTTGTAATGAAAATTAACTTTAAATTCTACTAAACACAGAAAACCTTTTTCTTTCATTCTAGTAAATTCTTTTCCAGGTCAAGATGTTGGAGGCTATTTTAGATCTTGATATGATTTTCTTCATTTTGCATTCTCATGATAAATCAATTTTTTCCGCCAGTGACTATCTTGCTCTAAAATGGCTGTGTCAAGCAAGAATAACAAAACAATTGTCCAAAGAATGACTTTATGTGACTTTTCGTAAATTCATATAGATCTCATTTTCCTAGCTTCAGAACTTTTGCATCAAACAAGTAATTCCCGAAGAAAGGATATATTCTTAAATGAAATAATTATAAAAATGAAAATTTACATAATTCAAGGTTAATATAATGAAAATAATTATGTTTTCTTGTTTGAACCTCAAGCACTATCACTCCAGTATTCTGCAAACATTCAGCACAGATTGAGACAAATCTTGGAAAATATCTCAATGAGTCAATTTGGGAGAGAAAAAAACTTACAAAAATTTTGTTTGAAGCATATAATTATAAAAAAATAAAAACTGCGTTTTACATCAGTGGTAACATACAAAATTAATGCATAACAAATATTTTAGCCTGATTATAATTCCTTCATTAAGAAAAGAAATGCATAGTTATTGGGTGTCTTTAAATGCAAAGGAAAAAATTCAAAAACAAAAAAACAAAAAATAAAAACAAATTAAGGAAAAAAAACTGAAAAAGAGTTGATAAGTAAGAAAAAAATATAATCGAGAAGAAAAAGAAAAAAAAACAAAACATACAAAGAAACAGAAAGAAAAGTAAATAAGAAAAAAAAATTAAGTAATTACAGCCCGAAAGAAAAAGTTATATCTGTATGAGTTATTCCCCTTAGGTCTTTTTATGTACAGACTACTTATTCTGTGGGCAGTCAAAAGAAATTTACCTCTTATTTCTGGTTTACTGGAACTGAGAAGAAAGTCAGTCTGGAATGTCCTGCAGTAAAGGTTCACCAAATTTTTCACAGCAATAATGAGAACTTCCAATGCATCCTGAAGGTTCTCAATCAGGGTGCATTTGGTAGCCAGACTGAAGACAAAGACAAAATAAGATACATAGTGAAACCTATAAATTTATCAACTTTTTTTATTAAGTGAAGGACTGTCAAATATTAATTTTTGATTTGTATTCCTTCGAACTGATTCTTTACTTCTGACCTCTGGTGTTTACTCGCTGCCATAGAGTGACTGTTTTCGGTAGTTGCAATGTAAAGCAACTAAAATCAAGATGAAAGAAATACTGGTAAAAATTAACAATACTCAATAAATTTATATTGACAAAGTGTCTGACAGATGTAGAGTTTTTTTTGTATGTATATGACCATGATGCACAAAAAAAAAACAAAAAAAACACACTTTTCAAGGAGTTGTACACTTTATTCCCTTTTTAACTGGTCACTTGAAACCTAGAAGAAATACCATGCAATTATGGTTTAATTGAAATCTAGTGTTCATGATGATTTTGTTATGATCAGTGCTGCTCTAAGTATATATTGTGTATGTTAGTATTTTCTTTATTTGATTACACTGAAAAATAGTATTACTATTTGTACTAACAGAAGATAAAATTTTTACCTTTCTGCGTCACTTAACTCATCTGAGTCCTTGCTGTGGAGCTTATTATTCTGTAAGAAGAAAAGAGAAAGATCACAGACACATACGAATCGATGAATAGATGCACAATACACAAATGAAATAATACATTTCAGATCACCTTTAGATCCTACCCCTTGCCCCCAAACATAAACAGAACTACCCTGTGTTGCCTGGGTTTTTATTTAAAAAGAAAAGTATTTTTGAAATGAACCAACATTTCAGAAGTCTAATGATATATATGTATAGATTCCCTGTTTCTACATTTTACAGATAACAAAAAGGCCAGCTAAAACTATAAAATGCATGGATGTGTCAGGAGCACAAGTACCATGCAGTTTTTACTCATCGATGTGAACAGGAATCACATGTTGACCAGATATGTGGCACATTATAACACTAATAATTTAGAAACAAGATTAAGCTTGTTTGATATTTTATTTTAATAGCATACTTCGGCTGGAGAAAGAGAGATTAGTAGATTTAAGTATGATAAAAATTATTAAATCTACTAATCTTGGTTGACTTTCATTCTTATTTATTTTCAAGTTATTTTCTCCCAAAGACATGGTAATATGAACGAAGATAAAAACAAATGAAAGATGTATTTATACATGAGAGAGAGGCAGATGGGAATAATTATCAAAATTTTCAGTAAGCTTGTAGTTGTCAATTTCAATGGAATTGCATTATGAACAGCAGAAAATTGAATGACTGACAAAGTGATGATGTTTGGATACTTGTTAGCCTAAAAAACTATTGTAGCCTTTTATCTTTAAAATTTTCATCTGTTCTATAAAAGCTATATCAACTTCATAATAAATATTTACTAAGCTTGATATAACCGGGCGCAGGGCCAATTGCAATGTGGAATAGATTGTGTTGTAACAAGTGGGAATAGCAGGCCTACTTCAAAAGTCGACACTTGAAATTCAGGGTTTGAACACTATCACCAGGAGGCCCTACCATTAGATTTACATTTATATTAAGGGGAGTGTGTCTGGGCAAAATTCCAAGTTTCTTCTATGAAAGCTCAAAGCTGGGCAAATAGATACAAATGTCAGGACAAACGAATAACCTAAACCCAGCAACAGTGTTTAAACGAGTCCGTTGTTGGTGGTGGTGATTATAAATAAGCCACAACATCAGGTAAAAATCCTAAAACAATCATCTTGGGTTATATCTGATCATGGGAGATAACTCACGTTTGATAAATCCTTGACGATATTCTCAATTCGTTCAACCGCACTGACCAGTTCCATAGTTTCTAATTGTTCAAGAACAGAACAAATGGCTTTCACTGATTGCTTCAGTGACTTTGGCTGAATAAGATCTCCCTAGAAAAAATGAAATGATATTGTAATAAAATTACAAGCATTACAATAAAAATCATTAAAATTGAATGATTACAGTCATGAAGAGAATTGTTAGAATGTGATACAATACGTTGAAATTGAAGTTTTGAACAGTACAGAACATTTGGATTGAATTAACCATCCCTTTTTTAGAGAAAAAAGAAATTTTTATGAAGTTGGTATATTTTTTTAATTTAATATCAAGTTTTCTAAAACTGGGGTTCATTTTTGGCCAATTTCTACGACCATGCCTATACTATTGGCATTTTTTTCTCTCAAGTAACAAGCTACATAAAAATTGGGATTACTTATGGTAAAAAGGAAAGAATATATGAAAATCTGTTAAATTGGAGAGAAACCATTTTGTTTTGACTTATATATCAATGCCAGTGTCATATATCAATGCCAGTGATATAGTTTCATGATGATTCACACATTTTTCACCTGAGACCAACTCTCCCTAATCTTTGAGTATCTACCAATACAAAGATGACTACATGCAAACAAGTTCATGTGGGTTTTCCCCACCTTTTTAGCAAAATCAATAATGGTTACCAAGCCAAAGTTGTGTTTTTATCTTCTTACATAGTCAGTCCCACCTTTCTTATCTTGAGTTTGTTCATTTTTTATTTGAGGCCTCCTTGGTTGATCTGTGTGTGTGTTTGTATGTGTAGTTAGCAATAAAAACCTTTACTAGAATGAATAGATATTTTGTGACCATCTAAATATGACATAAGTATGATGCAAATTGATTTTGAAATAAAATATTGAAAAAAATTTTTATGAGCGAGTAAGAGAAAGAGAATTTAAGCTTTTAAAACAATGCTCAGTGGAAACAGTATATATTTTCCATTCACAATAATAAATGTATTTATTAGAGGAATCATGTACATTTATTTAAAATAAAGACATCCCATTTCAAAGTGAGGTTTTTCCAATTGGAGAGATGACAATAAATTTATTAAAAATTGCAATGTCTTTCTAAATAAATTAATATTGAATAAAGGTTCTAGGTTGAAGAAAGGTTCTAAATATTTCAAAATGATGATCTGTGAAAATAACCACTGTTCACAGAGTGTTCTTTTTGAATAATAGTCACAATCACTTTCTTCAGAGTCATCGTTTGGTAAAGGAAAGATTTTCTGCGACACGTAAACTTGAAGTTTATTTGCAGTTTCAGTTCAATCATTTTTTTCTTGAAACTGCAATAAAAATGATCTGTTTTCTATTGTAAAAGTGCAGCCCCAGCAATACTTTATACTTTCATTAACTTATATTTTTGCCCATCATTCGACTGGGACACTGGTAATTTTCATTTTTCCCCTATTGCTTTGAACAATAGCTCTACTGCTGTCCAAACCAAACCGAATATTTTAAACCACTTTTGTTAGCCCAGTGAACGATAATAATGATCTGATTTAGTTTGATTCCACTGATGAGTAAGTAGTCAAAATGGTGCATTCTAGCCAGTGTAACAGAATCAAGGAAAAATTGAGAAAATAGATTTTAGCTCTCATTAGGACCAAAGGCCTCATTTAGGCCTTCTATAGAAAATAGCTGTAAATCCTAACTAAAGATGGTTTTCAGCTAGAATTACTTTCCATATTAACAACTATCTTAATCACTACGGCTCAGACTTACCCAACTTTCTACTATCCTAAGTCACCCCACTTACAACTGACCAATTATACTGATTTCTGAGCTCCAATAACCCTTTTACTTAGACAATAGACAATGACAGAGATATGGCACAATTCTTTCGATATACACAAGCGAATCGAGCACAACAAATGATGTACGGTGTGATCACCATTGGTAGAATCAAAATTAACAAAAGAGGACAATTTTATCCTCTGATCTTAAATACTACACTATCTAAAATTTAGTTACAGTCAAATTGTTGTACATGCAAAATCTCATCCTGGTTGCTTATGAATGAAAGTCTGCATTGAAGGAGAAAATACTCGAACACATGATAGATGCCTCATGTTCAAAAGAAAATTTTTTTATCTACCACCATTTTTCTTTTTCAAATACAAATGATAAACTCTTACCTGAAGTGCATGATCACTTAATTTTTCAATCTCTTTATAAAAAGTGTCCATCAAAATGTCAAGATTATCTCTGAAAACATAATAAATAGTTAACTTCAATTTGTTTTTTTGGGAATCAATAACTTTTCAAGTATAAAAAATGGCAGCTTAAAAGGAAAGTCAATCACAATGTAAAAGGAAATAAACATCACTATTCAGGAGAAAATTTAAAACTACATTGAAAAAAGGGAGTTTAATGTGCTCCATAAAAAGACTAACGATGTCAAAATGTATTCAAATGTTATTTTTTTAGTTTTTCTTCTGGAACCCTGTCTCATGGCCCTTGTTTGAGGGAGGATCAACCCGCCTCAATATTTTCACTGCACTCCTACAGATGCTTCGTGACACACTAATGAAGGGTGCCAAATTGGTTGAATATCAGTTCTAACCACTAAGTTACCAAGCAGTAAAAAGGGAAATCTGTAACAACTATCAAGAAGCATATCATGTTTGGTAATGCATTTTAGCAATAATATTCAAATTTAGCATTCACAAAAACACTGTATTTGATGACATGAGATCCATATTTTCTCCCCCCAAAATGGCTCAAAAGAAAAACAGACAGAACTTTCGGTGGAGCTAAAAGAAAACAATGATAAATGAGGAATTCAGGGAAATGCATTATTTTCTTATTATTCCACGGGGGTTTCATACTGCCTCAAATATGATATTAATTATTACAGCTTCCTATCTATCTCTGTCTCTCTCTCTGTCTCTGTCTCTCTCTCTCTCTATATATATATACACACACACACACACACACTTCTTTTCCATTTGATGTTCCATAAATTTTCAAAAGAAACCAAAACAATAGTTTGAGAAAATTTATGAGTTTACTCATCTGTCTTATGAAAGATTTGGAAACAAAAGATAGTTAAGTGCTTTGTTAACTCCTTTTTCACCTGGTCAACTCTCCTTTTGTTCTGGTCTGGATGCAGTCTCTGGGATAATAAAGAAGCTGTCTATCATCATCCACCTAAAACATAAAACACACACAGCATTAGAGACTAATCTTCAAAGAGAAAAAATAGCTTTAAGGCTATTCATCTTTCATCTCATTCATGAAATAATCAAATTCAACAAACACACACATTCATGTTATTCATATATAATAGGTTGAAATTGTGTACTTTTAATTCATCTGTCACTTGTACCATTTTATATCTCTCATCCTTTGAAGAACAGAATAAAGATTTTTTTCTTTTTAACAAAATTGATTTTTTAAAAATCTTAATCATCCACTTTTTTTTAGGTAAGTTAGCGAATAACATCAATCTACTTAGAGAAATTTTCTTTACTTACTGTTCTCAGAAGCTTTCGAGGAATATCCTGTTGTCTCATCATTTGAAAATGTATGTCAGTGTTCATTTTGAGGCAGGAATGGACATACTCATAGCAGGACAGTGGAAGGTGACTAGTCATAAAAAAAAAACAAAATAAATTTAGAAAACAAAGAATTCCAAATAGACGATTATACAGAAAAATAGAAAGATGGGGGAATAGTGTTTTGAAAATATTCAAAGAGTCAAGTATGTACGAGAGCTGTTCAAAAAGAGATCAAACTTTCAAAACTGTCCACCAATGAGATGTTTCAGGGTGCTCATGACAGTCATGCTGCGTAGCAGTGACTGACTTTTTCTTGAAAAAAACTGCATCATACCATGTTAGTATTTGAGTTACAAGTGCTAGAATGAATGTATGTGTAGAGTGTTTGGCATTTTTTCTTTCCAAGTCAAAGGATAACTATTGCCTTGCGAAACTGCATTCTGTTCTCTGTGGAAATCATCACCAGACTGTCCATGGAATTTTCGAAGAGGCCGGTACCTTATAAAGTCAGGCAACGATTTCCATGGATCACAAAATGGAGTTTCGAAATGTCACCATAATTTGTTGACTAGGAAAAAGAGAGAAAAAAAAACGCACAACACACACACGTTCCGTCTAGCACATGCAGCTCAAATATTAACCTGTGGCGTGATGCATTTTTTTTTTTTCATACGTAAGGTCAAAGTCACTGCTACACAACATAGCAGTAGTGAGCATGTTAAAATGTCTCATCGGTGCACCCTAATGAAATTTTGGTTTCTTTTTGGACACCTTTTATAGGTCTTCATTTAAAATAAAAGTTGATTAGACGATATAATCTGAGTAACAAACTGACAAGTCATATATCCACAAATTTATCTATTATATATACAATACAAAAGTGGTATCTTCAGTTGGAACAGAAGCAGGAGTGGAATGTAACCTAACAGCAGCCAGGCGTGTTCAGATTATTGCCTATATCCTTGTTATTTTGAACATAACATTTCAGATTATAAATTTTTTGGCCTTGCTTAGAGGTAAGTTGTATGCAACGGTTTTCAGAAGTTGTTGAGTTGTTAGAAAACTTGAGAGTGGCCACGATGTAACAATGAATTTGTAAAAATAGTAAATACAAGCAGTAGTAAAAATAACAACAATAGTCAGTTTAAAGTAAAAGAGAATTATATTTAGGATGATCAGTCACAAGATACATAACTTGTTTACTTAACGAGTTTACTTAGTTTTGTCTCCAAAAATGTCTTGAATAAAAGGGAAACTTAGTGAGGAGCTATATGAAATTTTTTCACTTGATATATACCTTAATCTTTCCCTATTTTGTTGTTTTCTAACCTCATGTCTTGTGCAATCAAACATTGTTCTTTTAGGGCAGTGTTGATTTGCAAGATCAGTCTCTTTTGCGTTAAAATCAACTAGAGCAATTTACTCCAACAATGAAGAGCCAATTTCAACTTCAAGAACTTGCTGCAAGCTTTATTTTCATTGCTAGTGCTTGTAAATATGGCATCCAGATGAGATTTTTGAACAGAGTGTCCAATTATATATTTACCAAGCAGATGGACAATATTTCTATGGAAGGACTAACCATCTTTGGATTCTTTGATCCTTTTTTGCCTCATAATGATCCAAACCATTTTCCGGCACAAAATTCCAGGCGGAATTTTACATTTCAGCTTGGCGTTAGTTTATTTTTGACATCTATAGCTATTCTTTTGCACTGCATGGATACACAGGGATTGACAGCTACTTTTTGTACCATTTTTACACTCCTTTCTCCAATACACACAACAGTATTGGAAATCTAAGATTACTTTTTAATTTTGAAACTTTATTTTTGCATAACTTTTGATTCCTTCAGGTCATTAGGAAAAAAAGTTCACTGCTCCTCAATCTATGCTTTTTCAGGAAATATATTAATTGGGGTCCTACAACCCATGAAAAATGTTGACCTGATCATCCTGTAGAAAGGAAATGGATGAGAGAAATAAGTTTCAAGTAAAAAAAATGAATAAAATTAGCAAACAGATTTTAAGAACATTTGTTGGGAGGAAAGTACTTACTTGAGCAGGTATTCAGACCTGTCAAAAACCTTCAAAACATAATCACTTGGTGTTGCTTCACTCAGTGTCCTTTCATGGAAGTACAGACCTTGGCAGATCACATGTTCAACTATGGTATTTACTGAGAAGATAGAGGTGTCAAATGTGAGGCATGACAAAGAAACAAATGGATTCTACAGATTAACAAAAAATGTATTATAACAATGTGCTTAGAGACATAAGAAGTGATTGCATGATATGATAAAATGATACTGCCTTCCTCTTACACATACATTGAATATAGTACATGATATCTATGCTAGGAATGGATGTTTTTGAAGAAAGAAGTTTTGAAATTATAAAAATTCTTAGAAAATGTGAGTGAGCAAAAGCAGAAAAAGTTATTGATAAACAGACCAAAACTGTTGTATATCACTAATACTGAATGTGTATTTACCCTTACTTGAGAGAGTAGCATTCAGGTCTCTCATACCCTTTAACCATTTTACCATTTTTAAATGGAATGGTTGTCAGAAATACATACAGGCTGATGGACAGCTATGGGAGGATTTGATATAGATTAGATTACAGAAGATCAGTTTTGATGTAAAGGCAAAAAATTTATTCCAACTTCTAATTCTGGGATGAGTTGACCAATATTAACAATTATATGAGTTGACCAACTATAGCATATGACTTCAATTATATAACTGAGAGGAAAGATATAACCAATGGTAATCCCACAAGTGCTGATAAAGACAAGTTCCCAAACTCACATAAATATACAACAAAAACATTACTAGCAATGTCAAAACACCCCCAAAGAATTCTGGGAAAAAATCAGGAGAAATAAATTCAAAAATCTCAAAGAAGATTCTCTCTTATACAGAGGCACTGTCTGTACATCATACGAAAGCCAATTACAAATGAAAAATTAAATAACTTAGAAAGGAAAATTTAAAGCAATAAATGTGAAATGATTATTCAAATAACAAGGAAATATTAGACAAGAGTGTTCGGTTTAAGTATGTTGCTTATACAATGGGAATTAGTTTGCCAACAATAACACATGAAGAGCTCTAATAATATAGTCATTACTATTAATTCTTTTGCTACAGTTTACCTTCATCTCAATTGTCGTTGCTTTTTATCGCAACAAAACTCAAGCTGGTTTCTCTTCAGTAGAGAGTAAATAAATTAAAAACACAGATTGGAATGAAGATACTTTCATTTCAGATTCATTTTATTGATTTCAAATCATGAATAATATGTTTCAAGACTTCTCACCATGGGACTGGGACCCATGGTGAAGAGGACATTACAGACTCTAGAACAAGTCAGTACATAGCACATCATTCATGTTTCTGAAATTTTTGTAGTTAAAACCTCATTACGCATTGGTTTGTTTTCTGTTATACTTGCTATCATTGATTATCATATAAATAGGTTTTATCTGAGGTAAACTTAATCTGTAGTTTTATATTTTTGGTACAGATCATTTATCCAACAATTTCACATGAAGAATTAAGTGATTATTATGATAAATATTGTTCAGCTGGATAATTTGGTATTCAGACAAACATCCAGTGCTGGTATTCAGTGAAATCCGAATCCAGCAGAATATCAAAACCCCACATCCGGTACTCACTTGTCTATATATCCTCTTGGTAAAGCCATAGTATGAAGATGTCATCTACATACCAAAGCTACATTGTTGGTTTCAATGGTGTTGTTTCAAGGGCTAGTTTCTCAAAAAAAATTCCACTTTGATGTTTGATATCTCCAGTAATAACAGTGACTCCATAACCAAGAGTTCTTCTAGTCAATACATATTGGATGCTTACAGTAATTGTATGATGTACACAGAACATCTATATTTTTGTTAGGTTGTTTATTGGGATGTTGGTATCTTCCTTTTCCCATGTGTCCCACATAATTAAGCCTTATAGTTTATTACATCCAGGCTTACTACCAATAATAAAAGAATTAATACCTCCTTAATCAGTTCAATGGAATGGGCCAAATTTCTCCAGAATTGGAGAATGATCCGAAAGTGAATTGATTATATTGGCCAAGTAGTGGCTTAATGGATGACATGCAGAAACCTAGTTGTTGATGATGGATCATAATGGAACATCTTCCTTATGAACCTTTGTGAGGAGGCTGGGCATACATAACCTTTCTTCAAGTTGATCCTAATTCTAAAATATCTGAGCCAGTTTTCTCTGTTGAAATAGTTATTTCTCAATCTACTATAGCTACCAGATTTGATTAAGTCAGTCAATTTTTTCAGTCAAATGCAGTATAATGGTTGCATTAACCTTGTCTCCCTATGTTATATCTATATTTTTGTTCTAGTTTTTCTGGGAAGTCAGATGATAATATTTGACTTATTCATTTGCATCTCTTTCAGAGAATTCATAGAGGGTCAAGTGACTTAATTCCCTTTGCTTTTGATAATTTCAGTTGTGTCCTAATTCTCTGGCTACAATGGATTAATCTGAGTAAAATTTCAACAATGACATATTCATTGCGATCAATCAGACAAGGGTAGAGTGATCAAACAACTATTAAATAGCAAGGAAAACAATGTTTTTTCCTATGATTGGTGGCTAAAAAAAATGAAAAAAACTATTTTAATTCAAATTCTTCATGAAAAATGATTAAAAATTCATCTTCAAATGATTAAAAATTTAAAGAAGTTATTACCAATTAACTACGTTAAAAGCTGAAAAAAAATCCTATCAATTGTAAAATGTCAGTTTCATAAGATGGTGAACAGCAGAGTTAAGTATTCAAAATAATTATAAAATCTATGGTAGACCTTGACATTATAAACTAAAAAACAATGAGGAATTTTTATGCTATTCATGATGACCTAACTATATTTCAACAAATGTATATTCGAAATCCAATATTGGCATACACATAATGAATACTTCTGAGATCCAATATGTAAATGAGTAATATAGACAGAAAATAGTACACAAGAAAATTTTCATGGTTTATAGCTGAAAAAATATTTTGTAAAATGCTGATGTAAAGATAAAATTGTCTTGAAAGAATAAATAAAACTGAATTATTATTTTAAAAATTCCAGAAATAATCATCAACAGGAATTTGAAAATATGAGGAGAGAGAGAGAGAGAGAAAATTTTGTCAGATCTACATTTTCAAGTAAAAATGTCAACAAACACTTCAAAAATAGCAAAGCAAGAGCTCACTTTGAATAGGATACTTAGCACCTAAGAAGCCTTAGATTGCACTAACAAGCATCGACCTTTTTCAGCTTTACAATATGAAAAAACAACAACAGAGTCTTAGAGTTTGGCACTGAAGAATGAGAATAGCTTCATTGATAATTTAAAAAAAACAAACAAATAAGATTCAAACTTAACCAACATAGATACTAACATAAACATTAGTTCCCATAAGTACATTATCCTGCTATAGTTTCACTTACCAATCTCAGTTCTGCAAAGAGTAACATTAATCTAAGGAACTTGGTACTGTTACCTCATCATTCTGCTTTACATCTGTCACATACTAGTAGTGAGACTTTAGTAATGGTAATATCTATGCAGATGCATGAATAAATAGGCAGCTTGGTTGGACTGAAAAGGGTGCCCGCCCCCTCATGCACAAACTGCATTTAAGTGATTCCTTTTGTGTACTAATCACATTTTTACCATAGAACTATTTTTAGCAGCAAAAACTGTAATGATATATATGAAAATGATGAGGTTACCAATCATTGTTAGCTAAATTCATTGATCTTATCTTTAATAAAACAGCTTATAAGGAAAACACACAAAAAATGTGATATATTAGAGAAACTTGTTTCAGTGTTACTTTCTACATAGCAAAACCTCATTTCTTAATTCATGTACACTAATTGTAATTTTTCTGCAATAGTGTTCATCACAATCTTAGTTTTATTTCCTTAAAACATCAACTTAGAAGTTCCCACCTCTAAACTGTATCCACAATATTGAAATATATCATGAGTAAATTATTTAGTAGATTGATTATAAAAAATTTTTTTAGCATTTATTCAAAATGACATCTGGAATGGAAGTAGGGGATATACCTCTCATTGAACTACATGTGTACATTTTCATCATTATCAGTTCAGCTCTATTGCTTTGTCACTTATTTAGTGATCTTGCAAAGATAACCAAATCAATATATTTAACTTGCAAGTAATTCTAAGTAACAATTGTCCAGTCCTGTTTGTACTCAATTCATTACTTTAATATTCTCTTCTTTTCTCACAGTCAATGGGAATTATACTTAACCATGCTAAATGTTAATATTATACTTGACCATACATAATGTTTATATCATCAGACAAGTGAAATGAAAAATGAATTTATTATTAATTTACCAGAATAGTTCAGAAAAGGCTCTTTTCTCCAATTTTAACTGATTTTAACAGATTTTGAGTGAGTAGTTCAAGTGAACACATTTTAATATTAACACGATTAGATTTTTTACAAAAAACATACAACAAAGTTATTGAAATATAGCATATATCATCATCCTTATAAGTTAATGCTGGACTGCCTTTCCTATCTCCTTCTATGAAGACCATGAAGAGTCTTTTACTCTCTGCCCAGTCCATCTCCATTTTTGTAGCTTAATTATTTGTACAATATCCTTCATTGTAGTTCTCTCTTTAATCCATGTTCTTTTTCTATTTCTTAGAGTTATCCCTAGCATTGCTCTTTCCATCATCTTAGTGTACTTCTATTGTTAACTTCCATGTTTCGTATCCATAAGTCATAGCTAATATAATGCATTCATTGTATACATTAAGCATATTGGCAAAGTGCTTTCCAATTTGTTTCTATTCATATCAATTGATTTTCAGCTGATCATATACATGGTTTCCTTTCGCTTAAAGATGAACAAAAGATAAAAAGTAATGTTCAACAATGAAGTTCCTCAAAAGACCATAACAATAGTTATTATATATATATATATATATATATATACATACTGTATTTAAAGGTTGTTTTATCTGTGAGAGGACTGCTTGATATTTAGAATAGAGTGTAAATAGATATGTACAGTGTAACACGGTAAATTAAAGCTTTATTGTAACAGCAGTTTCATGTCTATATCTTGAATGTAAATGTCGAAACTGCAGAATTGAAGTCATATAAAAAAATTCCATTGAAGAATGAATATAGTCAGAGTAAATTCTATTTATAACAAATAGAAACATCTAGATTCTGGAAAAACTAGATGTTATCAACAAAATCAAGATACCCGCCCCCACCAAATAATGAAATTTTTTTTCAGAAGGGGGTATGGTGGAGTGCTAATGCCAATTTTCAAGCCTGTAGACAAAACAGTATGGCCAGGAGTGCTGGAACACACAAACAAGTGCATGCAAAATTGAAAAAAACGATAGAACCCTTCACTATCTTTGATGGCTACGGTTGTCCAACTATCCATTTTTTAGAAGAAATCAGACTGGATTTTTTCCTGACAACTCTACCCATGTCTATATGTTTTCCTGTTATTAATAGATTACATTTGTTTTGTTGCTATTGCTTAGCAGAGCATAATCTTGAAATTCCAGTATTGAGAGGATACCATAATTTCTCTTGGCTTATCAGAGATTAATTGTGAACAAAGACAAATCTGTATCATGCTCTCTGTTGCTAGCAATAAGAGCAAGCAAGCTCATATTTGCAAGTGTTTGGTATCAGCGGATTAAAGAAAAAAATTGTGTGCAGGATTTCCCCTATTTATCAAGTGTTGAATAAAATCAATTTTACCAGGAAGTCATTGAAGCAATTACATGGAAGTCGCTAAGAGAGCATCTTGAGCCTAACAGACGCAACACCCACAGTGCATAAGCTCTAAATATAATACTTCTTAATAACAGCTGTTTCTGGCGTGAGGGTTGTAAACTTATTCTGCTATCAACAAAACTTGCAACAAGATGCATTCTGTGGGGTGCCATGCAATAAGCTGCATCCTGTGGGGATGCTAGATTCTTTGTAGGTCTCTCCACATAGAAGAATTGTAGTAAGAGACAAAGCATCAATGAAAATGGTAAGGCCTTTCAACTTCTAAAATACCTAAGAAAGAAAGTGAATCTGGTTGAAAATGTATCAGATCTATCATAAAGAATAGTAATAAACATTGGAAAGTTCAAATTAATGTTTAATAATATTTCTAAAGTAGTTACATAAAATATTTGTGTAAACACACTTCTAAATATCTGAAAGGAAACATTGTAGAAAGAGATACATAAGTATTAACTCAACTCAAAAATTGAAACAAACAGAATTTTGACCGAGGATTAAATGGATGATAAGTAGTTTTTTTTGTTTAAATAACAGACAAAAATATTTTCATCAGCTATCAGTTTGGTAACATAGTCTGTGAAAAGCAACAAAAGTCAATGCTTCTTCACTAAGCACTATTTGATGGTTAAAACGATTATACTTCATTGGAGCAGCACAATCATCATTTTTGTATTTTCAATACATTTTGATGGAAATGTCAAAGGAAAAAAAAAATCTGAAAATTCAAATTCTTCTTGGTGCATCTTTCACCATATCCAAGTTTATATCAGGGTTTTCTCAGATGGTGTAATGATTGATACATCTGTCTCACATGCAGAGGGATCCGAGTTTGATTCCCCAGTAAGAGTGATGAGTATAGAAAACTCTTGATCAAGGCAAATTTCCCAGTGCACTAAGCAACTAACTGGGTACACCTTAAGCTGTGTGATTAGGGTGAAAAAAATTGGGAATGGAGTCATTCACTCCTCTATTTGAAAGGATAGTGGCGAAAAGAAATGGAGCCTTCAGATTGCCTCCTACTACCAGTGCAGTTCAAATCTTTGACTTGGACTGACATGCATCGACTTGCATACAAATCAGAACCAATATTTTGAGCCCTTTTGTTGCTATTAGATACCAAAGAATTTTTTCAGTGATTCTACAACTGAATCTCAGTATTTCGGTCTCTTTTTTCTTCTACTGAAAAGTGAACGTAACAGTAAACCACCAGGTCCAGAAAGTATAGAAAATACTATCATAAATAGGGTTAAAATGATACTTTATAGATTGTTTTATGGAAAGAGAATCTGTAAAAGCACATGGAGTACAACTAAGTCAAGGTTATTCTTACCAATGCATTTCAGAAGTCCTATAAGGAAAGAACCTAGCGGAACGTAACTTAATAGATAGGATACTATAACAATATTGAGATAATCCTTGTATTACATTAATATCCGAGTCCATCAAGCTGTCTGTATGTGCTTGTCTATTGGAAAATAAATCATTTGACAGAAACCCATAAAATTTTCTGTGACTGCAAATAACGTTTTTTTTAGAAAAATAGTTTTTGAACACATTTAAATGATAATCCATCATGCTGAAATGGGCTTGATTTTTATTAATGTTATAAAAGAACATTTTTTTTTTTTCAGTTTTTGAAATCTAAATGTGAGGTAAAGGATCCTCACCTCTCTATAAAATGGACATTTATCGGTTGGTAAGTCTGCCTCCATATCAATTCTCAGCTGTTTCAAGTCAGATTCACTTGAAGCTTGATAAGATGTTCCTTACCTAGAAAACCCTTCTTCTGAGGGTCACATGATCTGGCAATAATGGCATTTAAACATTAATTTTATCAGCTGTTTCAAATTTTCTTGGAACTATCAGAAAGGTGTTCCTTGACAAAATGCTCCTTACTTAAAATTCTCTCCTACTCAGGGCCATGTGACCAGGCAATAATGGCGTTCAAACTTTGTAGTGGATGTATCATTAATGTATTGATTATTGTTCAATATCCCTCTTATCACAATGTTTAATGGTTGAATAGAGCTTCAAAACAGCACTATTTAAGATATAACTATTCTTTACTTCATTGATAAATCATTTTTTGAAAGCATTTGGGGATCAGGGTTATCTTGATTATATGGAGGGAACTTTTATTAACACTTTTAGGGGTCAAAATCAAAGTGAAGATTTTTTTTTCACTTTTCCCAGGTCTAAAAGTGGGGGAAGGTTTTTTTTTTTCTGTTTTAGGCATCAAAAGCAGGTAATTTTCTTTTTCAATCTTAGACATTAAAAATGAGAGGAATATTTTTTTCAATTTTGAGAAACAAAATCGAAGGGGAACTTTCACTTTTAGGAATCTAAATTGGAAGGACACTTCTTTTTCTTCACTTTTAATGGTGAAAATCGAGGGGAATTTTCTCCATTTTTAGGAGTCAAAATCAAAAGGAAATAATTTTCCCTTCACTTTAAGGGATCTAAATCAAGGGGGTGATTGTTTTTCACACTTTCAGGGGTCAAAATCACAAGGGGAAGATTTTTTGGGAGGGAGGGGTAAAATAGAAGGGGAGCATTTATTTTTCACTTTTAAGGGTCAAAATTAGGGGAAATTTCTATATCCATTTCCTGGGGTTGAAATCACAGAAGGAGATTTTCTTTCTCTTTTAGGGGTCAAAATTAAGAGAACACCTTTTTTTCTTAATTTCAGAGGGCAAACCGACGCAGGATTTTTTTTCATTTTTGATGATCAAATTTGAAGGGAAAATTCAATTTTCCATACTTAGGGATCAAAATCAAGAGAACACATTTTCTTTTTTAGGCATCAAAATTGAGGGTAACGTTTTCATTTTACTTTTTAGGAGTCAAAAATCAAAGGGTGAACTTCCTTCTCTTTTTCTGGTGAAAATCAGGGGGAGCTTTTTTTCAAGTAATAACCTACCCACCATCTTGGACATTAGCTTCATTTTTCTTGACATTAAATCCACCGAACACCCTCATTTTTTATTCTTTGCCGAATTTTCCAGCGTTAACTCCTTTTTTTCAACATTATATTCTGCCTTTTAAACTTTTCAATTTTTTCAACATCAGCCCTGTCCTCTTAATGGAGATAAGCCCCACTTCTTATCTCACATTGACACTCCTAGTTCAACTTAATTCACCTATTACTACTTTCTCTTACATTAACCGAACACCCTTTTTTATATTAGCTCTTCTCTTTTCCTAACAGTGAGAAGAAAGAGTGGTATTTTTAAAAACAAAATCAAATTAAACACTATGATTTCCATCCATCTATCTTATTTCTTTTTTGGATAGCAATAATTCCGCCTGTTCGGGCAGTTATTTAGTCTATCATAAATTAATTTCACCTTGTTTGGTTTTAGTAGAAATAAAAAATGATTTATTATGAATTTTCAAAAACAGACTTTAAAAAACAGATACTATAGAATTTTATGATAGAAGTTGAAAATTCCATCAAAATTACTACAAGTTACACGGACTGAGAATTAAAATTTTATATAAGAATAGGTTAGATTGGAATTTGCTCTTTTGCTGACCCTGCAGGAAGCTTGAATGAATCCAGTTGCTATAGCTGAATGCCTTGCATCAATCCTGATACAGGGAGCCTTAACATTAATTCTTTTTAAAAAGTCAACGGTTTTAATTAAGTTGAAGCAAATCTACAAATAAAGAGATGTGTATGGAAGAAATTGAAGATGAAATATTCCTCAGCAAATCATTGTCAGTAAGGTTAAAAAAATGTCTATTCAGAATGAGGAAGAAATGGTCAAAAGAAAGAAACCTCTAAGAAGAAAAAGCAGAAAACTATAAAACAAAAATAAAATTTGAAGATACTATGCTTTCAATGCCAATTGGGATTTATAAATTATGAGATCTTGTTAGCATGCAGTTTATATCCAAACTATATATATATATATATAGACATCTGTAGGTCCAACATGACTGGTAGCAGATAGCATCACAGACTGCTACAACTAGGGATAATTTTAGTTAAAATGAGTGAAACCTCTGGTGAATATATTGATGAAGTTCAGAAGCAATTGTCTGAAACTGAAATAGGCTACATTTATTTGATCAAAGATAAGGAACAAACTGTTTCTGACTTGGTATAGTACTCTTGGAGGATGATAGAATACAAGGCATGAATGGCAGTTTGAATGTCTGATCAACATATATTGTCTGTCGCATAACAGTATCAAAACATTGTAGCATTACAATGTTAATGAGTTGGTCAGATTGATCAGTGCTGAATTTTTGGAAGACAACTTCTCTGAAGAAAAGAAGGCCCATTGGCAAAAATTCATGTTTATTTTCATTGTAAAATAGCTTTCCCTTTTCTTTGTCCAGCCAGTCTCAATTTAAATTTCCTAATCATCAGAAGCCACATGGCTTCCCGCTGAGAAGCCACTTGAGATTCCAGCATCATTCTTCCATCCTACAACTTGTTACAACATACTATTTTTGTGACATTTTCATAATTTCAAGGAAAATTCTGAATAATTTTGTTCTATTTAGCAAGGGTACTGCAGTGTTAAAAGAATTCAAAATAAATTAAGACTAAATAGAAAATATACAAAATATTTTTTCAAACTAATTTGGTTAGACAATGCTGTAAATTTAATGCAGGCAAACAATTCAGACTTGAATTGATTTATACAAGTGGCCGTTATTCTATATAACCCAACATATGACTTTTGGTTGTTATCCTAAGGGAAAAGCAGTCAACTCTTGTTCTGGATAATTACAATCTTCCTATGCCCACTGAGTATCAAGTTAAATGAGATGTTTTCAAATAACAAAGAGAGAGAAGAGCAAGAGAGAAGTGATATAAGATAGCAAAATTGTATAAATTTATACTTCCTTGCTGCCTATACACAAGGAAAATAGCTTATTGGAAGAAAAGAATGCCAAAAAGAAGTTTCAAAAAAATATGCACAATGTACAAATACAAATATATTTGAAAGAAGAAATACACACATACAATTACATATACATACACAAACACACACACACACACACGTGTATGTATATATATATATATATATATATATATATATATATATATATATATATATTACACACACACATACAACCATCTAACCAAATCAACAGCACAGTTCTTAGAAGTCTGCAGTACCTAGAGATTAATTATGTAAACAAAATATGATCAAAGTTTAGAGCAGTTAAAACTGGTAGGGGATCCAAACAAGTGAGCTTTAATCTCAACTCAGACATTCAAGTTGCAAGACATAGATTCTTTTATCTCCAATAGTGATTAATTTCAGTCTATATTATATAATAGTCCATTCATTTTCATACTGGGGAAAAAATCTCTCACAATAAGTGCAGGATGATAACAAAGAAAAATTATTCAGAGAAAATGAACCTAAGGAAAATAAATAAATTAATGACTGTAGTAGGATAAGTACACACTCAAAATCTGAATGGCTCATTGGTCTAGATTTTAACCCCTGGCCTTTATGACCCAGATAACAGGAAACCCTAGAATGGTTCACAACTGACAGACAGACATCCAGTGAGCCAAGCATGACCTGCACATTATGACCCTAACAGCTGGCCAATCTAGTAGTGCTCTTTGAAAGGGGAAAGGAAGCAAGAGCAGAATCAAAAATAAAAGCAAAGATGGAAGTTTCATGAAGCAAAAATTTAAAAAAAAGGAACATCTATGAGCAGGAAAAGAGAAGCCATCTTTGAATGTTGATAGAGAGAACTGACAAATTTTCTATAAAGTTGGGTCTATGCAGATTTACTTCAGGTCTTTCACATTTGTAGAAGAAATAAATAAAAAAACGAGTTTAACAAAAAAATAAATTTTTATCTTCTATTTCCAACTTCTGCTATAAGTCGTATCAGAAGTTTGTTTACATGCTCGCAAGACTCATACAATCAGAAATATAAGGTGTTTGGCTATTCATTGAACTGGCAGCTGTTTAAGGAATACAGTTTTGTAGCAAATGCATATAAGTAGATATGTGTATTCAGTCAACAATTTACAGTAAGTCAACATAGGCTGTCTCTGTTGTGATTTGTTCAGCACCTGTCAGAGTTGCTCAGTTGATTCAGAGCATTGCAAAAGGGGTCAGTGCAGTTTCTAAATAAAGGGAATGAGCTTTTCATAATAAAACATTGATCTCATAGACTAATGACAGCAAAGCAATGATGTGCAGTAGGTTTTTAGGTGGCATGCGATGATCTTTGAAAAAAAAAAACAACTTTACATTCATTCTAATATCCTAGTTTCATGAAAGAATATATTCAAATTTCAAGTTTTATTTCATTAAACCCATAGTTTTGTAAATACTTTAGAAAAATAGCTTGCTTATCAATAAGCATCTACCTATTACTAAGATACATGTGAATGACACAGATAAAAGGATTATTAAAAAAATTGAAATTTCGACACACCATGCTGAAAAGATTCACCACAATTGTCATAGATAGATCACTCAACAACATGGTTGGACATGTTTTGCAACTTTATATAAGACTTATACTATGCGGGTATTTCAGATTTCACTATTTTGGAAATGTCTTTTGCCATAATTTTGATTTAGCTTTTTCTTTTGTAGAAGAGTTTGAGAAAGCAACTTCACCAAGTATACAGACCAAGAATAGAAATCTGAAGTTGCAAACATTTGTAAATGAAGTTCAACTAAAAAATATCAGTAAAATAGTTTCAATTCTTGATCAAACCTAAAAAAAAAACTCAAGAGAACATGGTCTCCATAATAGATTTTAGATAAGATCTACAGAACTACACTTTCAAAACGGTAAAAAGAAATATCATGTATTGTTAATTATAACAATCATTTCATATTGTCTAGTATTGTATTGGAGATTATTTTTCATCAAAAAAAAAGTTGAAAAATGGCCTCCAAGATAATTTCCAGATTTTAAAGCCTTTTAACATTAATGTACACCACTTCTCCTCCATTTGTCAGTCAAATCAAGTGTTTACTGAACTTGTATACGGCCACAGCTCTAATGATCAAAGGTTTCAGATACTTGCCATTATATCTTTCCCCTTGTATACAAAGCAAATTTACAGCAGTTTTAAAAAAAAGTTATTCTCTGAAGCTTGAACCAGAGTTTCCTTCAGAATTTCTGTGCAAATGGGTAGTAATTATCTAGTATCATTAAATTTACAATATTCTCAGGAAATATACATTGTAATATTGTTTAGGGAGAATTATCAACGTTTCTTATCTTTTACTTTCTTGTAGATAAAAGATACAGGCTAGCATCACCACAAGCAAAGTCACTTGATTTGTGCAACCTAAATTTAATGTATATAAAAAAGGAAATCAAAAACAAATGGAAGGAATGATTACTTACTATCACAGGTAAATCTGAGAGCCTCAGCCTGGTTTTTGGTGTGAATAATGAGTTCAATCGACATTGGTCCATGACTAAAACTGCAAATCGGGCTGACAATATATCCAAGATTAGTGGCATTGTCAACAGATTTGTATTTGTGTTTCAACCTGTAACAAATAAGAATGACAAGATTAAAACCAAATGAATCCAAAAAGTGATTTAAAAAAAAAAGGAAATGCCAGTGAAAAGTGTCAATTTGTAATTTAATTAAAAATGATTGGCAACTGAAAGATGGCATTTCAAAACGCCAAGATAAAATTGAGATGTAATAGAGAAAAAAAAAAAACATAACCAATGAGGAAATATACATCATAAACCAAGCAGGTTATTGGTCAATGACTGTTAAAAAAAAAAAAAAAAAAAATTGTAGATGTGTAGTATGAATTTGTACAAATATTTTGGCACATGCATCCCCTGATATAATGCGGTCTGTTATAGCACATTTTGTGTCCCTCAGCATAGCCTGGTTATACAAAGGGAATAACCTGACAGCAAGCTTAATGGCCGGCAAAGACAGCCCTTGATGAGTACAGTAATAGACAAAATTTCAAGATATTACAACAATACATAACTTCTTTTAGGTTCACACCAAAACAATTCAAGTTGTAAGCTAACCAGCTATATAAAGCTGTTTGTGTATTTATTTATTCATTTATAGTAGTGTTTAAATTCATGAACTGCATGACAGTGGAACTTTTCTGTGAATAAAATAGAAAATAATCAAACTCTTTTACGAATAGAATTTTTTAAAAAATGACCTAAAGATCAAAGTGAGTTCAAGAGTTAAATGAAACCAGTTTTTCTATTTTTTTCCCCTCTCTATTATTTCTAGTAGATTTGTGCACAGACTGAATATTTTTTGTATAAATAGGAGGGTCATATATTTTTAGAGTACTTGGTGATATCTGACCTGACAACCAATGATTAGTTCTTTCTGGGTGGCTTTTTACAGCATGACATATCTTTTCTTTCTTATATTCCCAGCAAACTGTTTTGATACATACACAAACATACTGGTGATTTCTGTTCTCTTTTTTAAAATTAGATTACAGCAAGATAATCTAGCATTACCCGGTTAAAAATTGCTTCTAAAATCAACATTAATATCTACTGTTCAAGCTGTGTCACTAATCCTCAGATATAAGCATAATGGTTTGGGGAAGATCAATTTAAATAAATTAATCAAAACTGTTTGCAGAATGAAAGACTGTTTTGTATGAGAAATAATTAGAATGCCATGAAAAATACTTAATCTAAAATGAAAATATTCTCTTTCATTCACTCTCAAAGAGAATATTAACATACATGCAACATTTTCAAGTGTGGATGAATGATTATCCTTTCTCTTGTTAAAAAGTAGAACTTATTTGGGTCAGCACTGGTAATCAAATTACAGTGCATGTGATCAGTTAATGTTTGAAGAAGTCTAGATAATCAAATTAACCAGGGATAATTCAATGAATAAAAGTAAATGCATGTAAGCTCTTGTCTGAATTTCTTTTAGCCAAGGTGTTTTGATCATTCTATAGTGGTAGAGTTGAACTACTTTCCTGGTCTATATTGCTCTTTTATTCATGTTTCAGCCATGTACTCCCTGGCCCTTTGAGTGTGCTTTGTTCCGGAATGTGGAATTCATCAAGGAAAATAGTTTTTACATTCCATAACTGGGAACACCCGAAGAAGATCAGAGGGTACACGGCTGCAATGTTATGAAAAAAATGAGCAACATAGACGAAGAAAATAGTCTGTGCTATACTGTGTGATAAATTTACATAATTGTGTTGCCTGATTTTCATCTGTTTATATAACCTGTGATGTCATATGGAGGATTTCTGAAATGTACAATTATGCAGCAAATTCTGATTGTGGTAGGTTAAATGAAGGAATAATCATGGCTGTGTTTTAGCACTGACTGCATTTGAAATTAATATACAGGCAAGGTTTTGGCTTTCCTTATTGCTACTAACTGACCTTATTGATACTTTACCACTATTTCTGCTTTGCTTCACTCATTTTCTACACTAACAAATCAAATGCTTCTGATGGACAAGGGACAACAATTTGATAGAATATCAAATTTTGAATTTTAGTTCTGAAATTTGTTTTGGAAGTTTCAGAATTTACAGTGTTATACATTGAAAATCAGAAATGAAAGGATAATCAGTGATCAGGAATTAAGACAAACGTTACAGAAAGAATATGGTCATTATATAATTTGATGAATTTTTCATTAAACATGAGTAAATATCTGTCAATTTGGTAACATGTAAAGCAGTGTTTTGAGTCAGCACATTTACACATTAATTCAACAGATTAACGCAAGGTATTGTTGCGTAAAAATAGAATTATTTGTTCAGTTTGATATTCATTGAGATGTTTGGGGAGGATGCTTTTTACATAAAAAAATTTCCAATAATTCTGTTACCAAAAAATCTTTTCATAAATAATTTCAGTGATCAAGAATTTGCCAATCACTGATGGTGTGACTGAGTTGTCTACCCTAGATAGTGTGAGAGACAAATGGATGGACAGACACATTACAAACTATAATATAGATTAAGTTACTTGGAATGCAATTAACTTTAATTACAGGTACAACACAGATTCACAATGACGGATATTCTGACAACTCTTTTAATTGAAAAAAACTGCTAACAGAATACATGAATTTTTCACAGCTCTCACTGAGGTTAAAGCATATGAAACTACTTCACTTTGATATGTTCAACTAAAAATGATACTTCTTAAGATGTAGTCTGGAATCTATGAATCCTTCAATTTCAAGTGACCAGCATGTTACCTATTCAACACCTCAAGTCTAAAATGCAACTTTCAATTGTGATTCCATCAGTGATCCTGACAATTCTCCTCTTCTGATGGCTTGCATATTGCAAGAAAAATTGTAAAATTTGTCATATTGGGAGTGGTAGTACTTCAAAATTCTTCGTAAGTACATTATTGTATTTGTTTAATCAATATACCTGTATCTGTTTCATTTATATTATAGTTTAATGATTTACATCATATTCAATTGTTTAATTCAAGTTTCCAACAATCCTAGTGCTTTAAAGTTAGAAGAGGTGCCTAACTGGTGAGTCAGAAGTATATTATAGAATTATTATTATACATCTGTTGGTCCAACAAAATGGATAATCCAGCATGGTTCAAGAAAATCAGTGGAGCGCCTGTATGGACATATCTAGAGACTGTAAAATTCATTCCTTACTATGTCTTGAAGAGACTTTTTTCTTCAATCCTCTTACTCAAAAGTAAGGTTTTAGAGGGGGTGCTTAAAATGCAATGTAGGTTTAAGCTAAATTGATCACTTAGTTTGTACATGCTTGTTTTTTGAATATTCAAATTTTTTATTGATCACTGCCAGAAAAAGTCAAGACCAGTAACATATTCAATAAACAACCCATTATCTAATTTTTCAAATGATCAACCACAACATGGCATATTGGGGCAAGATGTTGGTCATGTGACCACTCCTATTGAGTGATTACCAGACCATTTATTATTCTAATTATCTTAAATAATGAGCCACAAAGCCCTCATGATAATTAGCTTAAACTTCATAACTATGCAAGGAGCTTAAAAATTAGAGAATTAGGATGGAAATTTCAAGGCTCATAGTTCAAACTCTGGAGCAAGGTAAGCGAGGCCATGTTAAGTGAATCTTAGGTTTCAAAACCAAGCAGACAAAATATTGCTTAGTTGATAATGAAAGATATATATATATATATATATTGGAAAACCCCTTTGAAACAAGCATCTCATAACCTATGTTGAACCATTATTACCAATGGTAAGTAAAAAAAAAAACAACTCTGAAATCCATTTGTGCTATTGTTATTTTTCAATATAATATGAATTGTATGTGAAGACATATTACAGATGGCAATAACACATTTTTTTATTCTTGTCCTGCAATGTTACAATGTTGCAATTTGTAACAGTATCTTATCATAGAACATTTTCAAGCATTCTTGTACTCCATTTTCACAGCCTTTTAAAAGTCATTCAGTATACTATATATATATGGACTATTGACATATAAGGATTAATAAACCTCACCACCAAAAACTTCACTCCCGAGTCTGTCTCACTCTCTAAAGTACACATTATATATATATATATATATATATATATATATATATATATATAACAAAACAATATAATCTTGCATCCAACATCTAAATTTCCTTTTTCATCACAAGTCAGCCTTTAATTCTAACATGTTGAGTTTTCATAACGCAAGTAGGTAATGAAAGAAAAATTCACCCCTTCGTACAATAATATTAAAGTAGAAATATACTGATCTCGTCAAGACTTATCCTTCCAAAAGAAACATTAGAGAACTAATTTCAGAAGAATGTAATGAACTGCACTGATCATACCAAGAATTGAGTAAATTTGTACCGTTTAGTTTCAAAGTAGATTTTTGGATTTTAATACAACAAAGAGATATTTTGTTTATTTACATCAAGTCACATCTCTTATTTGTTCTAAATGATCATTAAAATGTAGAATTCATACATTTTTTCACTTTTTTGGGGTAATCCTTACCTATTTTAGAACTCAGTTATAAAAAAAATCATTACTGTCCATGCATAACAGGTAATTGATCACGTAAATGGGAAAATTGTCAATCAAAGCAATAATTTCTAATTTCTAACCATTAATTCCAGTAGACATAATAGAATTTTCAAATTTCATAGTGAATAGTCTCAGAAAATAAAAGAGGAAACTCATTTTTACAGATATGATCTGAATTATTTTTAAATAACTCATTTCAATTCTTTTTAAATACTACAAATTTTTTAACAAAAAAAATACAAGAGTGGACCAATAAGTCCATATCAGCTGAAGTTTGAATCGCAAATTTTCACTGGAGATTGTTCAATTTATATGATCAATGGAGATGCATTGGTTTGGTTTGAGTATATTGAAAACAAAGGAGATTATACTAAAAAGTAAATATTTGTTGTTTAAAATAAATACTTTTTTCATCATTAGGCAACAGGTTTAATGATGTACCAACATGGTTTCCTCAAACATAGCTTTCCACAGAGATTAAATTGGTTTTTAAATACAGTACAAAGCATTCCTGAAAATGAATTTATTTTTGCTTTCATTTTTTTCAGTCTGTCTAAATATGCATATATACAACAACTGATTTTTTGAATTATAACTTCCCTTCACTTAATATATGCTCTCTTATGATATGTTTTGGGGCATACTATAAGCATAACAAAAACATGTTCTTACCAATGAGATTCTATAGGTTAGACTACTTAGGAAAGAGAGAGTCAAGGTAACACTTACTCAGTAACTGTCTTGCAGAGAGCCTCTGATTCCTCATCCACGTAAGTTTTATTCTTTAATCTCTCATAAGTGGCTTCCTATAGAAAATAAATGAAAAGAAAGCTATTAGATTTTTTTGATAAGCAAAAAGACAAGGGTGTACAGTCAAATGCAACAGGTTTGGAAGTTATGCAGAGGTTTCAAAGCTCTTGTACATATTATTTGAAATTGGTTAATGTTAATATACACATGAAGCTATTCTGCTAATATCAAACCACTTGAAAATAAAAAAAATTAATAAGTAAAGGATCAGACTGTTCAAAACCTGCAACATTGTTTATATAATTTTTGTTAGCATTCGTGTACATTTGTCAATATTTGTTCCTGGAAGAAAAACTATTTATTTCCAATTGATTTTTCAAGTTAATCCCCATTAAAATGTATGAAAGAACAAAAAAAAATCATTACATCAAAAATAAAAATATTGTCTGAAAATGCAACATAATTCATAGGAAAAAGAAAAATTTCAATTAAATATATATGAAGTGCATGCATTATTATAAACACAGTAAAGTCTGCTTTCATTCTTTTGTTTCTCAATCTTTGTCTTGCACTTTCTATTTTCTTCAATCCAAAAACTGATTTAAAAAAAGAATTTAGTCATTCACTAGAAACTGTCATGTGACCAACGACTTTTAGCAGCATTACATGTTGGGGATGCTCAAATAAAAAAATTTGAAAAATAGGTTATCAAAAAATCAATTTTCCCCTCATATTTTGCTGGGCAGTGATCACTAAAAAGTTTGAATTTTCAAACAAGCAGGCACAAACTACTGATCAATTTAGAATAAACTTGTAAATTGAAAACCCTCATGAAAACCTATTGGGAAATAAGGAAAAAAAAAACAAAACGCTTTTCCAAGACATAAGGAGTTGCTGCTCTCATTTTTGGCCCCCTGGCTCCATTTGTGCAGCCTACATGTATTACAAATCAGCCAGACGGACAAACTTGAAAATTGAAACCTATGATGACAGTTTCAGTTGATGTTTTCTAATTTTATGTGTGACGTAAAAAACAAAACAAGATGAATCTCCTCTCTCTTCACCTGATCTCAACCTTTTTCTATCTTAAGAAGGCTATTAACCAATGCAAATTTGGTCTGAATGAAAAAATTTACTTCCTTACAACTGTCCACTTTTGTATCAGTTAGAAATTGAGACATAAAATATTTTTTCAAAAAGAACCCCAAAAAAAAAGTAAAAAAAAAAAAGTATGATTTCACCCAAAAGTTTCATAAATCTGGGTTTCATAGAGCTGCATCATAATAATTCTTTATAAAAATTCAATTATCTAATAATAAGTTAATTTAAATGATTTATGGAAAGATTAATATCCAGGCATTAGAATTATCATCTTATAATTCTTTTACATTGTGTATGTGCACATGCATCCCAAGAAACAGATAAGTAATCAAAATAAGATCAACATTAACAAACAAGGATGAGGCATGGATATTGATGTATTCATAGTCACTTACAGTAGACACATAGCAAACTATTATAAAGCATTAGCCTGCCATACAGAAATATCTAACCAAATGTTAATATGTGATAATATTAACACATGACATTGGAGGATATTATAAATCAGAACAGAGAAAGTATCTGAAAAGTGAAATGAGTGAAAGAGAAAAAAGTATAACAAAGCATTATTTTTTAGCAGAAACATTATATAATCTTGAGTTGATTAGAAAATTCATTATAACAAATGTTATTTTTCAGAGAGGACATTTGTCGCTTGGAAACTTGCTTTTGAATAAAGGATATTAAGTCTGTGTGTTCCATCACACTCACACACACACACACATATATATATATATATATATATATATATATATATATATATATATATATATATATTGATGAATTTACATAGCCTTATATAATACATGGATTCAGTCATCATAGCGAGAAAAATGCCAGGTAGAATGTTGTCTTTCATTCTAGCATCTGAACTTACCCATATTTCAAGTATCCATTGTCTGTTTCTACATAAGTACATATATAAGTACATGAGGATCAGGAAACAGCTAACTCCTTCGTAGGGACATATAAATTTATAGAGAAAAAAAATTGGAAAACAGCTAGAGACAGTTTTCTTGTTTTTCTGGAGAGGCCAGCGATCATACGCAACTGCTTTCTAGCCTCAACCATCATCCTCTTTATCTGTCCATCAGGTTGTTTTATTTTGGATATTCTTTTTTTGACATCTTCAGCTTGAAGGCAAAAAAAGACAATGAACAGAGATTAGAAGCTATAAAGAAGCCAAGCCATGCCTCTTTGTATTCATCTTATTTTATATGCATAGGAAAGGGGGAGGAGAAGGCAGATGTTTTCATTTTGAAAAGATAAATATCTTGTCCTACCCATTACTCCATTCTATCTGTCTCAGCATGGTCAATAAACACAAACTACCAACCACTTTCGAACACAAGAGCATATTGTAAAAAGGAGTATGTGTATAAATAAAACACAAAAAAATACTGAGATTTCTAATATCACCTCCTTGACAAAGGTTTAAAAGAGTCTGGTGGAAGGGATAACAATGCACTCAATTAGTTGGTGTATTCTATCAAAATGAAAATGTAATTGATTTTGTTTTTTGTTTTTTTCAGACTGATCATTGTTCATCGCACAATTAAAATAGAGAGTACTAAGAGCACATACCTCTAGCCACACACCAATTAAAAACTGAATGAAATTGGAAAAAGAAAAGAAGAAAAAGAAAAGGAAAACTTTTCAATGTTGAAATATTGAGGTACTTCCCCCAGAATGTAAAACTAGCTTTTTTAAACTGTTTAATTTTAACCTTTTTTCCTGCAGGATAATAAAAAACATCTAAATAAAAACTAATTCTTGGATCCACCCTCAAATTCAATCAATTTTTCCATAGTCTATGGTTCAAAATTCAAAAAAATTTCATTGAAATCAACGAGAACTTTTGGAGATATTGTGTAGACAAACAGATCGAGAGACAGACACGAGTGAAAATATATACCTCTTCTAATTTCATTGGTAGAGGTAAAAATGTGTATACCAACACACATGCACAATAAAAATCCACTAAATTATGCAATGAATTTGTGGTTAAAAATACATGTGTAACTAAATCATAGTAAATTTTCTGAACATTTGTATACACTTGCGATAATGGAAACTCAAAACTGCATTTTTTGCCTAAAAATTTTGACATGGAGATGCAAGGCTATATATCAGAAATTGGGCTCATTTTTTGAGCTGGATACTTCAAAGCTTTGGAATTGGTGATGACCTTTGTTTTACAGATATCTACATCATTAGAGAAAAAAAAATGAATTCTAATTGGGGGGAAAAAGATTGAGCAATGAACAATCTGGATAGAAAATACAAATAAATCTCACAGAAGCAACATTCAGCTATTACAAAACTATTCAATATCTTATAAACTGTCACTGTATACATGGGAATATAAGAATAAACACAGTGCTCTAATACACATGTAAAGAAATCGCTTTCAGATACTTCTCAACTAATAAACATGCACCTATGAAATCAAAAAATTTTGAAAGTAAAAATATCCATTTCTGCATTTTCCGATTATACATTTACATAAACACACAATACTTTTTCTGATCGAAATTCAATGAAAAATATTTGTAGCGTAAATCCAACATGAGACTATCTTCTTTTTTTCTTGAAAAGAACCATTATAAATTATGTGATACTTTTCAGAAGTACAAGAATACTCGAATTATATTTTTAATGCTTCATGAAAACCAGGTACACCCCTTCTTAAAAAGTCTTCTATGATGGCAGTGGCATCTTTCAGCAGAACAATGCACCCTGCCGCACTGTACAAGTTGTATGGAAATGGTATCAGGAACATGAAATCTTCATTATATTGACCAAACCAACACCCCCCCCCCCCCGATCTCAATCCCATTGAACACTTATGGGGCTTGTTTGACCAATATGTTCTCTCTGCAGAACCTCTACCACATAACTTGAAGTAGTCAAAGGATCTGTTGATAACATCCTGGCACCATATCCCAGAGGAAACCTTTAGAGGTCTAATACAGTCCATTCCTGATCGGGTAAGAATTGCTTCGTGGACACATGGTGGATAAACACCTAAGGAAGGTGGCCAAAATGTTTTGCCTCATCAATATATATATATATATATATATATAAAGGGAGAAATATTATCCCTAATATTTTATAATCAGTAAAATAAGAAAACTAAGAAAGTAAGACAGAAGTGGATCACAATGGAATATGTTTAAAAATACCTAGATATAGATATAAACTGGATACAGTTCTGATAACAGACATTTTATGTGTTGTCTAATTTGAACCAAAACATCAAAAATTCAACTATTTTTTGTAAATAATTTTCCCAAATAATCCAGTTAAACATGAAGCCCATAATTGTAAGTGTTCGATAGCCCAAATTTGACTTGAAGTGAATTTCTGATCAAACTTGAAGAAATTTTTTTATTCCCAATTTTTGGCAAATCAGACATTTTGGTTCTTCTACACTGTTTGATTCCCAAATTAAATGCGTTTGAACATTAAACCCAGTTGATGAGTAGCCATTTTGAATTTGACCTCTAATGGTCTTCGGAGGTCAAATCTGATTGTTCTCCACATCTGAAAATATTATGGTATGTACTGTTAAAAAGTCCATTCTTTTTTTTCAAGAACTGCACTGTTGGTCATAATTTGATAGTCTATCTGCTGTACTAATGGTAGAAGAGGTAATGAATAAAATCACACTTTTCAAGGTATTAGTAAAAAAGGAATACGGTATCACCTTTGGAGTTCGGTAATTTCATGGGCCTTTCTTAACTACTTTTTTGTTGTAGTCAATCCTTTTTTAAATTTGGATCATAGAATGACAACGAAAAGAAAAACCTTCCCAAGTAAGACTTAATGAAACTACTGATTATAATAGATAAGTAGAAAGAAAATTCAAGAAAAAATGAAAAAGCATTATGTATCCCCCACCAAAATGAAAAAGAAATTTGAAAGCCCATTTTCTATACATTTTTTTTTTACAAGTCTTATCAGATATAGGATTTTAAATCATTATCATTTAAAATTCTTATTACTATTCATCTTCATCTAAATTCATTACTCTCTTTTTAATGCAACTTTTACCCAGACTGATTTCCTTCCGACTGTGAGTAAATAGCATTTGATCAGAAAATAAAGAATCAATCAAATGCTATTTACTGCTGTGGGGGAATTGGCCACAGTAAAAGTTGCAATAAAAACCAATTAATGAATTGGTCATGAAAATTTGAAATAATAATGAAATTCTGTAAAACAAAATGAAAATGTTTGTGGAATTAACGTGGTTGTCTTACACCAGAGGAAGTTTTTCAGTCTGATGCAAACAAGTTGTCAGATAAAATCTATTTTTTTAGGAGTGAAATTTAATTCATAAGTACAAACCACTCTTGATTAAACAATGAAAATTTTTTAAAATATAGTACGTGAACTCAAAAAAACACGTGTATATCAACTTTCCGTGGGAATTACAGTGATGTCATACTTCCCTTTAAAAATATTTTTTCATCAATGAACAACAGTCCGTTCCTGCAGTTACTATGGAGGGAGTGTTGCCATAGATACATACTGTAGGTGATCTCATGGTTTGTGGTGATATTGCAACCTATTCAGCAGATAAGCTTCAATGAATTGTACAAACTAATTTGTGCACTTGTAAAATCCATAATACTGAATAAATATTTACACATGCCTTTAACAAGATTACCAAACTAACCCTACAGACTGGTTTGTTCACAGAAAAATATACATTCCAAAAATAAAAAAATTAAAAAAAATTGAAATGAAGAACGCATTTTGCTTTTTATTTTGAAAAATGTAAACAAAAACAAAGCAGGCAAAACCTTTGTATAGATATATGAGCATAAAACTGACAATACAACTATTCAGGCAGCAAAGACAAAAGTCAATTGTTTATCCAGCATCAAAATACAGTAGCAAGAAAAAACAGATCTTCAGCTATGAGATTAATTTGAAGTCAAGATGTATCTGTTGAAACAGGATATCCTGGATTATCACAAGCATCATTTACCATAGCCAATGCAGTTCAGTTGTTATAGTGGGGATTTCTAAACTTATTGATAATGTAATCCCTGTATTAATTTTAAAAGCTATTTATTTGCTAAGTATCTGTTTGGAAAGAAAAGTGTGCAGCTGTAAGTATCATTGTTACAAGCCTCTTACTAAAACTAGTTTGTAAAAAAGGAGGATATAAATAGGAACTAACATATAAAAATAATAACTTAAAGAGATACATTTTCCCACAATCAATATAAAGAATGCATTCTTAATAGTGATCCTTTTCTAAAAATATTACAAAGCTATTATCATAAACACATTCCCATCATTCTAACAAAATATCTGTGTTGATATCCATAAATGGCTAAATTACACAAAAGTTATTCAGTGTCCCTTCTGCACAGTTTTTGGTAAATTTCAGTTTTCAGAATTTTCAGTAACTTTTAGTTAAAATGTGTGGCATAATACCTATAATTTTATATTTCATTTCTCGGTTTCAAATTTGCTCACCAAAAGGTTTGATAGAATTTCCAAAAGCCTGCCGAATGAGACATGATTTATTATGTTAAAATGATGAATTCTATCACCAGGAACAACAAAATTTATTGCAAGTACAATCAATTATCACAAAATGTTTTTTTTTTTTTAATACAAATAGTCAAGAGCTTCTCTTGAAGGAAAGGCTGGAAATAGAGAAGAAAATACTATTCTGTCACTCATCATAATTTGTGAAACTTGTAGAAAAAATAACAATCCAGGAAATTGATGCAGTGCATTAAAATACATTCTTTTCAAAACTGATGCGGAAGGAACATCATCTCAAAAACAACTTTGTTAGAATGGAAAATAACAATGTATTATGTAATAAAACAATGTAACATCCAATCTTTAAATCAAGATAGAAAAGTAAAGTAATTTGTTCAACAGTAAAATAACTCAGTTAATGATGTTCATATGACATTATCATGAATGTCATTTGCAGAAGAGATACAGAGGACAAATTTTGTTCCAGTTCTTTGTTTATTTCAGAACAGAAACCAAAATCCAAAGAGGTATTTGTGACTTTCATTTTTAAAGTTATGCCAAAAATGCAATGTTAAAAATCTATATTCATGAAATACTTTTTCAGAAGTCATGCAAGAAAAGAAATATCAGTTTATATAAAACCACTCATGACAGTTTTTAACTACAAGAAACTAGAAATAAAATTTGAATAATATGAACAGTGTTAGGCACACTATTGACAATCAGTACACCCAACCCGATTAACTCTAGTGAGATAGGGTTTGACATAGGTATAATACACCGCTCCATAAAAGACTATGATTCTTTCTCGAAGTCCTGTGAAATGTTTATTCTGAATGGCTTCTCCATCAAACAGCAATTTGTACCTCTTTCATATCAGTTACTTTCTTAATTTGAGTACCACGATCATCCATTTGCCTTTTTTTATTTCTTGAAAGTCTCTGAGCAGTGATTATAAAAGAAAATAGTTGTTTTGTAAGTTCAGTCTTCTTACGCTCTCTATCAACTCTGCAGAAATCTCTGATGATTAATAGATCTATGTTAGAAAAATTGATAAAAGGTCAAAAAGTTTATAAATACATGTCAAATCAAGCCTTACATTTGAATATCAAAATTTTGTTACGGAAGGGACAATTTTTCCTCAGCTATACTATTCAGTCTTAAAATGCAAAAGTGAAGAAATAATGCAGTACCAAATTAGTAACCTGTAGATATTGCAATAAAACCCTACTTTTGGTTGAATTTCATCAATCATATAACATTAATTTTTATGTGAATGTGTGTTGTGGAAAAGACAGAGTATTGGAAATCACTGAAAAAACCTTAAATTTCATCAAAATGCAATATTAGCAAATAGAAAAAGTTGTTTGGGCACCTATACAGAAACATACAAAAAATGTGTTGCAGAATGGAAAAATTTGGAGTCAAATTGGAGATAACAGCTCTAAAATGCTAAATTACTCAAATTATTCTTTGAAACAAACCAAGTAAGTGAACAAAAAATTTGAGCGAAAAAGTATGATTTTGGTATATGGCTGACCAATACCAATATTTAATATGTTAAGATGACAGATAACAGTAGTTTAAGTGTTCAAACTCAATTTTGTATTGAAATGACCATTGTGTATTTAAAAATTACAAAAATGTTGTGGAAGAAACACAGTATAACTTTTGTGTAGATAAGATTTTTCCACTCTCTTAAAATTGATCATTTTTCAAATCAAAGAATTGATTGAATATAAAGAATGATTGAAAAGGCGTATAATGGAAAATCCTTCACTAACAACAAGATTTTGTTGAAAATTACCTTAGGCTGGTTAATGTGAAAAGGCTATATACAGTGGATATCCCACCATTTGATTAACTTTTTTTTCATTATTCATTGATAATTAAGCAGAAAAATGATGTAAAATGAACACACTTCTTCATTACAAAGAGTAAGTATTAGGGTGTATCAAAAGTATTCTTGTTTTTACAGACCTTTACTTGAAAGCTTTTTTCATGTATATATTATCTAAAGACAATCTATGATTTCACTATATTGTTAAAATAATATATACATATCAGAATCAATGCAAATCATCTGTACTTATGTTTCAGATTTTGCAATTGTGCATGCAAGTATTGATTTTCAGGCAATTTTTTTGGCATTATTTCAAACTCGTCTCAAAACCAATGGAGCTGCTCGTGGTAGAAGAAGGAAATGAAATAATATCTAATCGTACTGCCCATAACTGGTTTAAACATTGTAAGACTGGTGACTTGTCCCCTGGGGATAAGGCCCAGAAATGGACAACCATCAGTTGTCGATTATGAAGGTTTAGAACACAAAGTAGAGTAGAATATGACCACCAGTGCACAAAAACTCCCAAAAGAGTTTGGGATCATCAAAAGATACCTCATTTAGAGCAATAAGCTTCAAAAAACATACAGGACCTTTCAAAACAAAAATAATTTTGATATACCCTAATAATTCTACCAAAAGCAGAATTTATGTTTTTGTTATAGGTAAAAGACCACTGTTGCTACTTGAAATCTATTTTCATGATTAAATCCAGTTTCCACATTTTACTTTGTAGAACAGACAATGACATTGATTTTGTGATAAGTGGCAAACCACATACTCTCAGGTTCCATACCAAACTGGTGATTCCCATTACCAATAATTTTTGGGGAACAAAGTAAAAACTATTTTCAAATACCAGTACAATACTATTTGGAATATGAAGTGACCTTCCACTTTTTGTAGCTAGAAATCAGTAATATATGTATATATCTTCATTTCTTTTACATTGGGTACCTTCCAATTTTGACCATGATTTCTCCAAAATAAGTTTCTCAAACTATAATAAATACAGTAGCAAAAAAAGGACAACAAGCATAATGATATCAGTATGCTATTAAAATAAATTTTATTAGTAATAATTTAAATGAAAAAGGGAATGTGAAAGCTACATTCATTTTCATGGGAATATTATTTATTTCTAAGGATCTAAAATAATTATTTCATTGATTATAAAGCTTCTCAAACTATTGAGTTATTGGAAACTGTCAACCAAGACTGTCAACTTGGGATTTCCTCAGGCTATGCATATACGTATCACACATCCAAGCTGCACTAATCGAGTTAGAGGGCTAAAATTGCACACCTTACATCTACAAAAGTTGTATTTTTCAACCAACCACAAATAAATTTAACTGCAGGGTTCAATTTGCAAAGTAAGTTTATGCTACATTGGTCCCTCAGTTTTTGTAAAGCAGCATTTATGCTTGTTCTTTTAGAAATTCAGACTTCTTTAGTGATCACCGCTCAACAAAAGGCAAGAAAAGAAACTTATTCATTGATGGCCCCTTTTCCCAATTTTTTTTAATTGATCAACCTCAACATGTCATGCTGCCTGGAGACATTGATGGCATTTCTATTGAGTGACAGGAATCTAATTTATTTGTGAGAATTTGAAAAACATAGCAATCCATTAGTAACTGATATCTGTATCTAACTTTAAAGTTTCTTGAGCTATTTTCATAAAAATTTAAAGTACACAATTGCAAAACTGAGTAACATAAGTGCAGAAATGAAAAAAAATTTTACTGGAACTGCTGTAGGCGCAAGTAATTTCCAAAGTTGATATTTTGAATATGTTGGCTCCTGCAACATATAACACCGATTATTCTAAAGTGATGTCTTCATTTGATCATTATTAACTTCATCTTATCTTTCAAACCACATTTGACACATTCAATCATTCACAGTAACTTACCCATAAATTGCACAAAATCTTTACTTTCAAGTCGCATTTTTTCTTCTGTCTTGAAATAAAACACTGGAATGTGGTCTTTCTTTTAGAATGTACATATAACTAGATACTCGTAATGCCATCTGACAAAAGCAAGATAAATTTTCTGGCCAACCCTTGTATATTATACTTGTACATACATATATTACACCAATTATATATAAGTGTTATCATACATAAAGTAAAATGTTGAAGCCAACCCTTATATATTCATACTTATACATACATATATTACACCAATTATATAACTATATTGTATACTAAATATTTGTTACTAATAAGTGTAAACATATACAATTATATATAAGTGTTATCATACATAAAGTAAAATGTTGAAGAATGTAATTTATTTTTTCTATTTTACAATGCAGACAAGAAATCTTTTAAGATAGATGCCCATTTGATTACAGTAAAATCTATTATACTGTATTCCTACACAAAACAATAATACACACTCAATTGACCTGCTTCATAGTTTTAAAAAAAAGTGCATTTCTCATTAGGGCCAAAAGTCAAGAGTTCAGGTTAAAGCCAAGAACTTTGATTGCTGATTTTCAAGGCAATCAAATCATCTCCATTTGGTTAAATGGCATAATACAATTTTCCAACTCCAATGCAGCCACATACTAAACTGAGCTTGTCATTAGACTAGTTTGCAATGTGAAGTCCAGTATATTTTCATGAAAATATCTAGTAAATGGAATCATAAAAATCCGATATTTTCATATCACCTAATCATTATTCATGGGATAATAAAGATAATATGAATACTAGCCTACAATGCTCATTTCATTGACAAATATATCATTCAATTACAAATAATGAATGTTTAGTTTTTCACATTGGCACCTATATGAGTTGCTATAACCGAAAATTACCTTGAGTGTCAAAAAATCTTGAGTTATCACCTGTGTTAATCTTGTACAAAAATCAATTCTTTAATTTTATGACCCTTGCTATAAAAAGGAAATATAGGACAAATGAAACAAAACAACAAATTATTTAGTAAGTAAAGTGAGAGTGAATTTTGTTGGAAATAACATTACTTATGGGAGAGAGTTCACACAAGAGTTGTGGAAATGTCAAGAGAAGCAACAGTTATAAGAGGAAGTGGTGCCATTTCATCAAGTATTCCTACAAATATTGCAAAAAAAAAAAAAAGAAAAAAAAAGATATATTCCAAAGCATTCTGATCCCTTGAAACTTCAACATTTTTGGATTGTGCAGAAACAATTGCAAACTGCACAATGAATCAATATACATACACACAAAATATGTTTGTAAAGATTCATGAAAACGCACATGAACGTACACATGTATGTACATAAAGACACACACAGATACTTATATACATACACAGAATATAAAACAGGAATACCACCATGTTATTTTCTTCAGTGTGGAGGCTAATGTAACATATTCAGTGAAAACAGTCAACTACAGCATATAATAGGCATAAAAAAAACTAACCTGTAGTGCATCATTATCCAAAAAGACAGTAGAACAATTATTAGTAGCAGCCCTAGTATGATTAGTGGTAGATCTTAGATAAACCAATTTTTCTTCTCGGACATGATATTGAATTGTAATGACCATTTTTGAAGATAGTGGTTAGGAGAGTAGCCAAGGCTATTTGCTTTCTATGTCCAGCCAGCCATTGTGAAACTGGGCTACAAACCACATCATTTTCAGGAAAATGGCACCAGCCAATGATTATGAGCTGAAAATTAGCAGAAAGAGATGCAGCTTGTATTGAGCTTGAATTACAATGAGGCAGGAAGCACCAAAGCTAACCATTCAGAATGTCATACACATGCATCCCAACCAACAACGATTAATCACATCATATCCCTTAACCCAATGGGACAGTGATGTACAACAGTATTAACATATGGCTGGCATATTTCACAGAGATTCAAGGACAACTTGAAACCCAAGTTCACTCAATATCAGGGTTTATTGTTCAGTAAATTAGGTACTCATCCATGGATGTTAAGAAAGAAAGTCTAGAAATACAATTTGCTCTCTATACAATGATTTATCAAAATATGCTGTTGTCCTTGTCATTAACAACAAAGATGACAACAACAAATGATAATTATACACACCTTAGTGAAATACCTTCTTTCTGGATTTTATGGGAGAATATACACAAGTGCTGTTACTATTAAACATTGATTTTTTTTTAGGGGGGGAACCAGTTCCTACATCTGCTTTTATACCTGATTATAATTTCAAACTTTTCAAAATTGCTGATTTAGGAATTTTCATTTATTTTGACTTTTTTTTCTACCTAGTTATAATTGCCAAGCAATGTAAACGAAAAAGGAAGTCACTTTACCATGTTCCCTGAAGAGGCAACTGATCAATGCCATAAAGACTGAATTCTACTCTCAGCATGCATACATCCTATAATAAACAGCATATTCAAAATTTTATTTGGATAGTTAAACTCTTTCTTTGTGTACTTGATGTTAGATTTGGAATGTTATTGACTTTTGAAGTTATAGACAACTAATTGTACATTAACTTCCATTGAAATTCAAGCAAATTGACCCATCATAACATTGGACAAAACAGCTTCTGTAACCATTATCTAAAATAATCTCTGCTCAAATTTATATCATTTCTAGACTTCAATGAAATACCAGCATACTTTACAGGTAAAAGTTGTATGCAAAGTAATCCTGCTTTCAAGATAACATCAGAATTGTGGGTACAGAAATAGATCTCAACTTTTATAACATAGACTAGCGACATACATGGCATTGTCTGAAATAAAACAGCTTCTGAAATCATAAACAACTCTCAAGTTAGATACATAAGATGTGGCCTAAAATTAACTATGAAGTTACATAACTTTTGTCATATTGTTCATTTTGAATCTTCGTAGAAAGGTAGGTAGGTAGATATACTAATAATTGAAATGTGGCAATAAAGAAATACCAATCATGAGCAACAGAAACATAAGGATTAGCAGTTCGTTAGAGTAGTTTCGTAAGACTTGTATCACAAAATTCAATTTAATAATTGCTTATTCGTATGTGTAGTATATAGACCTTCATGATTTTGTGCGAATGCTAAATTTCAGAAATTGATAATCTTGATATTTTTCAAATAACTTACTTGTGGATTGCATCTATTTTCCACTTGTGTAATTTAAAGAATTTTGACTAGGTATAGGTAAGAAAAAAAAATTCAAAAGAAAGCATTCAATACAAAATAAAACTACAGACAGTGAAGATTCTTATTTGATATATAAAAATCATGTATATAAACCAATGCGTGACCCTGGAACATGTCACTAAGACATCTTTTAGTTTTACTCCTCATCTGAAGAGTTCTCACTTGTTACAAAGTAGATGATACCTTCCAAGGTATAAGAAAATGAAAGTTACATTACTACTCAAAATTGCTGACGTATAATCATAGGTCATTCATTCTCTGAACTGATGTTTTCCAGTTGAACAATCGTAGCCATCAAAGATGATGAAGAGTTCTATCTGTGTTTGTTAATGTATTCCAGCGCTCCTGGCCATACTGTTTTGTCTACAGCCTTGGAAATTGATTCATGTGATGATAACTACATATTAACCCCCAGTTTGGTTAGTTGCGAAAATGACTTAGTCATGAAATCAATGATGAAACTTGCACCAAATAGCATCAACAGGACCATGAAGAATGCATACTTCTTTAATTCCAATTGTTACTTTTTGGGCTAAAAAAGGCTACGGGGGAACTTTCACATTACTATCAAAATGACATGTGAATACAATTCTTCATTCTATCTTTGTTGCATATGTTAAATAAATTTGATAATCTACCTGAAAAACCCTGTGGATGTGATTCTTAGTCAGATATTGCGAAAGGACCAAATGAGAGATCATGAATCCAAACATACATACATAATAATCATTAATAATTGTGTCATCCACAGACAGCTGTTTCATTGTATTATAACTCTTCAGTGTGGTTATAGACTATCCAGTATCCCTTCCAGTACCACTAGGCAGAGTCAAAACTTTTGCTTCAGACTGAAGGGCAGATCCTCTACCCCAGCCCTAAATGGAACTGGACGGTCAGTGAGACCGAATTAAGCGACATATTTACTCATGTATAATTCCCCATCTACGATATATTCACACTCATACACACACATATATATATATATCTATCATCAGAACAGAAAATTATGTTGCTCTTCAACTCCCATATCAATATTGGCTTTCAATGGTTACAAGGTGACTGGACACTAATGTTTATATATATTGCAAAAGATTATTTGTTTCCTGAAAATTTTTCAACTTGAAAGAAAAAAATTATAAAAAAATAAACATATGATACCAATAAAATTTTTTCTTTATGCATAATTATTTTCATCTTAACTCATTAAAACTGTCAGTAAAAATCCAACTTTCTGCGTGAGAAAAGTGACAAATATCTTCTTAGCGGTTTTAGGTGTATCTATTTATCATCACTTACACGAAATGTCACACATCAGTATCTGAAGATATCATCCAATGATAGAACAGAAAAAAAAAAAATTCAATCAGTATTTTTCCAAATCAATTATTACTATATGTTCATCCTCTGTAGGTTTGGTGGAAAAAAAAAACAAACTTGTCATTATTGTCTGTTAAGTGGAATAAAAAATTAGGAAACAAAAAACAAATATTTTTCATTTGATCAAAGTATCTTGAGAAAAATCTCTCCAAGAAAAATTGATGATGAATACTTTTTTCATTTTACAGAAAACAGCACTAAATTAAATTGAACATAAAAAGCAGCAGTATTTTAGTTTTTTCAGTATTTTTCCCATTTTTTTCAAATTCATAAAGTAAAGAATTTCTGCAGAGCCTCTAAAACTATAAAAAAAGAGTAAATGATGTATTCCTATATGGACTTATCTTTCATCATCCTGATCATCATCAGTCTTTTTGTTGGACATAGACCTCCCCCAGGATTCGCCACAATTCTCTATCATGGGCATTGCGGAGCCAGTATTTCCTGAATCTGTCCAGCTCATCTCTCCATCTTGTGTTCTGTGGGCCTTGGTTTCTTATGTGATCTCTGGGGATCCATGTTGAGAGACGTGATGTCCATCGGTTGTCTTTCATTCTTGGAACATGGCCTGCCCATTGCCATTTGAGTTTTTTAATAGTTTCTGTGATGTCATGGACACCCATTTTCTTCTTTATATACTGTGCTTTCTTATGATCTCTCCATGTAAGGTTGAGCATGATTCTCTCATGCGCACGTTGCATACATCTCACCATGAAAATTATTACCTCCTGGTAACTAGGTCAAATAAACTAAGGGGTGAATAGAAGTTGAATTTATCATATGGAAAAAAAAAAAAACCTCTTTCGAAAATCGGAATTGAATCTTTTTAAAAAAAAAATGTTACTCAAATAAGTACTGAAAATTCCATTAAATGCAATAATTATGTGATTTGCAAATTTTACTTCAAATGGCCAAATTCTACTTTGTTATAAATAAAAACGTTTTTCTTTACTTTTAGACAAAACTTAGATGTTTTTTTTATTGCTGGCAAAAACAAAGAAACACTTGAGAATAAGATTTTCCTATTTTAATTCAATTTTCAAAGGTCTTATTGTTATCCTTTGGAATGGAAAATACATTGTGATTTCAGTTCACTTTTTTTACCTTATCATCTCTATAAAAAATATTGATATAAACAGAATTTTCCTATCAAAACATGTAAAGTTTATTTCTAAAACGATCTGGGAAAGTAGCTTCCCTTTATTGATGAAAAATTGCGAATATTCAAGTCCGCGAAATTGGAGGGACTGCTGTAATCAACTGAAAGCAAAAATAACTATAAGCAAGTAACTTAGGAAATATCACTTTATATATATGTTTTAATGGCAATATATGATAATAAATTGCATTTTATCATATTGAAACTCTTATTTGAAATGATCTCCCGTTATTAACCGGTGAATGTATCATCTGGCCTAGACAACACAAATAGAATAAACAATCAAAGAAAATAGGGCTGGCGCAGGAATCCAACCTGTAACTAATATGGTAGCTGCTTCAACTAGCATTGATCTGATAATCGAGGTAAACAGTTGCCGGTGATGTAAAAGCCTAAATAACTGTTTCAACACCAAATTCTCATTTTGCTTATTCATGGTCTAAAACAGCTCTATTTGTTCCCATCAACACTATATTTATGTTATTAAGAAATGGATATAGTCTAGTCTAGGCTAAACGATACAGTCACTGGGTAATAACGGGACATAATTTCAAATAAGAGTTGCAATACAATAATGCAATTTTAAACATTCTGTCAGTATATATATATATATATATATATATATATATATATATGAAAAAAAGATTATTAGTAAAGTTTTTTCGTTTGCCAACCAGCTTAGACCATTTACTTTGGCAAAATCCAAAGAATGCTATGATGTCAAGGGTTAGAAAGGGAAAGAAAGAATCTTGAAAGCAAGTGTAAGTTTCTAGATTGGCTGACTTGTTACAAATATTAAGTAGTAGGAAAAGTGGGAAAAAATGAGGAATTTACTGATAAATGTGAGCCTACTTGCTGAGTGCAGCTCTTCAACGGTAGCAACTCTAAACTTTTCAATTTACAATTTTTAAAATCTTCTTAATCAAAAATAGATGCTTTCCAGAATAAGAGCTACTTCAATAACATTAATGGAAAAAAAACATTAGCAATTAGAGGTTAGAGAAGATTCCTGGGATTTGTTTCATTCGAAGCCGTTTTCAGTTTGCTCTGAGATACATGTTTGATTAACTGCACTTATCAATTCCTTTATTATCAATAGATAAATAGAAACCAAAAAATTAAGCCAGTTTTAGTGTTTCTGTTGAGGTATTTTGGAGAAGTAGAACAGTTGCTCTTCAGCAGAATTTAACTTCTATGTATATATAAAGCTATATTTTCAAGTTTCTCATGTAGCTAACAGTATTTATCTTGAGTGAGAAATCATTTAGTGCAATTGTAAGCCAAATTTGGCTGTATTTCAGTTTTCCAACATAACTACAATCAATCAAAATTTGCAAGAGTTATCAATCCTAATTTATTCAAAAGAGTTATTACATAAAATTATATTGATGTGTATAACACTGGACTCTTCAGCCCAAACAACAATTTTGCAAATAAAAATACTTCCTATCCACCACTATAGACCATTCCAGGTGAACAAAATTAGGATTTATTTTCTAAAAAACAACAACAAAAAACAAAAAAAAAAAAACCAACATCTAATGGAAACATAAATATCTGAATTTATTCATTGAGATTAATGGAAAGATCATATAGAAAAAAATGGATCAGGATGCATTTTGTATAATGATAATCAGCAAGCTAATCTTGCTGTGCTGTTAGTGAGTTCAATCCCTGTTGGATCTCGAACTATTGATATCAATGGTTTGATACCAACTAATGCTGATTTAATCTGCCAACATAGGGTGATTTTTTTGTTTCTCTGTCCATAGCAATTTGTTTAATTTAAAAGTAGCAATTTTGCTGACAAAAATATTTCCTATTTGGAACTATTCAGCATTTTTTTTCTCATAAGATAATTTCATAGAAATTCAGATTTATCTGGGAAATTTTTTTCATGAGGATTGACTAATGAAGAATAACTATCCTCATAGTTAACAAAAAAAAAAAAAAATGGTTCTCAGAAACATACACAACATCTGCATGAAAATATTGGCAAATGTTGAGAACTTAGAAATAAGCAGTTGCGCTGTGCTAATGTGATATGCAAGTATCTGAGAGACTGAGGCACAGCAGTAAAAACAATCAATGAAGAATTTCATGAGATGTAGATGGTTGAGAGAGAATGATTCAAGTTGTGAACTGTGGTTTTGTTTTTATATCTTATTAGATAAAAGTGGCTTCAGAGCCCTTTAATTTCAAAATAATGGAGTGATCAAATCTTAGGTGTGAGAACATAGTCGGTAGAACTTCGGGTTTCCTTGGGCTGACTACGATAAAGTGGATGAATCAGGCCTGCAGATAGTAGGTAGTCTCTGTCTAAACCATATGTCTACTACATTTATATAGACTCTCTGTAATTATTCCTGAATAAACTTAGATAAGATACTCACTCACAAGCAAACTAGTTGAACATAATGGGTAGGCATTTTTCAGATTCCCTGATATTATATCATAAAAAGTCATGATGAAAAAATATATATTTAAATCATTAGTCCAAACCACTTCTATTGTAAACCTGAGTAGTTCACCTCAATGTCAAGTCACTTCCCTTTTTACAGAATTTACATTGTAATTATCATACAAATTATGATAAAGACCTTTATTAGGAACTAATTCTTTGGTGCCAATTATACCCGGTAGCAAATTGAGTGGCCTCAGACTGTGTAAATAAATAAATAAACTAGCATTGTGTGAGGATCAAACCCGCATCCACCTTGGAAGTAGCCTTATTTGCAGGCTCTGCTCTTACCACTGAGCTAACGACATGCTCAAAGCTCATTTCTTTCATTTATTTACATGATCTAAGGCCACTTGATTTGCTAATGGATATATCGGATATCAATTTTCTATTTACTGATATTTCATTATAATTATTTGTAAATACATGAATGAGGGAAATTACTCCATAATTAAAATTTGATATACCAGAGTTATCTCTTTTCAAAAATTGGATCATTATAGTAAAAATTATTGAGGTAAACGCGAACACAAACCCCACACAAAGTTGCAAATCAGATAGGAATTAACTTTTTTCTTCAAGTTGGAGCATTTTAATGGTATTGCACTAATAAAAACCTTGCTACAATGTGCTGTTTTTGTTGTTTTATAGTAAAAAACATAAATAGAAATCAGATCATCCTGATAGAAGTTATCAGTTGACTAGGGAAATGGCAATACTCTGGGTTTCAGGCCAATTCAATAATGAGTCACAAGTGATGAGGGACTAAATAATTTTATGGAAAATAAAATTTGGATGGTCATAATAAAATAGTACAATACTTAGAGGAATACAAGGTTTATTAATCAAGAAATCTTTATTGCTCACAAGTGGAAAGTACCAGCAAAAATATGTTATGACAGAGTTTTCTTCAAAACAAGGAAAGCCAAAATGTATAGTAAAAACATACATTGCGAGAACTCACTTGAAGGCTGCCTTTGACAGCTCAATGCTGTCACTTCCTCTTTATAGAATTTATTTCTCATCTATCTCTTCTTGACCTTTCCATCTCATTCAGGAGATGTTCAGCCCTTTCCTCACCAATCTCTTCTTCCCTCTCCCTTCTTGCCATTTCCTTACAATATTTCTATTGCTATGTTATTTGATAGGTATCATTACTTCATGAAGCATTTTACCAGTATTCTGCAAACAAATATCGCACTAAGATGTTTCATTTTTGCTGTTACAGTAACAAACTGACAGATAAACAAAAATCAGATCATTACTGATATACTTTAATAAGATCATTATCATTAGAGTGAGCTCAAACTAAGAACCCACACTATCATTATTCAGTTGCAAATTGCGGTATTAACACAATGATTACAATGTGCAGTTTTTGCTGTGTTATGATAACAAACATACCAATAATCACAAATTGGATCATTATTACATAGATCACTGATACAACACCAGTGTGTAAATCTAAGGCAATCGCTTTAATCAGAGTTTCAAGTTTATTTCATTTTTTAATAATGTAAAAACTGTATCATTTCCCCCAGTCATACAATCTGAAATTTCAATTCCTATTCTCAATTAAGCATCTCAGGTTAGGCGCAAAACAGGAGTAAAAAACTGTGGTCATTAATTTTTGACTACTTTTTCTTTCATCTTATTTTCAAATCTTGTTGGAAGCTCATTCTTTGTTTCTGATACAAGCTACTTACTTGATGGTAGTGATATCTAAAAACTACCTCAGTGATGTGATGACAGCAATTAAAGAAAAACTAGTCAATGATTGTTAATAAGGAAAATAAAATTATTTGAAAATTCCTCAAATCATTCACGGTATTGAGTCAATATCTGCAATCTGTAATGAAATGTAGTTTTCTACATCAAAACTGCACCATTTCCCCAGCATTTTGATAATCTACTCACGTATTGGAAAATATTTCCCGTATACTTACTCTTACAATACATTAAAAACACTTTTTTCATTAGCAAAGAAAATATTCTTTTTCATTAAATATTCCTGTAAAATCACAGACAATATCAAGTCCTCAACTTTTACAGTTAGAATATTATAACATTTTAGTACATAACTCATCTAGCTGAAAAATGATCCAATGAAATCCAGATAACATTTTTCTGAACACTTGCTTTTTTAGTCCCAGTTCATGTCTCCTCTACATAAGATTGAAAACAAATTTGATGTTAAAGAATAAGAATCGAAATGTTCGAAGTTCCCATTAACTGCAAACTTTACACATCATAAATTTAAAAAAAACATGATTTCAGTCATTAGACTACCGTATACCAAATTTCCCAGGCATCATTCCTGAATCTGTCTAGGATCTAACAATCTATGAGAATTCCTTCTGTATCCAAGCAAATACCAATAACTTTTTCCCATCAGATTCCATTTAGATTGAGATGTTGAATTCAGTCTTGGATCTAGCTAGGATTTTCTTTATTTTAGATTCTCATGATAAATTCATTTTTCTTCAATGCAGGTCAACATTTGTTTCTGTAAGTTAATGTGGCACCCATTTTCCATGCCTCTGAATTTTTATTTATGTTCTTGAATGGTGTAATACATACAGTTGACCGATTGCACAAGCAATATTGAGATGGGTAAACCTCAAAAACACATTCAAGATTTTCCAAATGTTGTGCAAAAAATGGTACTGGGATTTTTTCATCAAAATACATTTTCAGATGCGCTAGCATCTATAGCAGCAATCACTGTCACCATTCGACTGACGAATTGATATAGCAACTGCCTTCTCCATGAATCTGATGTCACTCAAGTGACATTTCATCATCATGTCATTAGAACACGGAATTCTATTTTACTACATCCAAAGACAAACATGCATTAATTGCATAAAAGAAATTCTATTTTACTATACAAGATTAGCATTAAATGAAGGTGATTTCAGAGGAAATAAAAAACATAATTGTCAAAAGCTAAATCACAATTTAATAAAGAAAGGATCATCAAAATTTACTTTCACAGACAAGGGAACAATTTTTTTCATCTCATGATGGTATATAAAAAAGCAAAACAGAAATGACTTCTCTAGTACTGGTTTAATAAAACCAAGCATCATTTTGGATTTAGTAATCTTTATAATTGAAATGATTTTGTGAAATAAATAGAGTAATCTATGTTAATATCTTAATATTTCTGTAAATTTAGTACTAAATATTTTCTGAATCTAAATCATTCAAAATTAGCAACAAGAAAAAAAAGAGAAAAAAATCACTGAAAAGTTTTTAATTGTTATATTCTAATGATTTTTGCATGTAGCTTAAAAAATAATATAACCGTTTACAATGGTGATATTGAGTAAGTTGATTAAATGCAAAGCCGAACAAATAATATAAAAATCACTGGTCCTAAATCATGTATTGATGTGATTCCTTTCGCAAAATATTCTATGTGTATTTTTTAAAAGGATGTAACTGAAGATAAAATGCCCAAGATTCAACAAAGCATAGTGCTTCATAATATCGGGGTACTTTTTAGACAATTCTATCAATTTTTTTTTCTAAGATTTACTATCTTCCTTTCTTTTAAAATTGTTTCACAAGCAATTTTTTCTACAAGCATAATTACATGTACACATTTTTATTATAGCTTGATTATCATCTCAAGTAAGCAATTCTTATCTTAAATGAAAAAGAAATGTTGCAAACAAATTAATAACCAGAGAAATTTGAAACCGAAGCTAAATCTTATAAAATGTCTCAGCAAAATAAGCTGAATTTTCAAACTTATTAAAATGTACCATACCTACATGAAGAGGAAAATAATAGTGAATTTCATTTTAGCCGGTGTAGATAGGAAATAACTTATTAAGAAGCATCAGTCAGGGAGAGTTTCATGCCTCAATATTCTGATTGTCTCTTCTACAGATGATATCCATTCATCTGAGTGTAGTTGGCAAAAAAATCTAGATAGCACAAAGCATTTTGACACTGGAGAATCTATATGTCACACAAAGTAAACTGAAAACAACTATCAACTAACTTGAAACATCATAATTTGCATTGAAGAAAGAAGGAAAACCTATACGAAAACACTATAAAATAGAAAAGAAAAATCTTCGAGCACTATTTCCCAATAATGAAAAATAAAAAGATTGACAACCATTTACTGTTTAATTTGTATTAATAATATATTAGAAAAACTATCTTTCATTAAAATTCACTTCTTTTAAAAATTAATGAAATTAAGTTATAATAGGTAAATATTTTCTATTACTGTTTAATAAGTACTAGTGAGAGAAGAAACAATCTTCAGGTAGACTTGTTTCTTGTTTTCCAATCAACACTATTTACTCCCTGCTGGAGGGTAATCAGCCGGAGCAAAAGTTGTGTTAAAAACAATTTATAAAATTAAGATGAAGGTAAATAGTAGACATGAAAATTTAGGATTATAATGATTTATAATACTTTATATAATAAGAATTTAAAAACAGAAAAATCTTCAGGTAGGTAAATAATTTTTTCTCTGTAAATCACACAAAACATCACTAAAACAAACATTGGTTACCAAGACTCTCGTGTGATGAGTAATACTAATAAAGTGCCACAATACAAGAGATGTACTCAAAACATCACCAATCATTCAAATAATCAACATGTAAGAAGGGATCCCTTAGAAACTAAACCTAGTGAGAAGGTATAACAACATTGTTATGTTTTTTTAGCTTTCCCAAGAGGAAGAAAATAAAGTAATGATGAGGATAAAACATTCTCTCATGATTCTTTTTTGTTGAGTGAGAAATGTTGGGTTTTGTTGGGTGAGAAATGAAGAGAAACAAGAAAGACAAAAAATTGAGAGAAAGGTCCTACCAGGAAAACGTCTTCATCAGAGTGAAGCCAAACATAGACAGTGATGAATGATATGAGAAATAGAATCAGGTACCCAATGAAGACCAGCATCAAGGGGATCAGTAGAGATGGGTCGTTTCTCCTGGAAGATGAACTTTATGCTGGATGGTGATGATGGAAAATCAACAACAGGCAGGCAGGCAGGCAGCAGCAGGCTGCTGTAACAGGATGCCAAAATTGTGTCTGAGAGACTAATGTCTGTACTAGTTTTTTGGGAGGCACCAGATGAAGAGGAAGAGGTAGGAAGAACGAAGGAGAGAAAGTAAGAACTTGAAAAAGAAACTATGGAAGAGAGAGAGTGGGAAGACAGGTTAGTTAGTTGGTAGAATAACAGTTCTTACAAGTGAAACCAAGAGTAGGGTGACAAAGAGATATAAGACACAAAAGAAGAGGTTGCCAAAACTTGGGCAAAAACAATATTTACAGCAATCAAACCTGAGCAGTAGTATGCATACCCCCATTTACAAGCATTTAATTACTAAACAAGAAAATACCACTAGCACTAAATCCTCACCGAAATTAATACCTGGAGCAGGTAAGAGAGAGCAATGGGATTTGGGGAGACAGAATAACAAGGTCAAGTTCAAGAGTTTTAGGAAGTAGGGATTTCTCTCATTAGAATGAATACAGCAATAATTAAAGCAAAATGATAAAGAAAAAATGGCATTGTGTCCCTCTTGGTAAAGATGTTAATTCTATGACTAGTCATTTCGGTTCAAGTTTGTATCTGTGAACAAGACATTTTTTGAAAAAAAATCTTAGAAGCTTCATTTACTTTGTACAAAGTTGATGTATTGTAAAAAATGAACAATAGAAATGAAAGATCTTTTACTGATTGTTAGGCAGAAAGTAATGTCTTGACCACATAGGTCCTTCAGTAATTTGGATATAAACTCAAAATCTAATATGGTAAGGTTAATACTCTGGTGAAATTGTTCCAACCAAATTCAATTTAGTTCATTTACTTTTGTATTATAAAATCTCCAAGAGATTCTAGCAATATTGGATATGTAAAACAAATCTTTCATACATAGCTATAGTCATTCTAATCAGGAACATGTCAGATCCATAGAATAGAGGTTTATAGAAATATATTGTTGCTACTTGGGGCCAGGGCATGAAAAAGCATGGCAAAGTGATAATGCTAGTATGAGGTACATCTGCTCATAGGGAGGCCTCAAATGACCAAAACAATTAGTGATGTAAACTATCTTTTATGGATAAACAAACATTAAATGCAAAAATCTCATTTAGTTTTTTATTGGTTGATGATTGATTCGAAATTTCAGTTAAAAAACAATGTGGAAAATTTGGGCCAAAAACAAAAATCTAGCTTAAGAATTTGGAAAGCACATTTGGTCAGAATTGAGTTACAAAGCACAAAATCACTTTATCACACCCTGTTTGGGTTCTACGATGTAGAAAAGGTTAGAGATAAATATCGGTGAATTACTGCAGATCATTCTCTTATAGCAATGAAGCCCCACAACATTCTTTCCTTCCCCCATATCCTAAATAGCAAATGTAAATCAGAGCAAATTGTAGTCCAGGATTGTCTATGTTCATTTGCATTTAATCATTGTGCTAACAATTTTGGTAGGCATTTGGCATATGTTAACTGTATTAACATATATTAATGACCATTGAGTTAATCTATGGCCATGGCCAATTAAAGCAGATTCATCTAAAAAGTTTTCCAACAACTACAAATTTACACAAGCTAATAGTAGCCTTCATGAAAGAGAGGGTAGTGAGTGGGGGAGGGGAAGAAAAAAAAAAGAAAATGAGGAACAGATTTTTTTTGTAGGTTCAGCATCCACACCAGCCATTCTCAATCTTTTTGGCCAGTCTCTTAAGGGGCTCTTCTAGGGTTTCAGACCCCCTGTCCAACAGGATAACAACAAGAACAGATAAACAGAAATTCATCATTATTTCAGTCTATGGCCCTCTTTAAAAAGGCCATGGACCCAGTTGAAAATGACTGATTTACACCTAAGACAAGTCTTTCATATCCGTTGCATATTGAGGTTATTCTATATGATAGTCGAGTTTTGAAATATTGGCAAAACTAAAATACTGTAATCTGGAACAGGATGGGCATCATGACATTTGATTGAATCAGTATTTCTTCAATTAGTGATGTCAGTATAAATATGATTAATTAGAGTAGAAAATCAAATGTAAAACAATATTTTTTCAGATATGGAGAAGACATATCAAGACTCAAGAAAATTCCTCCAATGCAATGTATATACAACAGTGTTAGGTTAATTAAATCAGAAAAACTTTATTCAAGTTATGTTCTTATAGATGCATATTTTCTCAAAACTTGTCAATAATATTAATGAAGCTTTAAGACTATATCAGATTGTCCCAAAAGAACAACAGCTGTGTGTTGTGTGAACTTCAAGAATATCAACCATTGCAAATGAGAAAATGGTGAATGTACAGAAAGTTAACATTCTTATAAAGTAAAGTGCATCTTGAATAAACTTTTCATTTGAATTTTGTCTGGTATGAATATCTTGCGTAGAAAAAAGTTATTAATAATTTAAACTGCACCAAGATTAAATAGATATCTTGTGTACTTTGGTTTGAAATACTTTTAGCATGAATAACGATAAGTTCACATGTATCAGTTATCCAATAGGACTTCTCCAGAATTCGAAGTTTGAACTATTGTTGTTTGTGAAATGGACATGACATTCATTTACTATCTGAACGTGATGTTGGTGGACAAAATTTTTTTACCAGTGGTAGCAACATTCATGATGAATTCAGGTGATTTTCTTCTGGTTTCCATACCTTGTCCCTATGGAGCAGCAGGAGCCTCATAAATTCCACACTTGTCTCTCTAATACACTCAGTTGGTATGTTGATGTGTGCTACCTCTTTGATTTTTCTCAGTTTCCTACAGTGTTCACTGTCTGTAATCCAGACTTCTTCCCCGAGAGGATAGTGTTTACCTTTTTCTCTCCTGATATTGTCAGCAATCCAACACCTTTCTATTTAGCCTTTGATTAGGACTTATTCATACTCCACAAGTTGGATATTCAGAGGTCTGCCTGTTTCTCCTATATAAATCTTCCCACATTCATGGGGAATAATGTAAAAACAGTTGTTTGTCAGACTCTTTCTCACATGGTGAACTCACTTTATAAGGCAAATTTCAGGGGGTGTGAGAATTGTCAAAAGTGACCCATATGTTTTAGCACATACAGGCTTTCTGCATCTTCTCTGTAGTCCCCCTCACATAGGGAATGTGGATTGTTAGAACAAAGGAAGGAGGTACCCTTCATGATATCTTTAGCATTCCTCTTACCACTTTTTATCCTGGAGATGACAGTAACCAAAAAACTCTTTGAATGTTAATGAGCTTTCTCAAAACTATAGACAGTATCTTCTTCAGAATTATTAGATTTTTTCCAAATGGATTAAGTGTCCTCAGTATATTTATAAGATTATTTTATCATTATGAGCTGAAATATCACTATTAAAAGTACAATACTTCAAGGCTCTAATCAAATTGCTAGGTTCACGATGCATGCTATGATAAAATGATTGATTTAAAATTTCTTAGCTAGCATTGTAGACTTCCATTTTGACTTGTAAAAGTTTGTTTGTTATGTAATTCAGTGAAATTATCATATGAATTAATATAACTCCTCTGTGTAATAATGTGTAATATCTGTAACTAAAATGCTGGCTTCAATATTTGAAGGATAAAAAGGTTTCAGATTCATGAAAAAGTTTCCCTCCACTATCGACCCTATACGGGGAAATAGGTTCCTCTTCACTTTTGAACTCTTGAAGCATTATGTACAAACATAAGAATTAAGAAGATATACATTTGTATACATGTATTTTGAGCAAAAAGTTAGGGTCCAGTTTAGCATTATAATTATAATGTGAATAGAACCCCACTCTAAAAAAATTTTTCTCCAAACTTTCCCCAGGCCCACTGAGTATGCATGTTGAATTTGGTTGAGCAGCACCTATATTCAAGTGGTTTCTATAGCATAACAGACAAACAAGTAGACAGTGAGATACCTTTCATTTGTATATACAGATATATAATATGAAAATACATTAATGAAACAAAACTAGTGATGTACCGGAATATCAATCCCATTGGATATCTAGCACTGGATTTACAAAAAATAAATGCTTTTTTGTAAATTTGGCACCAGATATCTGACTGGATTGATATTTCAGTATATCAATGACCATCTGCCACATAAATGACTGTTGCTATGAAGGAAATACCAGGTCTTCAATGATATTAAGGTAGGTGGTATACAACATGGTAGCCTCCACAGGAATGATAAGACCCAGTGTTTCCCAGCAGAATGTTGCCCAAACCATCGCAATACCTTCACCAGCTTGTTTTCCTACAGTGCATCTTGGTTTTGTTGCTTCCCCTGGACAGTATACATATCCTGCCATCCACTTTATTCAGAAGTCAGATTCATTGGACCAGGTGACCTCCTTCCATTGATATGCAGTCCAGCCCTGATGCTCATCTGCCCATTAGAAGATACTTTCATGGACATACATTGGTTAGCATTGGTACTCTGATTGGCTTGTGACTCTGCAGATCTATAAGCAATAAGGATTGATGTACAATATTCCTTTCTTCACCTTGATTAAAGCTATCTGCAATTTGTGTGGCAATAGCCTTTCTGTTGGCTCATACAAGGGGACAGTCTTCATTCATTCCTCACATCCATAAGTTTTGGTTGCTCAATTTTTTGGCAGTTGGTGAGTCTTCCCTCCTTGGACCACCACCTCAACTATGAATTTGGTCTTTATCAAAGTCACTTGAATATTTCATCTTGCCCATAACTGCAGCATTCAACACATTTTGTCCACTCTTGCTTTATAGTTTGCTTCTGTCAAATAATGGGGAACTCATTTTCCAAGTGGTTGCAGATGACGATGAACTACTAAATGACTTGAATTCAGCCTTTGAACTTAATTCTTCAACCATAATGATACTAAGCTGAAGTCATCTTTTCTGAACCTTTCAAATCATTTTTGCGATTTCTTTCATGAAAAGAATCTATCCTATAAATACCATGAATATTTTTGGTTGCTTCTGCAACATTGCCTTTTCTAAACTTATTGAGCATTACATCTCATGTGCTTCATAGACATAACCGTCTTTAGGAGAGTCAGTGACTAAGTTGAATTGTACAGTAACAACATAAATTACTTGTTCAAAGCTGTAATTTTACATACTAGCTTGCATTATTATCAATTAAATATTAAAAAATGGCAAAAAATATCATTCAATTTAACACTCAATGTGGACATCACTGGGGGGATGACCTGCTATTATGATTACATGTAATTAGGAGAGTAGGAGTGAGCCTTTGTAAGATTTGGATAGTAACACTTGCAAAAAATTAGGTGAAATGTAAATGCACATGTACAAATCTAATTATCAATTAAGTCCATGCCAAAGAACATAAGTACATCATTTTTTAATTCCTTGTTATGTATGGCAAATGTTCTACTGACCACTGCTATCGGCCATAAACAAACTGACATACTTTTTTTCACCCTATAATTCTCTCAGCTTGTCTTCTTCAGCAGTGCTTTTCTTTCATTCCCCCTCCCTCTCTCTTCAAATCTGTTTCTCATACATCATACTTGTTGGCCTCTCTTTTCTATAGAATCCATTTCCAAGAACCTGTTCTGCATATTTCACTTCCTCAAGAAGTAGACAACACCTTTATATTAGAGTTGGGGTAACTGTAAGAAGGCTTGAGAGGTATCAGATGTGCAGAATCATTGTTAGGTGCAGACTAATCAAAACAGGTACAGTAAGGCACAATATCAACAACAAAACAGTTCTGGTTAGTCACTTATTAGAAACCATTAAAAAAGTCTGAATTTTCAAAGAGCAAGCCTGAATGCTGTCGGGCTCAAACTAAGGGACCAATTTAGCATGAACTTACTTTGTAAATTAAACTGCCCAACTAAACACCTATTTGGAGGTGAATTAAAAAAAAAAACAGAACAGACATATAAAGACTAAATGTTTTGATTTTCAGCCCGTTAACTTGATTGGTGAGGCCTCCATGCACTATACATATATAGCTAGACCAACTTAAACACTGACGAAACCTGTATTAACAGTTTGGGTCAACAGTTTCTATTAAATAAATAAAATGAAATGAAAATAAAAACTGAAAGACAATAAAAGTAAATTAATGAAAACAAAGAACTTCAAAATGAAATAGTTACAATGAATAATACCAGTCTCTCTCATGAGGATGTTAATTAATTTGCCATCTTTAACAGAGAGGAACAGTTCATGTTCAAGCCACTAAAAAAAAAAAAAAAAGAGAACTATCCCCAAATTTGTCTGTCTTCTTTCCTATAGTAGTTTTAATAATAGAGAAGAGAGATTCATAAAAATAAAAACCAGTTTAGTTGGAATAAAACAAAACAAAATCCACTAGCAAGCATCATGATGAGAAGATAATTTTGCACAGGGAAAGTGAGAGAGATCATTTTCATGATCTCAGTAATTTGATATCTATTTTTGCCCAACACATGTGCATCATTTGCATTACTAAATAATAATTAGATATTGATAGTAACTGAGGGATTACAATAAAGGATACATTCACACACACACACACTAATGGAAACCAACAACAAATTTGTTTCACAATTTCATGATCTTCAGGAGGGGATGTTCTTATTCAATTACACATTAGGTTTTTATAGATAAAAAAAGCCAATTATGTAGTTTTAATCTTATCAAAAGTTCATTTAATCAAAACAAGGATATAAAGTAACTATACTTGTACTTCTACAAGCAAAAGCTAATATAATCAAAATGAAATCAACTTTATTTTTTCCTTTTTCTTTTTTTTTAACAACAACAACAACAACAACAAAAAAACTGAGCAAATTTCACCGATTTGGCGAAACACTTTACGTTCATATAACTTATTATAATTCACCAAATGTCCATCCATCCGAACATATGTGACAGCCTACAGTAAAAACTGCTTACTATAACCCAGGGAGTATTCCTCTGAGTCCTAGGTAAGTTTTTAGAAAGTTCAATCTTGAAAATCACCAAACTAAATGTTTTCAGGGGGCATTGGTCAATTCACAATGCAAAGTCTATGTTGGAATGGACACAATTTTTGTGCATCACACACAAAAATATCGACTGACAGATGACTCATCCTGCCAGAGTCAAAGAGAGAAGTGCTTTGATCACTTCTTGAGCGGATGAGAGACTAAGAGAGCGAATCTCTCCTTCAAAACATCAGGCAACGTTCTTTCTCTTGATGTCCCCCACTTTGAGAACTCTGGCTTTTACTCTACCTCTTACTATAAAATCGTAAAAGCTGTGTTACGACTTCTCCTCTGAATAAGACTCTTTCTTCAAAAAAGATGCATTCACATTGAAAGCTGACAGAAATATCAGAACCGCAAACCCGATCCCAATCTGTATTGAAAATGTTGCACAAAAAATAAAAACTAACAACTTGATTTATTTGAAACTAACAATTTAATTCAATTTTCATTAATTCTTTTAGACTAGACTAAATACCCTTATAAAACTGACTGCCAAAAATTACCAAGCCTAAGTAAATAAATTATCATGAATCAGAACAAAGAATAAGTTCCAGGTGGGAATCGAACTCACAACCCTCTAATTTAAACCCACTCTATATCTCTACTAAGATGAAACTATATTTTACCCCACAAAAATAGTTATTTGCAATACTTCATCAAATGAAAAAAAGTAAAGACAAGATGAAATTGGGTAGAACTGAACCACCATTTAATAACAAGCTTGATACAGAAAAACAAATCATTGTAAGGTGTCAGTTTAAGGATTTGATCTGGACAGGCGCTCACCTCTGAGTTCCAGTAGTTCAGTGGTAAGAACGGTCACGTGTTAAGCAGTACATTCTCTAGGGAAGACAGTCGGGATTTCAATTTTGGAATATTTTTATTCTGATCTATTCTGATTTATTTACTCACTACTGAAGGGGTAAGTATGCAGTACAAACAAATTAATAATAGTAATAACAATATAATCTAAATTGATATATTTCATACCATATTTCTTCCAGGTAATCCCCCCCCCCTTTTTTAAAGATTAAGTGTTATCTGATTTCCATGAATCTATCTTTTGATTTTATAAATTCTTTCTCCTGGACATCAATTTACTCAGCCTGTTAGGGCAGGTATTTAGTCTAGTTACTATAAAACTGTTGATCGTTTATTCATTTGTTATCTTACCTTTTTAAATGTTTGGGTGGAATTCATTTATTATCTTGCCTTTTCAAATGTTTGGGTTTAATTCATTTATTATTGTGTCTTTTTAAATGTTTGGGTGGAGTTTATTAGAATGTACTAAATAATAATGCTAAACAGGACCTTCCGTTCTTTTTTGGTGATAATGGCAGTTTAACAAATGACAAATAACGTAACCAAAAAATTCATCTAGCAAAATCTCATGAGAATGCGACAAACCACTAATATAATAAAACAGCAAGCAAACAAACATTAAACAATGTTGGCATTGTAATTTAATAATTATAATTTACCATTCATTCAACTAAAAGATATATTTCTATAATAGTAGAAATCTGGTTACAAATAAAAAAGAAAAATACAATCGAAAATATCACTACATTTGTTAAGGACTCGAGTAATCTGATTATTTCAGGATAGTTCAAAAAACTTTACTTTAGACAGGTTTTTATTTTTCAGATTTTTTTTATCAATGCCTATACCTAGTAATTACAGCTTTTTAACGAAAAAATAAACAACAACTTATAAATCACAAAAAAGTTTGGTATTTTAGTTCATAAAACAAAAGTTAGAGTTAGTTATCATGTCATTTAGTTGAGTCCTGCTGCCAGATTTGTGGAGGTGATATTTTTTTAAACATAATTCCAGCTTAACATAAAAACATTTTGTCCCTACATATTCTTTGATTTGCCCTCTTCAGAATGATGTAACGTTCAAGAGGGAACTCATTAAATTGGAGGACTTAAAGTAAAGATAGTGTGATTTTATGTGGGGTCAAGTACTATCCATCCCATTTCATATCTCTTAGAATGAATATAAATTTCACCCGAGAAGAAAAAATTTACAAAATATGATTTTATCATCAAATTCTTTGTATCATTATTAAGTAGAAAGGTAGGAAAGAAAATCTGCTTTAATCTTTCTGTGACCGAACTCAATAGAATTGAAGATTTTTGATAAAATTAACAGCATGAAAAGTTGTTTATATGTAAACAAAATTGGCAGTAATATTTGCCTCTGTAAAATTTTCCCAAATTCAATGATGTAGAATACCTCGCTTTCAAAAATCTTGTAAAAATCAGCAAATTCAATTTTAATAAAATTTTTGATACTTATTTATTGAAAGGAGAATTAATTTTCTAAAGAATTTTCCATTCCATATTTCCAAAGGGAAAAATCTTTTTCATGACTCTTATTTTTGGATTCGAAAAGCAGGAAAATTAAGTAAAATATTTTTCTTCTTTGTAACTTTTTAGTTTCATTTGATTAATTGTAGTTCAGGCTTTTGATCTGTGGGGAAAAAAATTTTTCAAAGGGATTTTTTATCAATTTTTATTAATCATTTTGATTATTTTGATACTTTATAAAAGAATATTTTTATTATTTCTCTATTGTGTATCAACTAGAATTTTTCTTTTTACTTTTTTTATCAATATTTTCAAATCTTTTTTTTTCAAGAAAGTTAGAACTCATATAGGCCAATACAGCTTAAATCAGTTTACTTAACACTTACTGTATGTTTATATGTGTACACTATTTACATGTTATGGCTAGCTTTAAGTTTCCTTGGCAATTGGAATCCAGGAGTCTTCCTCGCATTGAAATGTTCAGTGGCAAGGATGTCATCAGCAGAGCAGAACACACCCTGGCCCCTTGTTTTAGATTCTAAGAATGGTGGTATTGGACATGCAATGAATTGTGAAATATCTATGATCTATGTATCATCTTCCTTTGGCCAATCCCAGCATTGATCCTTTGGATTCGCTCACAAATGAACTTCATCTATGCTTTTCTGTATTCATTTTCAGCATCATTCTTGAAGACTTTTTGTACTTTTCCCAAAAATAATATTGCAGTGGTTTAGAATAATGTACAGCATAAAAGGCCCCTCCAACTTAGATATTAACAAGCTGTAGCAAATTTTTCCTGCATACAAACTTTCAAAAAAAAAAAAAAAAAAAAAAAAGCCATGTAAACTAGGTTTTTCTTCCAAAAGCATGGAAAGGTATGATAAAGTAGTGTAGGGTAGGTTGAAAATAAAATTTCAAACTAATTGAAAAATTGATGGGTAATAACCCCCCCCCCCGAAAACATGATTTTGTTCATCCATTTTAAGTAAAATTAATGGGGTGATAAAATACATTTGTATCTCTAATGCGAATAGATTTTTCTTTGTCTTCATGGGTTATTAGTAATATGCTGTTAGGCTCTTTCAGAATTGAATAATCAAAATCAGAAAATGATTTTTGTAAAGAGAGATTTAAATAAAGAATCTAAGGCAAATGTACTGTTAAATAATGCGAGTGAATATTTTCAATTTTAGCATCAAAATCGATTTTGATTCTAACTTACAAATGATACATAATAACTGTAGGTCATCAAGCAGTTTTTGAATTATTTTACTGTTAATCTTTTTTGTTTGAAGCTCAATTCATTTAAAGGCTGTCATAACTGATAATCAAGCTCATTGTCAAGTCATTTCCTTCTTGTTTAATAATACAATCATTTGCAAATGAAGCAATGAGGGAAACTTCAATGATTAGTATTAACCCCCCCCCCAAAAAAAAATTCCCCCCTCACTTTTGACCCCTAAAAAGGAAAAAGTTTCCCCTCAATTTTAACCCCTAAAAGGAGAAAAATGTTCCCCCTAGATTATTGACCATTAAAGTGGGGAAAAAGCATTATCAGATCTGGTCAAGAGACTAAATAAAAGAAAAGAAAATTAGAAATTCTCTAATGAAGTAACACACTGTTCTATTTCAATATCACAGTAACTGTACACAAGATAAGGGTAAAGTCCCGCCTTACATTTAGAGAAGTCCCTTAAATTTTGGACTTGAAATTCTTGGAATTGATTATTCGCATTTTTTCCCATCCATAAACCTAATTTACTATGATAAACTTTTGAGAGAAAGATTCAAAACGTTTTGTTCTTGTTCTCGCTAGAAAAAAAATCACTAATTTTCTTTAAAAAAAAAACAAAAAAAACAAAAAACAGAGAAACAGATTTTCATCAATAATAATGCATGTATTTTTTTGAAAATTTTATCAGCAAAATACCAACAATGGTTGTTCAGTTTATTGAGAAGGGTTAGATAAGCAAGCTTTGGGAAAAAAAATGGCAGTCAAAAGCATAATAAAACATTAACTTGAGGCGGAATTTAAACTTCAAATGAGAAAGAATAGTAGTAATAAACATTTGAAAAAATTGATAAAGGCTGTATCCAAATTGTGTCTAGAATGACAATTTCAATAAATGAAAAATTAAAGTACAAAACAAAAATAGCATAGTCTCCAAGTCAACTTCTCCAGCCTTCTATAACAAAAAGCATTTATTAAAAAAAAAGGAAAAAATACTCCCTGCATATTTATGAAATTTTTTCACCAATTATATTTGATTAATGATATTATTGCATTATAATTAAAATCTCAGAATTTGGCAAAGTGAAAAAATTAGAAAAATTTTCAAAAGTGATTAAATTATTTGAAAAAATTTAAATTAAAAAAAAAATCCCTATTAAAAAATTCAAATACAAAGATTTTTTTTTTTACTAGAAATAGCACTAAAATATAAATTGACAGCTTTTTGAAAATTCATTTGTCAAGAAGAACAATATTAACCTAATTTTTCAATTTTTTCAACTTCTTAGGAGAGACAACTTACAGAATGTCCTCACACTAGTTTTTCACAAAAGAAAACAGAATTGATCTCTCATGTATAAAACTCATGAGTATGGAAAAGTTAAAAGTGAAATAAAGCATTAAATAAATTGTGTATGTGTGTGTGGGGGGGGGTTATAATCAATAGGAAAAATTTATTCAAAAACTTATTTGAAATAAATTCAGTCCTTTATCAAATAAGAACTGAAAATGCTATAAAAATCCAATAAGTCTTTGGGAATCTTTTAAAATCTAGGCATTTCTGAGTGTAAAAAGTTGTAAATGTTTGGTTCACATATATTCTTTGCCAATCTTTCTTCTTACTAATGACACAAAGATTCAAAAGTATTACATGATTTTGACTTTTTTTTTCATTAGATGCCAATTTTCTAGTGTGTCAGCGAAGTCTGCATATTTGCCTAAATTTTTATTGCCTTAATTTCCTGTTATTTATTTCTTCCTTCTATACTCACAATCCATTAAGTAAAGGATTAAATGATCATCATTTCATGCAGTTATATTAGTAAGTTGTCAGTGTGAACAGCAAAGTATGAGAATTGGGTGGGGTCAAAAGTTATTTGCAGAATTTCAAATTTCCATGGCCCCCTACAAAATTCGTAGGACTTCTGTACATCATGAATTGAACAGCCCCTCCTAAAAGATGTAATAGATGAAAATCACCCAGATTTGTTCAATTTTTCAAGTTAGAGCATTTGAAAGATGTAGCGTTAAAAAAACATATATACCTTCAAATAAACAGATACATATGCACAATGCATACTCTCAAAGACTTTTGGAAAATAAAATCAATTTTATTGAATTATATCTTTCAATACACCTATGGAGTAGTAAAGAAGATCAGAAATGACAAGTGTAACATCCTCTAATGCAATTTGATAACTGATATTACAAGAATTTCAATTACAAGTGTAGAGTTATGGCCCTTCTTACATACTTCAAGATAGAAAACAAGTGGTACAATAATTCTACTTAACTGCATTAGTCTAAACAGTACAAATCACTAATAGCATTTGAACAACCTAAATATTCTGTAAATTAAGCTGGTTGTTTAGCATGAGATATGTGAAATATTTGTAATCTAGCAACACCTTTTTTTTTCAGAGATAACCATTGCTTATTGCCATAAGAGCAACATAAACAACTGAACCAGCACACCCACATCAATTCTGAATTACCTTTCCTTTTTCACACAAGAATTCACTCTGAGAAAAGTCAGAGACTTGGCCACTTTTAGTTTAAATGCTCTAAATCATAAGAAAACTATTAAATCTAAAATAAAAACAAACTATCTTTTCTAACACAGTCTGTATAATTCCATTTTATAAGGCCTATGAAAATCTATACACATGTTATTTCTCACTAGTAAATTTTAAAAACCGACATAATGATATTTAACGTGGCAAACTGCCTGCATCCCTCAGAAATGTGCAGTGCCAAATAAGCTATCAAGTATGAATTATGTCCCTTCATACTAAACAAAAATGTAAAAATAACTATGTCTAAATATTAATAATAGATCAATGGTAACCAAAAACCAAAGCATAGCAAGTCATAATACACACATGATAATCGTACAACTGAAATTGGCAGTAGTTTTCATAAGATATCTATTCACAGAAAGAAGTACAATTCAAGAAAATATATTTCTAAGAAAAAAATTGTGATTTATCTAATGCTATTTGTAAACACTTGTAAGTAATCTCAAATTCTTCTCAAGTTATAGAGATACCTCCTAAGACTTGAAAAATACTTTTTAGATGCAACAATTTAATAACAAACACAGTTTCATTATTAAGGAGAAATGATTTCAAAGGCAAATGTCTTCCTTACTTACTAATCAGTTCAAGTCAGGATAAATCCACATGGTATTCATAACTACTAGAAGCTATTTGAAAATAAAAAATACCATTACTTTAATCCTTCTTATAAATAGTGTTGTCATAATTTACTGTTTTTTTTAACTTGCAACTTTTGTTAAAATCTGCAATAATGATAATGATAATAACTAGCATGACTCATGGAAATACCCCTGGTGTTGACAACTAAGATTATCGTCTCTTTAACCTTCCTATTTTCATAGTCCATCTATGATTATTTAAAATGTTATTCGATGAGGGATTAGTTTCATATGCAATGATTTATATACCCCTCAATAAACTACATAGTTTTAGAAATTTTTTTCTCTTTTCTCCTCCCCTCTAATCAAACGATGAAACCTTTTTTCTGCTCTTTTACCGAACTTCACTTTTCCACTCTAAAACAACAAAATTTTTCCCCTCGTCTCTTGCTACCCTCTTATTAAAACTGCCTAACTTTCTTTTGTACAATCTTTTTTTTAATTTTTATTCCTCCCCTCTCACTCCTTGGCCTCCAATCAAACTGACTTAATCTTCTCTGCTCTTTCTCTTTGCTCCATAAACTATCTACCTGTCTTTCCCTCCCTCTTTTCTTACCTGCTTATTAAATTAACCTGACTCCTCTTTCTCTCAATCCTCTTTCTACCCTTTTATTGAAGTACCTCATCTCAAGTTTACAGTAAAAAATATAAATTTTAATGAAATAAGTAATGTTTTTGTTCATTAAAAATACTGGAGAGAAAAATAAGTTATACATTTTCATGAAAAAATTCCTGTTTTGCTAAATCAAATCTTCATCCAGATCTCATCAGTAGCAAGCAGGTACAATGTTTCTTATTAACAATGTTTCTTATTAACTGGTAGTATGGTATTAGTAAACCAATTTTTTTTTTTCATTAAATAAAGTTTTGTAAATCGTCAACAATTTTTGCTATTTTCCATCATCTCAATTTCCATGTTTTTTCGTTTTGCAACTAAACTCAGGCCAAAGATCACAGTAAAGAATTAGTTCTTGGAAAAATTAGAAATTACTATCCTCTATTCCAGAGGATGGCTTAGTTAACACCCAACCATTATTTCCATCAAGCTCGAATCCAAATCAAATACTTGAGCTCATCCCCTATATCGATCACTTCTGCACTATATTTCTTATTAATTGATTGTTCAGTACCATTGATTGAATTTATTAAATTTAATTATAAGTAATTTTTTGCAACTATTTAACAAAACTAAACTCAGGCTGATTTCTTTCCAACAGTGATCAAATAAAATCACAATGCAGATTGCAATAAAGATAGATTTCTGGGTGCGGATCAAACTCACGACCCTGTCTGTCAGGGGATGGCTCAATTAATGCCTGACAGCTCATGCCACTAACTTACAGGTATCAGTAGCAAGTAAGAGTCCAAATTAATCATTTAAACTCATCCTTTATACTGATCATTTCTTCCCCAGGTTTCTTATCAACTGTTAGTTCAGTGTAGTGCCCCCTATACTTTTAATTAGGAATTGAATACGAAACTCATCTTTTAGCTAGATATCCAAAACATCATTTCCGACAACGACCCCAATGAAACCCCTGGACGCACATAGTCCAATGCTCAATAGCTCCAGGACCCTCAGCTGGTTACGCTTCTAGCCCGAGCCTTTGCGGCCAATCACTCTCTTTCTTCCTCCCTAAGATCGTTATCATTTCGCTGACCCACTAGCTGATCCAATCTTGACCATTCTTCCTCTGTGACCTATCTCTGTACTAACTTTGCCCATTTTACTTCACTGATATCGAGCACAGCCTTGCATCTATGCTACCGTGTCTTCACCATGTACTACAAATGCATATCACCTCTCACTTTCGTGAATGAAATGGCAAAGTCCTTTTACTATCCAAAAGTCACGATAATCTTACCTAAACTTCACCACTTCGGGCAACACGTATGGATAAAACTCTATGGAGTTATCCAACCATACGGAATCCAAGCATGAAAGATAATTCATGGTAGAGAATCAAGCTCACAACACTATGGTAGAGAGGGGCACAATGAATGCCTGAACCACTCTTGCTACCAAGTTGTAGGTATCAGTAGCAAATGCAAATCAAAACTATAAACTCATCCTCTTTCCCGATTTTCTTCTGTATCATGTTTAATACTAACTGACAGTTCAGTATCACTAATCAAATCTGTTATTTATTCAAGACATCAGATGAAGGGTTTTCAATTATCAATAATTATTTTTTGCAACAATTTAACTTCATCTCAACTTGTGTTGCTTTTTTCTTTTTTTGCAACTAAACTCAGACTGGTATCCCTTTGGCAGTGATTGAATGAAGTCTGAAATCACAACTCTCTATATCGGAGGGTGGCTTGCTTAACAACCAACAGATGCAGAAATGAACCTAATCCTGGACCACATCAATGTATTGATTTCATTTCCCATTCAGGTGGGGACTAATTGCCACAGGTCAGAATAAGGAATGGGTTCTGGATGAGAATCTGACCCATGACACCAGGGTGACTCGGTTAACGACTGACTGAGCTCACCACTGAACTACAGGAGTCAGTGGCAAGTGCTGGTCCAAATCAAACGCTCAAACCCATCCTGTATACTGATCTCTTTGGCGCCATATTCATCATTAACTGGAAGTTCAGTATTAGTAATCCAATCTATCAATTTATTTTATTAGAAGTATTATCAATTATTTTGAATAATTTTTTGCCAATATTTACATTCATCCCGATTTCTGTTGCTTTCTATCACAACTAAACTCAGGCTGGTTTCCCTTTGGCAGTGAGTGAATACATTAACAGCATGGATCAAAAGTTCTGGTTGAAAATCAAACTCAAGAATAAATAAACTTATTTACAGCAAACCTTGACAGCATCTTCAGAAAACTGACAAGGAGGGAATGGGGATAAACAGAGAGAATATCTAAACCACTCAAGTTTTGCCAATGATGTTTCTATGATGTCAGAAGTATTAGAAAAATTGCAGAACATGTTGACTGATCAAAACAAGAAAAAGTTAAAAAAAAGTAGGCTTAAAAATGAATAGAACAAAGACAGAAGTAATGTTTAATGATTAAGTTCCCAAAGAGACTATTAGAACGGATACAAGGGTGAAGTGCTTCCCTGCAGCTGGGCCAAGTACTGATGGGAGAACCCAAGGATGATTCCAAAGCTTAGCAATGCATAGCCTCAGTGTCTCCTCATAGGCTAATGTATTGCACCTGCGCACTCGGTCTTGATGCTTACCACCGCATAATCTCCAGCCCATTTAGCAGGCAAGCATCAGTACCAGCACCTCGGGCTAAGCCGTGGAACAGATACTACACTTTAATCCATTCGTGAACTTATAGTGGCTGTTGATGATCAAAACTGAAAATAGGAATATGATGTCACAGCAGGCAATGAATTCATTGTTATAACGTTTTAAATTGCATACACGAAGTTCATGTACGTTCGTTTAGGTGGAAAAACCAGACACTACACTTTGATATTGAAACTCAAGGCTGCACACTATTTATTCACTCTCTCACCAGAGCAAAATATGACACAAGGTCAAGGCTTTACATGCGGGGAAAAAAGGAGCAACCCATCAAAAATAGCTCCCGCCGACATGACTTGGGTTGCTAAGCAACCGCAGTCATGAAAGCGTCAGGACAAGCCCCGGGGTGAACTGCTCTCCAAAGCTGGGCCGAGTAATAATAGGGGGGCCCAAAGACAAATCGTAAGGCTCCCAATGCATGTAGCAATGCACAGCCTCAGTATAACCTCATTGGCTGATGCATGGCACCGGCACACTTCGTTCTTTGATGCTTGCCACAATACAATCTTTGGCCCATTCAGCAGGCAAGTGCCATCACCAGCACCACAGGCTATGCTGTGGAACAGATACTACACTTTAATCCATCAGTGAACTTAAAGTGGCTGTTGATGATTAAAATTGAAAATGGGAATATTATGTCACAATGGGTAATAAATTCATAGTTATAACGTTTTAAAATGCAAACATGAAGTTCATGCAGTTTCGTTCAGGTGGAAAGACCATATACTACACTTTGATCTTGAAACTCAAGGCCGCACAAGGCTTGATTCGAACGGGACCCCACAGTTCTGATCAGCAGCAGCAACATTTCAGCGTCTTTCGTTGGACATTTTTCAAATACTTGAATCAACACTCGAAAAATGAATTTCATGAAGATAGAAACTTTTTATTATTTGAATTACTGAATTCACGAGTAAAATTTTTAATTTCTGAGCAAAATTCATTAAACAAAAAAGTGATAACTTTATCAGAGGGAAATGGTATGACTTTTTCTCTGATGAAAAGTGGATCATTTTTCATCTTTTTAATTGCATAAATAAAATCTCCACAAAAAATTCCGTTAAGTTATAATTTACGACTTATTTTACGATCAGATTCACGAATAAATTTTCTAAGAATTAAATCAATGAATAAATAAGTTAACCTCAAAAATATTTCATTGAATTTTTACAAATTTCGACTGAAACGAAATTAGGGGTGTCAAATCTTCTCAAACACGAATGATGAAATAATGAAAATAAGTCATAACAGTTAAGCGTTCATTTTTTCTCCTCTCACTATCTTCACTTTAACCACGCTCCCTTTTCTTTCCTTTCTTCCTTCTTTCCTTCGTTTCTCTCATTCTATCTTTACTCAATTCTTTCTCACTGTCTATTTTACACAGGCGATAACGCCTGCATATTTTGACTTTCATTTCCCATAATCTTCTCTTCCTCCCTTTCTCTGAACTGCGTCAATGACGTCAGCGTTCATGCTTTTCCTTCTCCCTCTTCTATTTCTCTTCCTATCTTCTATTCGTGTTGTATTGAAACCATATCGTTTTTCCGTAGTTTTCTCTACGTGATATCGATTTACTAAGGGTTCCGTCGTATAGGATACAGTATTGAAATGATAATTAGTAAATCAGTAATTTGAAACTTGTTGCTCTTCTTTGAGAATAACCTCTTTCCTAGTTCTTCCTTAGACCTGACAAAAATACATCACCCTTTTTTAGTAAAAAGAAACATTCTTATTTTACTATAACTACAAAAAAATGTTTAAAACCTGCTATACTGTTTACACAATTTTTACAGCATTTGGCCATGTTTGTTTCCTTAATAAGACTATTTGTTTCCATATTGATTGAAAAAAAAAAGAAAAAAAAAAAGCGAAGCTGTTATGAGATTTAAAAAGAAGACTCTGAAAATGGACGCTATGTTCCTGGAGCCTTGCTATATTTTTGTTCGTATGTGTTCTCTATAAATAATAGGTGTTAACTATGGTTACGATATAAGATGTTAAAATTCCTTGAATTAAGAACACTTTTTCTCAAGTTACATTCTTTACTTCGAGAATAGATTTGAAAAAAAATATTTAAAAAAATTATACGACATAGTGTGACATGGGACAACAAAAAAAAAAAATTCTCCTTTCTGCACTCACTCTCTCTTTCCTTCCTTCCTTCCTTTTTCAATAACACTATCAACCTATTCAAATTTGATCTGAACAAATAACTTTTTGGCATTCATGGAAAAGTTGACTTTCGTCACAGTTCAAAATATCAAGCAAAACATACAATTCTTGTCAGCCAGTGTTTATATGTGCAGAAAGGTGTACAACAAATATGCAAATTGTAAGTTAAACAGAGGATTACCATCATTGTCTAAATCTGGCTGTTCTTTAGCAAATTTTTTTCAGAAATTAGATTTCAAAGAATTAAAATTTATGCAAAATGAGTGTTATTGTTTTTAAATCCATAAATGTACAGCACCATCTATTTAAAGAGTAGGAATACAGTGCAGCCCTGTCAGTTGTTATTGCTAGCATGTTATAGAAATTTCCATAACCTCTTTGTTCAGAGGCATCTCCTAGACTATAGTGTTTTATCCCCCCCCCAAAAAAAACAGTTGCAGACTTTGTATTTTACTCTAAATGCTTTAAGAAAATATTTTTCAAAGAATTCCAGAATTCTGGAAGCATAAAATGGCATTTGAAGAGCTTGACACAAGAATTAAGAATTTCAAATTACAGACTCTCAAAATGACTATCATCATCATATTGTAAGTTTTTTACATTTACTTAACAAAAACTAAGCTTGTTGGAATTATTATTCATTTGATTTTTAGTGTTCAGATAATATTACATACAAAATAAATGAATGAGTTTTTTTTCTGGGAAAACTGCAATGTATATCAACGAAGCCAATTCTTGACCAAATCCCATTGTATTAATTTTAACTACAATTTCTTTCATAAAGCAAATAAAATAATCAAAAATATTAGGATCCCTGTCATTACAGAATAAGCAGACAGGAGAATAAGTTAAACCAAATCTCAATAGATATTTTTCTTTAAAACAAATGGCTACATTTGACATGACAGCTATATGGAGCCTATGGAGGTGAAACAGATTCATTTTCTAACTTGAGGTTTTACAACCCTAGGCACCATATATCTGGGGATAACTGCCCAGAGGGAGGGTATTTTTAGCTAGTCTGTTTAATTGTATTCAATAATTTACTCAGGCAGAGCAAAATCTTTTGACCAAGTTCAAACTATCATCCAATCTCTCAGACGGTATCTTTCAGTACCGATTTCTTGATATCCAAATGCCTGATTTAATGAAAAGATAAATATACATCAAATATATCTGCATATAAAAATATTGCATGGAAAGTTACTTTTTAGTTTTAGAACTGTTAGCATTGTAGATGAACAGGAAGAAGAAAGTACCATTTATATATTAGATGACCAAAAAGTTGTGGTGGTCATTTAGATTGGCTCCTTTGTTCGAATGATGGTAAAATATATGGTGGCAAGTGCTAGGGGATGACTCTAAACTAAAAATAACTCTGCGGGCAATGTTATCAAAGCAAAATGATGGCCTAATAAGTTAAGACAACAGAGCTTAGTATCCAAATACACACTGGCATTTTTTATGCAACTAGCAGGAGAGAGGCCACACTTTTATAGATTTATCAACAAATATGCTGACTGTTCACAACATCAACTTAGCTCTAAAGAGATGCTTCTTGAAACTGATAGTATACTAAGAATTAAGAGGAAACTTAATTATTTTTTTTGTACGTTTATAAAATATTGTGATTTCAAAAGCGAAGGATTAGCGCCAACTATGTGAAGAGATACACTTGATGTAATGACAGAACAGGATAGCCAAATAATTGGAGACATTTTTGACCCAAAACCCTGTGACAGAATTCCATGAGATGGGAATGCAATTATTTTTATCTTTTCAACAAGACCAGGAAAGTAAAAACTACTTCATTAAGTCAATTAAATACTATTTGTTATGGTGTATGCATATAGATAGATGCACAAGTCTAAGAAAATCCATTTTATTAATATAAACATCATTTGGCCTTCAGTCAAACAAACTGATAATATCCTAATTCAATTTGCTCAAATCCATTCCAATAATTTATCAATTAAGTCAGGTAGCATACCATCAGTAGTAGTTAAAAAAAAAAAAAAAAAAAGCAGTGACAAAGAGCACTAGATTGGATAAAATAGCAGGAAATGATAATATTTACATTCTTGTATGTGTTCTTATTCTGTCGATACAGCAATATAACTGTTTAATGTAATGATTTTGGGGAAACATCTTCATTACAAAAATTCTCAACTCACATGAATATTAAAAGAGATATCTACAGTCCTAATAACCTTTAACCTAATGTTGTATGACTGAGCTCTACCTAATGATGTATAAGTTCTTAAATATCTTGCTACTTTTATCATGTAGCTCATACATAGAGCATATGTATAAGTGTTGAAAACCTGTTTGAGGTGAATTACATTCTTTGCTCCTTTTATTCATAAAATCCATGACCCCCCCCCCCCCGAATATCCAAAAGTAATTTGTGATAAAAACACACCAGCCATCCACTTCTTGGCCAACATCGTAGATCAACAATCCTGGCACTAACAACATTTAGTCATGTGCCCAACTAATAATTATTTACAATTTAGAACTATCAAAAATAAAATAAAAACACCAAGTCAACTAAACCCATGGCTAAAAGAGCATTCACACCAAGTCACATGGACTGACACCTGTTTGAAAAGTTTTCAAAGATGTAGCTAAAAGGAGGTGAATTAGAGAGGTGGAGGTGGGCTTATCTAGCAGTCTCCTGATTCTAACATCTGTCTGGTTATTTGTTCTACTTATTAAAAAAAAAAACACATAACAAGCCCTGATTATAATTAAAATAGGTCACATTGATAAAGACTATCTACTTTGCTCATGTAGCATTGGATACATTTATTCAAAAATGAGTTATTATACATACATAAAATAGACGAAGTTAGTTGAGCATTTTTGATATCTAAATGGAAAATTGCGGCCTCTATAGATATACACACACACACACACACACACACACACATGTATGTGTGTGTATGCATATATATGTGTGTGTGTGTGTGTGTATGCATGCATGCATATATATGCGTGTGTGTATGCATATGTGTACGTGTGTATGCATATATATATATGCGTGTGTATGCATATATATATGCGTGTGTGTGTATGCATATATATATATATGCGTTAATGTGTATGCATATATATATATGCGTGTGTGTGTATGCATATATACGTGTGTGTGAATATGCATACATATATATATATGTGTGTGTGTGTGTGTATGCATATATATACATATATATATGGGGGGGGGGTATATGTACATGTGAGTATATATATATAGGGGATAGGTGAATAAGTGAAAGATGCACAGACAAGATTGAGTGAAAAAAAGGATTTTATTTCATTTTTATACATATTTCCTAACCAGTTTCCTCGGGGGGGGGGAATGGAAGGGTTAGTCATGGTGAATCGTTTGTTCCTAGACCCATCCAATTCTTCTTCTATGGGTTCCACCTATTTTATCTCTCTGTCCCTTGTACAGATATTGTGATATATATATATATATATATATATATATATATGTATATATATATATATATATATATATATATATATCACAACACACACAACCTGCAAAGATTTTATCTTCAAGAACGTTTTCTCAGCTCATAAATGCAAGTATCATTTAAAAAAAACAAGCATTCTAACAAAATTGGGAGTTATCTCCCTTTTCGTTTACAAATATAAGATTGCAGCCAATTCTCTCAAACTAAAATTGTCAAGAACCAGAGTAGGAAGATTTGGGTTCCTCACTATGGCGTAATGAATAGTGAGCTAGTATTGTCTTACTGACCATTACAACTGTGTATGGATATGATCTTCACTAATTGCTTCACACTTGTGGCTTTGTGCCAAAACTAATCTGGATATAAACTATTAAGGGAGGTTTGGTTCCTTTATTTCCTCATTCTTAATTTGATTCTGCTAGTGGCTTGACCTGTTAAATTTCTTGTCTTCACTTCTTATCATGAGAACCTTTGAGACCAAGTGCCAAAGGCATTAATCCATAGACCAGGGAAAATATTGGTATGAAAAGTGGTACTAAAAATTATCATTGAGAGTCCTTAGGGGAGCCAAAACTATGTCCAAAAATGCTTGATGGACATGCCAGATGCCCAGTGCAAGCAAGTAATCACATGATGTTAGAAATTCAAAATGAATGACTAAATGTACATTTTTTCTAATTATGAATAAGTCATTGTGTATGGATTTGTCCAAAAATCCAATTCAAAGCTATTGACAGAAATGTAAAAACTTACTTTGTTTGAATAAGTCTAATTAATCCATATTTAGGAATGATAAAAGAATTTTTAATGGAAAATCGTCACCTGATGAGAAAAAAACTTGCATATAAAAGTTTCATTTGCTAACAACTTCTCAAAAAACCAACTATAGAGTATGTGTTGAATATTGCTGATAATAATTCACTTCGTAACATTGCAATATTCTACTCAATTATTCATGAAAACTTGTTTCTTATGTTTTTTTTATACTTAAATTTAGTTTTTTTTCTGTCTAGTAAAGCCAAGAAAAAACTCAAGCGCTATTATTTTTCAATTTGAATTACTTTTGAAAAAATAGAGTGTCAATGTCTGCTACAATGTTTCTCGGATCTATTAAAAAAAATGTGTTTCTATCACCCCATTTTTCACTGTTGTGATTTAAGATGTAAAATGAAATTATTCTTTTATGAAATTCAAGTTTTTTTACTTTGTTTTTTATTTTTTAAATGGTACAAACAAAAAAGGAGAAAAAAGTATCGAATAAAACAGCATTTAGCGAAAAGCCATATTGACAAAATATCACTTTGTCAAAAAGGTTGTCTATGAATTGGCTGCATGGCAAAAAGGCTGTCAGCAAACTGTGTATCGGTGATAAATTGTTCAACAAAGTGACCAAGAACCATTTCTCTGTTTTTTTTCTTCTTACATTTCTGTACTCACTCCATACTGTTTAGATGATATTCCATGAAGTAATAAAGGATTTCAATGAAATTTTGTGGAATGGTGAGAAAAAAGTTATTGAATTCGGGGGTGGGAATCAATGAATATGTTTTTAAATGTTAGATATTGCTACTTTTTTTTCTTCCATACATTTCAATATCTGCTCCGGTCTGTTCACACAATATCTCCTAAGTTCAATGAAATCCAATAGAATTTTGTGGAATCGGAAGGAAAAGGTGATTAAAATTTAGGGTTGATCCATGAATTTGCTTTAAATTAATTATTAATTCAATTTTGGGTTTTTTTTTCTGCACATTTCTGTATTCACTCCTGTCTGTCAAAATGATGTCTCCAAAAGTTCTCGATGAAATTTTGTGGAAGGGTAGGCAATAGGCCATGAAAGAAATGATTAAATTCTGGGTATACCAATATACCATATTTGGGCTCTTAACCAATGACCTAATATACTTTGATTACTTGCTTCAGCTGGCCAACCCAAAGGTCCATTGATCATTTTCTTTCTTAGCTATCTCTGTTGGGAAAATTGAAAGTAATTGTCAAGGCTCAGAAAAATGACTGAGCGGCAAGTACTACTCGCTAGAACGAGTGTTTGTTGGAAAAGGAAGGAAGGAGAAGAAAATGATGGAAAAAAGGAAAAATCCGAAAAGTAAAAAAACAAAAATGAATGACTTAATATCAGTGTTGCAAATTGTAACTTGTATTCAGATATTTTCTATTGCTGATCTTTTCTAGCTTTCCTCGTCTTCATACAACCCTTGTCCTTGGTTTCAGTTCAAGATCAAAAGACAAAACTGCTGAAAGGTTATTGGTTTCATAACCCAAGAAGAAATGAATTTGATGAAACAGATGTTTGCAACTCTACAGATTTAAGTAATAAAAAAAAAAATTGTGAAAAAAACCCCAGCCGGCTGTAGTAAAAAAATGGCTAATTTGGCAACCCTGGTTGTGTCTGCATACACACATATATTTTCCATTTGATATGCTCATTGGAAATTTGGAATTTTTTTTTAGCCTTGGTAATAATGAGAATATCTTTTTAATCATAAAACAGTTATTACAAAATAATTCTATAACAAGAGGATGAGCTGAATGGAAATAAAACATAAATGAGAAGAAAAAGAATGAAAATGCTGAATCGGGGTCTTAAACTCCTGAAAAAAAAGAAAAAAAAACAAAACATATAACCCCAGCATGAAAAGAGAAATAATCGACTTATTTCAATTTAAGCTGAGCATCTTATTGTGGTTCACAAACTCTTTCTATCCTAAACTGCTAAATAAGCCTTCATAACAACATAAGAATTGTCAAACACAAACAGAGCAAGTCCATGTTGATAGGTAGTCTAAGTGGCTCAAGTTATGAGTACTAGGACAGATATAAAGAGTGCTTGTAAAGAAATCATACAAGGGCAAAATCAGAGTCACGCAGTAACAACTAGCAAGCACCCAGAGAGTGCATACCTCTGCCAAAGTCATAATGAAAAGTCTTAGAACGGCCATATTTCCCCACTTTCTTTTCAAACTGCATAAAAATGTATAGCTTTTATTCTTTCAGATAATGAATTAATAATAAATAGGATAAATGTATAACTGTCCCAATTCAACTATGTGATCCCTCAACCTCTTGATCATTTATGCCATTTTGGTTATTCAAAAGAATTTTTAAAACTGTCAATATTTTATAAACTTACAGTGTTAAAACAATGACTATAAAAAGAACTTTTAGTCAAAGGTAGCAGTTATTATGAGTCAATATCAAGATATGGGCATACTAAATGTGTAAACAACCATCTCAACTCAAATATGACATGGTGCATTTGCCTGTCATGTTATTCTGGGATTTGTTTACCCCAAATATTACATTAAATGGAATTTCTGCATTTCAAAGGAGCAAATCAGAACAACTAGTATTATACTGCAGACTTTGAATAGCAACAGTTTCCTTTATAATTATCCAGCATTGCAGACAAATCAAACTGAGACAATCTGATAGTTAATCTAGTGATAGAATGTTCCATTGTTAGTTGCCTATTATTCATGTACTTTTTGTTATTTATATTGAGTACCCACACTTATTTATGTAAGAATAAAAAATTATTTTTTCAATATGCTACTGACCAATCAATTCTACCTTTATCAAATATTAAACATAAATTACTGTTACTAGAGTATTCCTATTATTACCTCTTGTTATAACAAGTAACAAATCACAAATCTATCAATTGCAATGAAGATTATAATTTGTACTAATACTATTATCAATATCATTAGCATTCCAAATTTGTTGGATGACCATCAAAGCAATGATGTCTATGGCTGTGCAGAAGTTTGCATAGCAACCACTGCAGATATTTATTTTTTTTAAGTAGGAGAGTCATTGCACAGGGACAATCCTATCATCTCAGCCCCTGAGGTTGTTTTTCTTGTGGTACGATGAGACATGAAGCCTTTTTTGGCAGCAGGAGTTGTCAGAAAGGAGGTAAAGTTCACCACCTGTCTGTCTTGAGGGGTCCACTCCTGGTTTCTCTTTCAGTCAGCCTTCTCAGTTGGACTGTCTTACAGGGCTAAAGGGCTCCAACATTTACTCATAGCCTGACGGAGAAATAGATTCATGCCTTTCCCAAGGACATTAGATCGAAGTGAACATCAGAAGCTTTGAACTTGAACTTTGTTCGCTCATTCCATTATGTATCTAGGTAACCCTAATGCCATGCCACTTCATACCTCATAAAATCCCAAACAATAACAGGTGACAAGTATTATTCATGTCAATACACAGCTGCTTGAACATAGGGCACAGCTCTGAAGACACACTATTTCATTGTCCCAAGTTACCATGTTCTAACAATCATTTTTGAACAATAGTGAATATTACTTAAAAGTTGGGTAATATTAGTTTGTTCAAAAAGTAATATATTTCCATGGAGGATATAAAAATGAATGCAGATATAATTAAGTTGAATTTTATCAATTCATGACATAATTGCTGCCATTAGCAATTATGGTAGCCCAATGTAAAGGCAATTTTCCCATTCCTAAATGACAAAATTCTGAATGTCCAGGCAATTTAAAGAAAAACATTTGAGTGATCAAAACAAATGATAAACCAAAGGTGTTGGGTCTGGTAAATATAGAAGATGAAGTAAAAATTCTCTGCTCAAAGATTTTCTCCTGGATTTGTTTTGCATGGTCATGCTGATTGATGACACACTTACGGCAGGCCAAAGTTATGCATTGCTGGTGTAATGCATCATTGAAACAAAACTAGAGTTGTTGTCAATAACAATCTGTGTTGATAGTTTCCCCAAGACACAGTACTTTGTAGTGGGCAATAGCTGTCACATATCACTAAATGCACAACAAAACCTTCTGTAGATGAAGTCCTGGAGTCAGTGTTCGATTGGGTTACCATAGGGTGATAACCACTGATTTTTGATGGTTGTTTACATGAACTCCTTTTTCTTAATTTGTGTTACAGGGGATAAGAAATGAGTGATGTTGCATTGCTGGTTAACAAACTGTTGCAATGCATCATACATTAACACAAAGTCATAGTGTTATATCTCCCCTGCACAGAAACAGAGGGCTGGGTAGTCTAAGGCACATGCACTGCCTTACATAACCCTCATTGAATTTGCAGGAACAAGGTTCTTAGCTGGACTGGCCTGCATCAGTAGACATGTCTAGAGGTATCTCTCAGATGTACACGGTGAGGGTAGTTCTAATGTGGATACTAGCATCTGACCCCACACATGACCACCTTGGGACACTACATTGCTCTCTTAATAAGCTCCTCTAGGGTAGCTTTTGTTGGAGGTATTGAACATTTTGCTCTTCACAAAAACCTTTATTTGCTTTATACATTTCTGTACATGAGCAGGTTTGGTCATAGATTAGGATAATAGATATCAATTGTGTCCATTACATCCTGGATAGACAGTCTATACAGCCTACACAGTTCTTTCCCAATGGCCAAAGACAGTGTCACAGCCCGTCAACGCATGAAATTGTTGAAGTGCATGTACTTTCTAAGAATCCAGCAGCAAGTTCATGGACTCTTAAGTTTCAAAAACTTGTTCCAGTTCCAAATGTCAACCAAAGCTCATCTTCTGGCTGCAGACCCTGGGCAAATGCTATAGCCAGCACCACAACATCAATATCAATAGTTTGAATCACGATTTTCTGATGACCATTTCTTGATGCATGAGCCACATGTAATAATAACTTAACCCAATAATCTTGCATTTTGTGATAAAAGTATATAATTGCATATATTATCCGAAAAGCAATTTACAAGAGCTATGCATGGTAGAAAATTCAACTAATTATGTCCTCCATATCATATCATAACCATCACTGATAAGAAAATTCACCTGAAAACAGTTGTTGCTGGCAGCAATTTTAAAATGGCTGCCATGGACGGCATATTGAAAATTCCCGATGACTCAATATCCAAATTTTTTTGGAATGCCTTCAGCCATAAGTGTACCAAATTATCACAAAATGCACAATCAGCTTCAAATGTTCGTTTCACTAGCATTAAATTTTTGTACTTGGAACTTTGAATTTTCAAATTACTGCAATCACAATGAAAGTAGTTGTAATAGTCAATAAACCAACAAAGTACTTTTCAATTGATAAATGACCGACTCAATAAATTTGAAAAACGATATGTGACATCCAGTCTTCCATTATCCCCCAAATCAATATGGTGGTTTCCTACCATGAACAAATGCTCCACCATTTCTGAAGTTACAAAAGTAAACAAACACTCTTTCGTTTCTCAACTCAGTACTACATCAAAATACTTGACATGTTTCCCCTACTTATTTTCTTTAGAGGTGAGTATAGTTTTAGTAATCATGAAAATGTTTTCTTGCGTCCCACTAAATACTCGAAAGAAAAAACAAAAAAAAAACAAACATAATATTTTTCTACAGATTGTCCATCCAGTCCTTCAACATGATGCCTTCTACATTCTGGCAGGTATGATCAAAATCTTGTGGAACTTCAAACTGATTGTCTTTCATGCTTTCTTCAGAGGAAATGATTTCTTCTCAATCAAGGATTTAGTCACAAACACATTGTTCATCTTTATTAGGTGATTTTTTCAATGACTCCTGGGTTATATTTAAGATGACATTCAAGTTTATCTATTTAGGTGAAAGGCCTGCTAGTTGACTTGTTCAATGACATCTGCGTTATATCCAAGTCAATCAATAATGGTAAAACTCAAACTTATATAAAACAAACAAGCATTCCTTTTAGCATCGGGAATTTTCACTGTAATAAATAACTTTGGTTATCTTGACCACATGGTCCAACAGTGATACTAGCTGGCTCTGTTCTTCATACATCAATTCAGTCTCAGTCCACTTCTAGACATTCGATTTTTCCTCAAGTGGGTACTCCCAATAAAGATCCGCAGTGTTTGTATCAATGGTTCTATCATTCAGAAGATTACTAATGATTTCTTTCCATGTTGACCTTTATGAAAATTTAACCAGGATGCATCTCTGGCTTCTCTCTCACATAAATCATTCCAGCTATGAGATGTAAGTTTCTCTCATTACTTAGCTTCTTTTAATTGACTTCTTCCAATTTACTCTATAAAATGCAAAAGCCTATAGCCTCTGCTGTTTCCTGGTCTGTGCACAGGCTTCTATAATCTGGCTACCACGGAATACCACCTTGTTACTTTAACATTATTCATAAGATATTCAACAAAAAATGAACCATTAATTCCTAAAATTCATGGGGGAGGGGTACAAGGCAATTGCATTTCTGAGTCACTTCAGAGTCAAGCCTGCCCTTCTGCATCTGCTCCAATCTCCTCTATCAGAACTCGCCAACTTGATAAGGGTTCTTCTAAAAATCTTCTTGTCGTAATCTACTTTTCCTTTTTGTAGTGCATGACAACCCATCTTTTGTTACTTGGCATATTAAATGATAGGTTAGAGTAAATGGTCTTCATTAAAATCCAGGTTCTGGATCTTTTCAAGTGCTGTGGGGCCACTGCCAGTCATATAACTCCCGGTGTATCGGTGAACTTTTATTGTTTAGGACATCATTTAGTGATCTGGCTTGATTTCCCATACTAGTAACTAGTATCTGTGGAAAGACAATTTGACCAAATATGCTTAAGGCTTCTGCAGTTGTTAAAAGCTCTATTCTAGTTTTCTTCATCATAGCAATAAGCACTATGACAAAGCCAGTTGCATATGTAGCAGCGTTTCATCACAGCATAACAGTAATGTTCTATGTGGCTGACTTCATTAAATTGTAGCAATGAACTTGTCTTGAATAGCAATCACGAGACAAATAACACACACGGTAGTATTTATAACAGCGACCCCAGTTGTCTACCTACCCAATATTTTCGGGTTACCAACTACCTGACTTTCACATTAAAGTCATATGACCAAAGTCATCATCTGTAGCAGTATTTCAAATCCAAAAATTCAGTGGGTTCAAAAAACTTCCTACTTTTCCTATGTCCTTGCTTATTTTCAGGAAATTCTCTTCACTTTCCTCCCTTTTCCGACAACCTTATTATATTTTTGTTGACAGTTTCGTCACCAGTAAAACTTTGGAATTTAAGAAAAACATCACTACTTGAGGAGGCAGTTTCAGTTTTTTAAAGAATCATCTTGCCTATTGTGTGTTTTATAATCGTCAATAAATTTTCGGAAATCTCAAGTTTTTTTATTCAACAGACATTCAGTGTCATTATCATGTTCCTTACAGATTTTTTCAATAACCTTGATACAAATTCTCAGCTTTGTCTGCTACTTCATGAGGATTTTTTTCTGTATATAATATTGTATTGTGTTTGTTTTATGCTTAATTCTCAAGATTTTTTAAGTCATAAAAACTTTGGAATATTCATTTTTTCAATGTTGTATTTTGTGTTGCCACTTTTGTTGGAACATAAAATGCTCTGATTCAATCTGGTAATTAAATCTTCATATTCCAAATTTTTCCTTTCAAAATCAGCTCTAACTTCATCAGTCAGTTCCCATTGCAAAATTTTTATTTATATCCCGTTCATTTTTGTCATATAATTTCTTTTTCTTCTGTTTTTGACTTTTTTTTCTTTACCTATCTTCATATTTTCAGTATTTTCTTCTGAAGTTGTTTCTTCAGCATTTTTATCATTATTTTTTGTTGGCAGCTGTCAGAATTAGAGCCGTTGCATTTTCAACCAAATTTACATCAAAAACTTCATCCAGTTTCTTGTATAGGTTGGATAAACAGTCTTCGGTACTCAAATTCAACAGGTTAATTTCTAAAACTGCATCATTCACCCCACCCCCAGTGGAAAATGACAGACCCAACAAATTCAAAGACAAAAGATTACTTACAACTCTCATTTTTTCAACTACAGCTTTCATCTTCCATCATCCCTAAAATTAATGTGGTATCTTCCCATGAACAAACACTTTCCCGTTTTGGGAGATACAAAAGTAAATAAATGCCCATTTGTTTAAGGGACTTAATTCAGTATAACATTTAAATTCTCAACAGTATCAACTTGGATATGGATTTTTTTTTTCATTCATATATCTTTTTACAAATCATTCCAGGAGTTTGAAAAACTTCCAAATAAAATTGTGACTCAGTCAACCAAGAAATCTATTTTCTCAAAGACAAGCATTAATGCACCAATTTTTGGCTTGAAAGCAGACGAAGTAAGTAACTTCTTGGGCCCAAGAAAGTGGCTGATCAGCGAATGTTGCTCATCGTAACTAGACTTTGTTCTTTGGAAAGAGAAGGAAGGGAGAGGCAAGAACGAAGGAGAAGAAAGAAAAGGAAATAGGGAAAAATCCAAAAAGTAAAGGATAAAAATTAAAAAATGACTCATCATGGTTGTTCAATCTAAATGGAAATATATTTTTTATAATAATGTTGATCTTTATCAGCAGAATTAGGAAGAAAATCAGCCAAATGTAGCCAAAAAATTACTAATTAGCCAACTCTGTGTTATCCTTCTTCCAAATCTTTCCAGCTATAAGTCTCAGCTTAGCTATTTCCCTTTACTTTGCTCCCTCTTGTCACTTGGAGAAGGAGAAAAACATTTGAGAAAAATGAAAAAAAAAGCATGCTCTCTGTAAAGGGTCTCAAACATATTTAAAGTAGTTTATTGAATTCAAAATGAACCTAACTCTTTTTTAAAATTTCTAATTCTAAAGATGTAAAACATAACATTTTTTTGACTTTTTTAACATGATTTGCCCAAGTTCAGGGGTTCCAACAACTTTTGTCCTATTCATCTCTGGTGATTTTTCAAAAGTAAATTTACCCATATTCTGTTACGTTCAGTACTTCGAGTTTACATTTATAACATAATAAAGCAACCAACAAATGGGAAATTGTAAAATACTGTTTTCAACATCATTATCTAAAGTTTAAATGACAGTAATAATAGCATGTAACAATGTCATTTCATTTGTATATTTTCACTTATTTTTTTAAAATATGATTTCTAAAAAAATATGTACAAATCTAAAATCAGCAAATTTACCTCTTGGTTTAACAAAATTTACCTCATGTCTGGAACTTTTGCTCCCGTGCATTTGATTTATTTGATTACACTTCTAAAATTTTACAGTCTAATTTTCAGGTTAAGGCAGTTTACCAAGTATTTGGTGAATTTTTCTACAGATATGTTAACTATTTTACACTTTGATATTAAAAGTTAAAAGGGGATTTTAGTAAACCTAAAAAAGAAATTTTCTTCTTAAAATTTAAAAAAAAATACTTCGAGAAGGATTAAAAATGTGTGTCCTGTCAGGATTTGGTGAGGACTGATAAAAATTACGGCTTGATACTATATAAAGAAGAGACAGTAAACTAATGCATAAGTAATATGATTATTTATGAAGCTTAGCCGAGTATGGTACAAGGTCACAACATTGGGACATTCAGAGTCAAACACATTATACAGACAAATTAGTCTGAGAGATGACCTTGCTAACCATTCTACTACAGTGGGCACTCGTAAGAACCAAATATTACTTTGGTGCCTACTGTAGAAGGATGGCTAGCAAACTAGTTTTAGACAGTTGCTAATGTAGCGAGTTTCATTCCTTACTGGATATCATACTATTGTGGTTCTGTGCCAAACTAAGTCACGTTAAGAAAATATAAGTATATCATGTTTTTTTTGGTAGAGGTGAGCTTAAGACACTTTTTAAAAGCTAAGTAAAAAGTGATGGCTTTAGCGACATCATATATAGGTCTGTAGTCAAAATTATAAAAAGGATAAAAGATTTGAACTTTCAATTCATGGAAATTATTTTCTTACATGTGAACTGTTTGACAACAGATTTTGATGCTTGTTTTTGGTTTGATAAAATACCTGAACTTCTCCTATCTTCACAATTTCATAAGCCACCTTTTAAGTTGTATATAGAATTTCAACCAAGTTATTTTGATGGTACATGGAAGAAAGTGAAAAATGTTGATCAACGATTATGTTAAAGGTTGAAATTTCTTATCACATAATTCACAGAAATTCCAATGAACAAGACCTTTCTGAAAAATCTGTTCTTCAGACACAAGAGAGATTATTCAAACACGAAGCAGAAAGAATAAACTGCAAACATTGAAGTTGAATGAATGAAGAAATGAGTAATTTTTAAAAAGCTTTTAATCAATCTTTTTATGCCATCCTTATAAACATTTTAGAAATACATGTATGGCTAGATTTTTGAGTAGAAAACTAATGTACATTAAATCTAAATTCTCAGTTGTGTTTTGTGACTTTTTACCAAAAACATGAAAATAGAATAATGAATGATAAAATCCAAATATTTCCAATAGGTTAAACTGACAAAGAGAAAGTCTCAAGTCATTTTTGGTATCATGTTGCTAAGACTAGTTACAATATATTTAGGAGACCAAAAGTTATGATGAAATTTACCTTCATGGTCAGTATAGCAAAATCTATGAATTCTGATTTCAGAGAAATGACCCACATTACATCCAGGCTGAAATCTATAACTAATTTCACAAATGTAATTTTACCTCCCAATATACAAAATCAAAAAGGCAGCACAAAAACCCAAGTGACAGATCTGATGAAATTTTGATTGATTTCAACATACAGAGATAGACAGTTGAAGACAATAACTAGAAAATTGCCAGTCAGTCTGCCATATATCAGAGAAATGTTGGAAATGATTCAGAAGATCTGTGGTCTACAGAACATTAGGACAGAGCAGTATACATAAGCAGTTCAACCTAATGACAGATCTCTCTCAAACCAAGAACTGTGTGTATGCTATCCCATGCAGTTACGGCAGAGAATACAAATACAAGATCAGGTGTCCTTATGAAAAAAGGCTTGATGAACATTGAAAAGCCAAAATCTGGAGTGAGATGAAATCAGGCATAGCTGATTATGTGTGAAGGGAATGAAATCAGAATAATAAACAGAGTACAACACTGGAAGATGGAGCAATTGAATGAACAGCATAAAAAAAAACAGGTTGATAGTAGCATATTGGTTACGAAAAAGAGTTACACTGGGAATTTTCAAGAATAGAGGTTTTTTTGGCTTACGATGAATTCAATCACAAAAAGAAAAGACCGAGTAAATGTTAATGTTGACTGAATTCCTCTTCACAAAAGGACTTTGTTGAATAAATAAACATTAAGAACTTATTTTCTTAAGCTTATGAAATTCTCGTTTTAAACATATAGATCAATCATACACAAATTCACACCACTGAGTTGTTCTATTTAGCGTCTGTTCATTTTCTCTGCCTTCATTTTAAACACACACACATCCATTTACCAACACATGGAATTGTTCGGTTTTTTTTTTCATTGTCTTTCACTCCTTTCTTGTCTAGTTATCATACCTTACAAAATCGTTTTCATTCACAAACTACATACGTCTGAATAACCGCAAGGTGAGGATTCCAAGAGAAGGCCTTTAATTGAAAAAGAAAAGACACTAAGCTTAAAATCCCAAATTTTCACTTCCTATGAGTGCAAAATTGATATAATTTGGTTCAGCCGAAGAGACATCAGGTTCTGTTGATGAAACAATTTATCGACATCAATTTCAGTTTAAGAAGCAGATAAGCAACACCAAGTGACATTAGGTTTATGCTTCCCCTAACAGATTGTCCCTCAAAATAAATGAGCGAATGGATAACAACATTGGTTAAGAGGTTCTTCTACCCTCTGGTGGTTTTGAGTTCAATCCTTGGGTCAGGTAGGACCAAAAAATCATACCACAGATCAAGTAAAACCACAAGGACAAAATGACTATTAAGAATTAACTGACCATTACTGGAATGGAGGATAACATAAGAACAATCTACACTGTAGATTGAATAAGAGAGTCAGTTCGAAATTTCCAGAAGGTTATCAAGTACAACGGACACAAGAAGATGCTTGGAGGGGAAAGCATCCAGAACATTGTGGCAATAACAACCAAGATGGGGACACTAATCTGAACTAATCCATAAATAACATGGTGCTTTTTCACTGAAGCAAACCTATTCCTTTATCAATGAGATGCTGGATGACTTCAAAGATAGAAATATATAAACACATGAAAAGAAAATTATCACTAACAAGGTGATTTGATACAATATCTTTGTCAAGAGAAGAATTCCAAAGGAATACGGACAGATCTTGGTTGGTGAGGAGAAGACTGACTAGTTGATTATGAAAAGAGAAAGTCAGGAACTTGATTTTTGTTTATCAGCAAACATGCATGAAAGTATTCATTTATTCTCTAAAAATATGAAAGCAGAAAAACGATATAATAGAAAAAAGTAGAGTTTTAGAATTATAATTCTTGATGCGTAATATTTGTTATTTTAGTCATAATATGATGAAAGATAACTTTCCTCATTTCTCTATCTCAACAGTTCAGAGAGAAAAAAAAAACTTTCAATTTTGATTTCAACCTTTTAAAATATTTAAACGAAAAAAATTTCCGATGAAAAGATGCAGCCAGAACACATGAAACATTTCAGGAAAAATGAGAGATTTTTTTTTTTTTTTTGAATGATCTCTAAAAGTTTTATGATGGTTTTTTATAATAGATATTACTTATTGTTTGATTTAAAATTTTTTTTTCGAGATGTAACACCTGCTTTTCTCTCAAGTTTTTTCTCTTCAAATTGTCACTTTCATTAACTCAAGAGCTGATGCATAAATATAAATCTATAGGGTGGGTGAGAATTAACTCCCTATCAGAAATTATTATCCACCTGCATAATAAACAGACTATAATCAGCCAATAAATAATAGAGTTGTTGTTGTTGTTGTTGATGATAATAATGATGATGATGAGTTTCTTTTCTTACATTTTGTGTTATAAACGGTGAATCATAAGAGTCCCCAACAATTCTGTCTATATTGCTAATGGTAACTATATCCATTCACAATAGTGTCACAAGTATCCTTTTTCTTTTGCACTCTAATTTTATCACTGTTCTACCAGATCATCACTTACCAACTGACATAGATGCATTGCTCATCTCTCATAGAAGCAGTGATCCTCTACAAGATATGATTCATTTTCTCAAAAGCCCTCAAAACAACTGCACTGCCATATTATTCAACATGAAAAATAAATGAATAAAAAAGGTCAGGTTAGTCATTCAATAGAAACAATCACATGACCAATATCTTTAGGCAGCATACCTTGTAGGAGGTGATCAATTGAAAATTTGAAAAAACGGTTGACCAATGAATAAGTTATTTCTTATTGTAGGATCAATTAAAAGTCTGAATCCTAAAAAAAAAAACAACAAAAAGAACAAACAACCCCCCCCCCCCAAAAAAAAACAGCAAACAAGCATGAACAGGATACAATAAAGGGATTAATTTAGCATAAATCTACATTGTGCATTGAACCGGTGCACACACACTCACTAAAAACTTTTGGGGGCGATAATTGTAAAAAGACAAAAAAAAAAAAAAAAACCCCAAAAAAACAGTACATTTTTTCTAGATATAACAATGAGTAATAGTTGAAATTTTCAGCCCTTTATCTCCATTTGTGTGGTCTATATGTGTTACACGTACATAGATAGCCAGCCAGACCCATTTGAAATTGAAGAAACCTATATTGATAGTTTTAGTGACAGTCTTGGTTGACAGTTTCTAATAGAAAAAGAGAAGGGATGAGAGTCAGGCATAATGAGCTATATTAAATTTAAAAAAAAAAAAACAGAAGTAAAAATAATATCTAATATTGTGCTTAATATCATCTGACAATGATTATCCATAGCAGTAATTTATAAAATAATCAAAATAATGATATGAATACTTGAAAAAGGTAAAAAAAATGATGAAAAATCAAACAGATCTAATGCTAGACAAGACTTAATACACACAAGAAAAATATTTTTAAAAAAATAAAGAATGATAAAGAGGTTAAGGTGGGAAAATTGCTGAATTTCAAACAGTACATCATCTCAAAAACATAAATACTAGACACCTCTCTTAAATATTTAAAAGATTTTAGATAAAGAATCTAGGACCAAAAAACTTGGTAGATTCCACAAGATGCCCCCCAAAATAGTTGGGTTAAGAAAAAAACTGTATATCAGAATAAGAAAAAGTCATGCCATGCTTTTCAAAATGAAATAAGATTATTGGGTTTTTTAATCAGTTGTCAAGATAAAGAAAATTTTAAGTATAAATTATGATTGAATATTAAACATAACAAAAACTAATAGTCTTCAAGTTCTCTGATTTTCAAAGTATTTTCATCATTAACTTTGACTTGGTTTTCTTTTCATCTTTATAATTGCTTTTCATCACAGCGTTCAGGTCATTACATTCTACAACACTTAAAAGTATGCAGTATGAGTTGGAGATGACTTTTTATTCAAGTCAAAATATTAATAATTTGGAAATTGAAAAATCTTTTTACTTACATCACATAGGGACGAGAATGGCACTGTATACATGGGATGCATACAATTTGTGTTTTTACTATCATCAGATGAATATTGAATGTTTTACAAAATTTGAGAAGAGTAAACCTCCAAGGTAATCCTTTGAGTTTTTGAAGAATTACTAATTGAAAGATAAAGAATGAAAATATTAACCATCAGGCACTAGACAGTTTGTACAATCCAATCCAGGATAATATTGGTATAACATTCTTGAATATTAGATATTTTCATCCCATGGCCAGCAGAGTTGGTCGGTACAAAGATAAATAACGAAAAATGAAGAGGTAGTGGGATTTGCTTCTCTAACATCTCATTCAAGAATTGAGGATTTTTTCATGATAAAATGTCTTGTAACACTACTATGTACTCCTAACTCAATGCTACTCCATTTTGTTTGTGTTTCAGAAAAACAACTTTTGTATTGTATAATTTGCTTAGCAAAAATGAATATATAAAACCAATTTTCTTTATTTTCCCTTATTTGATTGATAAGGAACTTGCAGAGAATCAACAGCAGATCTTGAACAAGAAAGATTTATATTGGATGCAAATATGGTATGAGGTTTTTTTTTTGGTGTGGACCCTCCAAGAAAATAATGACGTTTATGGTGGTTGCTATCTTTGTTGAGATATTCTTTTGTGGTCATAAGTAAATGATTTTTAAAAAATTCCCTTTGTTCTTTCAACTGGTGCTACCAATTTGTCCTTGTGACTAACAAACTAAAAGAATGAAGCCTCTCTCTTCTTTGTAGTATCTTTTCTTTAAACTTCTGACCAGGTCGAGAGGCTAGAACAAGTGCTACATGCTGTTACAAAAGTCACAAGAGGTTTTCTTGCTATCTGCACCCTCCTTCCAAACACTTTGCTACTACCACTTCCTTTAGAGACATTCCACCAAGTGAGTTTCGTTCAATTCACCTCTTTCGATTTTTCCTTTTTTCTCTTTTCTTCGTTGCCATTCTTCACTTTGCCCTTTTCTTCACCAAACAAAACCTGTATGCATTACAAATCCTTCCACACTCCCCTCCTCCTCACCTTCAATCCATCAAACTCCTCAAGTGACACTAGCCTCAAGTACCCAGTCCTGGTCAGTGGTCTGCTTCATCAAACAGTGGGCAGACCTTGTAATTATGACTTTCTGTATATAGCCTGTGCTGCAATAACACCTATATTCTGTCCGCTTACTACGATGTCAGCGAAGCAGAAGGTTAAATAAATGCAGGGCATTTTCAACAGATAAAAAGCTGGACGCTTGCTTTAAACTAATGGGGTACTTCCAACAAAATAGCTGAAGAATACTGGCAATCACAATGAGGTGTATCAGATATTTTTGCTATCTGACTGAATCCATTCCATTTTGATGTTTTCTCATAATAATCTATCTCAAAGAGCTTTGCTAAAACCAATAGACTCCCTGAGAATGAGTCAATATCCAATTTTTACTTACTGCATTGATTAATAAGCTATGCTAGACGCATAAGGTGGTTTGTATCATGGGTGTGTTCTGAGCTATGGATAAACAAAAATGCAAAAATGCAAAAATATTTTAAAGTCAGTAAAAAGCAGTGGCCAGTAAAAGCTTCTTTGGTACAATGTATGAAAGATGGTCCAGATTTCAAATTGTGAAGTTTCTCATCCTCAACCAATCGATGTTAGAAACAGTGAACAAATAAAAAGAAATAAGAGAATTAATGAAAAGTCTTTTAGTGTTCCAAATCTTTAAATTCCTATAATTAGCATATGCTAGGTAAAACATAAGAGAAAGAGAAAAAAAGTTTTAAACTTGTATTTTAAAAGAAAATCCTTAAAAGCTTCTTTCAACTGACACTCATCAGAGGGATGAATCATCAGTAAATATTTAGAAATATTGTGTGGAAATAATTTCAACAACTTCAAAAAAAGGCAACCAAACAAGTTGCTAAGAATTACTGGCATAATGACTGAAAATAAGAACACACTTGGAGTGAAGTAAAATTAATAAAATTTTAGTGAGAAACGAAGAATATGTTCTTAGACTAAAACTTTTACACAGGTCCACATGTTTGAAATCTTTTGTCTATAACAGAAAAGTAAGTGGTTTAAATTAATTCCCATTTACTAAACATTTTCTGACGTTTCATCCTCTAATGAGAGTGTCAGTTGAAAGAAGCTTTTGTGCATCCATAGCTCAAAGCACACCAGAGTTACCAATCACTATGTGCCACTGATGCTAAACCTTGAGAGCAACACTTGATAGTTTTCAGTTTCACACTCAACTCTGATAGGGTCAATGCAAGAAAGTACACACACACATTTCTTTCAGACAATTCAGAATAGCAAAATCAAATTGGATAAATTATTGATAAGAAAAATTAAACACCCTCAACAGGTTTTTTTGAAGAAAAAGAAAAGAAATGAAAATTAAGGTTTACTTCCGAATACACAAGAATGAAATCATAAAATATATGAAACAGTCATTAATTGATATCTACACATCATACCAACAGGCATAAAACTCAGCAAGATTTTCTGCTTGTTCTTTTGGACCCAATAAGAGGTCAAAGCTTAGGGAGGGGGTAGTCAATTCATTACCTCTGGCTACAATGCTCAGTTTCAGCCATGAAGAGGTTGCACCGAGATGAAAATAATCAGACATTCAGTATTTTATAAATAGATGGAAATCAGATCATCATCAAAATCGGAACATCATTATCTCTTTGAATGCTAACACAGACCCCACACTATTATTGTTCAGTTTCAAATCATTCCGTCTTCCTTCTGCATTCTTTAGGTTGGTGCATTTTAGGGGTACCATAATTCAAAACTTCAGGCTTCAATTCACTGGTTTAGCTACATATATAAACAAAAAATATATTATTTGAAAAATGAATGGAAATCAGATCATTATTATCGGGATGAGCACGATAGCAGAACCCACACTTCGGGGGGGGGGGGGGATTTACAAAAACTAACAAGCTAAAAACATGCTTTGGAGGCCTCGTTAGTACACAGAAAATTCAATGGGTATGTGTGGTAGACAGATTTTTAGTGAGTTATAGTTGGATAATAAGGAATATTTTATTTCAAATTTCAAGTGTAGTTCATTCAAAGAGGTCTGTACTTATGGTTATTAGAAGCAACTTGAATAATTACCAAAACTGAACTATATATCTAACAGAGGGTAGGAGACTCACTAACAATCTTTTTCTTTTAAACATAGTTACATAATTTAAAGACAAGTATATAAATATTTTTTTGACAATCCAAATTCTTCTTCCCAACTATGTAGTTAACATGTCAGCCGATCCATTCTATGGCCTTCTTCTGGTAGAATATCTAATATCCATAAAGAAAAGAATCTTTTCATTGGTCTTTTTCTCAGGTAGTGCAAAGCAAAAAAGAACAAAACAAAATAAATAAACGGAAAACTTAAACATCAACTGCAGCAATTGTAAATAAGTTATTTCATTTTAGCAACATGTTCAGTACAGCTTGATCCCTAAATTTTTTCAAGAGATGTTTTTAGTTTCATTTTTTGTTAAATGAAAAATTCCATCTAGTGTCTCTGTTGAGCAGAGAAGAAAGATTACGGCAATTAATATACCAACTGAAACAATCCATCTTTGGGCAGTACTAGATACAGAGACTCAATCATGCCACTAACCAAGCACTAAAAAAAAAAAAAAAAAAAACAAAAAAACAAACTATACACCTGAGAGTTATCCAAGACTTGTTTTACAGAGTGAAGAAAATAAGTGTTGAAATCTGTACTAGTCCGACATGCATTCATCTGATAAGCCAATATGTATGCTGCTTTCTTACTCTCCAATAATGCTCCGTATCAGGACCTCAGTTACGTTGTGTTATACAACTACCAATGGTGTTGTACATCTTTTTGGCATTGCAACCAGTACTTCTCACTTAGGAACCTATTGCCTTGTACCACTGCTTCAGCTTATATACTTGCATGGTCTTTACCCTAGTTTCTAGGAACAAACTATGTTTTTTGCTCATTGCATCTATCCAAATTCTCAAAGGAAAATATTGTTCACCTAATCATCGACAATAAAAATAGGTAAGGTTACTTCCAAGTGGTTTCCTTGAAACAGGTGGTGATGATGTTTATGGAAAAAATTATTTAAAAAGAAATTTATTAACATATCTAAATTATTTTCATTAAATTATGGATAAAATATGCTCTAATTCTACAAATTATATCATGGTAAGGAACTTACATGAAAGAAAATAATCATTTCAAAGTTATTGTGAAGTAATCATGTCCTTAAACAAAGTGAAACCACTGTATTTAGCATATGAGTACAGTGATATGATATTGAAACAAAAAATAATTATATTTATGTATTTATACCAGTATTATTTGAATAGAGCAATCACTTGAACCTCAATCAACAATGATATATGTAGGTACATCAATAAGTCCATAGCCTAGTGATAAAAACGCATTCATCACATATATTTATTTCATGACACAATCTTTTTCCTTGTCAATGGACTTAATCCAATGCTTCTCCATTAATCCCAAAGATCGAACATTATACAGTGAAAATTTCAGATCAAAATTAACCTACTGACTGTCAGGCGATGAACTAATTGATCCACTTGTATAGTACTTATTTGGATTGCTGAAGCCTCAGTCAATAAACAATCTAAAAGTTTATAGAGGTTCTTTGAAAAATTAAGCTGTCTGTATCATGAATATTTTAAAACAACTGCAAAAACTTATCTTATTAATAAGTTACTTATATATAAATCATATGGTAAAAAGATGTCAAACATCAAAAACTCCGTAGAGTTGGTTGATGGATTACCAGATTATAAATGAATGCTTTTTATACACAGGCGGCACAAATACAGTGAGTGCAAAAAGTATCCAATACAAAAAGTTTGTTCTAACATCATTACATATCATCAAAATTGACAGAATTCGGACCAAAGATTCCTGATTTTTATACATAACTTTTTAATGTTCAGTCTTGTTTCATTATTTACTTTTGTATTTCTTAATTTTTGTTCCAAATTCCGCCAATTTTGAAGCTGTATAACAAAGTTAAAATGAACTTTTTTGAAATGTATTGGATAAATTTTCACTCACTGTGCATTGAACAAAACTGATCGATATTTGCCTGCAACTTAAAAAATTATCTGAATCTCAACTAAAAGGAAGCAACATATCTATCCCTGGTCCAAGTATAAACCTTTACCTATTGGTGGATCTGCAACAAGGTTAATCAGTCAGGCCAAAATGAGTCAGTTTACGTTCATCTCTAAAAGTCCTACAGCATTTATATAACCTTTCTTCAAATTCCAATGTTGCTTGATCTTCAATGTGACATTATAGCTTTAAGATAATACTGAATATCAGAGGATGAATTACATGTATGTTTAAAAGAGTTCTACCAACTACCAAACACTACAACTAAGATAATCTCATTGCCAGGCTTTCAATTCACAATAACAACTCAATCTATGACAACTGTGACAGCTTATCTCTATGAAGTCCCCAAAATTCAGTAATGTTATCGGTGTCTTTACAGGATAATGTTAATTTAATTAGCCATTGGTATGATAAGATGCATGGAATCCAAAATGGATGAACTGCTTCATACAAAATGTGACTTTGGCAAGAGTAGTAGATATACTCTGTTGAAGAAAAAAAGAATGGGGCAAGCAGGTTTCATTGACTGCTTGTCATTAACTTGGAAATCATTGTAAAAATAATGCTATAAATGCTCACAAAGGATAAGCATAAGTCATATGAGATTAGAATAATATTCAATATGATCACCTTTAACAACATTTAGCTTTTCAATCGTGGTAATTTATTCAGTATCTGCAAAAACTCAGCAGAATCCCACAGTTCTTGGATGGATTCTATAAACTGTGTTTCATGTTCATTCTTTCTACCCATATAACATTATTGGTAGATAAATCTTCAAGTTATAAGCAAAAAGATTGATTTTTCCCCCAGGTGTATGTATATATTACTATTAACTATAAGTTCCAATAAATTTTTGGTTAACTCCTGGACAAAAGCAAATTTTTTAGATCTTTTTATACATTACACAGGATATTTCTACACAATTGTCATTTATTACAAAATGAAATCAATTACCAAAACAGAACCTTTCTTTTTATTTTACAGAGATAAGATATTCAGGGATTATGATGTTAACATATATCTCATGTAAATTTGAATCATATCTATACTAATATTGAGTCTTTTGTCTGTACCTCTTTCACACTAAAACTACATGGCCTATTGACCAAATATTTGGCATGAAGAATAAATAAAAATCGACATCTTTCTTAGAGGTTATTCAAGATCACCAGAGGTCATTCTCTAGCCAATCTTCAGTTTGAAACATTGGAAACAAGTAATTTTTCTACCAGGATTTTTGTTAATCATTCTTCTCATGAATGGAACAAACATTCTCTACAATAAAATTGATTTTGACAACTTTTCTGCAGTTTTTCCTCATATTCACAAAAAATCATCAACAGTATAAATAGTAGTAAAACAGTCGTTGTCAAACTCTATGAGCCCTGCCCTTACCTCATACAAATGTAACAGCCAAAGCCATGGTCATATTCTATCACCTCTTCTCTTTCTTTTTCCAAACATACCAGTTGGATAAATCAGGTCATTTTTTTTCAAAATTGAAATTCATAACATTTTTGTGATTTTGTTATCAATAGTTTTGTGTTGATTTTTTGCAGGCATTAGTAAAATACTCTACAGTTTCATAAAGCACAAAAGCATAGGGCATTATGCATACAGTAAATTTATACTTGAAATTCAAAAAAAAAAAATATATACATATATATTTTTAAAAGTTAAAGCACAGATATACTCTTTTCCTCTCTCTCTCTCTCTCTCTCTCTCTCTGTGTACATGTTTACAGTTTTATTTTATGTACAGCACAGTACTGTTACCAAGAAGGTATTGTATGGATGTTAACTGCTAAGTAATGTACCTATAGCATTCAATAAAATACTATCAAAGTAATGGGTATTGAGCTCAAGTAGAAAGTCTATAATTTTTTGCTAAATTTGAAATTTCACAAGGGGCTTGTGCCCTGAACCCCCAGAAAATTGGAAGGCTGACTGTATTTCATCATATTTATTTTTAAAAATATTATCAACCATTATAATTGATTTCTGACTATTTACCTTCAGATTATTTCATTTAGTTGTTTTCTTCAGTTAAAATTCATTCTACCAGTGAATGCACCCCCCCCTGAATACATTTTTCCTGCTTTCAATCAGTTTTTAAGGGTCAGTTTTGAAAAAAAAAAAAAAAACAAATCTTTTTTAGGTTTATGGTTGGCATTCTATTAACTATGCAACTACAACACTGAACTGGAGCATTATTTTCTGTGCATAACATGTAAATTCACAATCATTTCTAAAAAATCCAAAACTATCTGAACATAAATACGGATTGAAAAACCCTTTCCTGTAGGTCCTGTTGATGGAAAACACAACCAATTTCTTCTAAACCTTCGGAAATTCCTTTTTATTTTATTTCTTTTTTTTTCAAATTATTTGGTTTTAGGATTTTAGCAGTCAATTAATACCCCGTCTTTTTAATTTCATACATAGATGTTCGTTAGCATTCAGGTGTTGTTATATTCAATTTTTTCTTTCCCCAACAACAGCTACTTTTCTTTGTTAATTTGGAGTATGATAATCATATGATTAAAACAACATCAAAAGGAATTTTTAACATTCTTTTTCACTAAGTAATGTTTGAATGGGAACATGTTCTCAAGTAAATCATACAGAATTCTTTCTATCATAAACAGTTCTTTTATTACATAGTGACCTATATCTACAGTAAATTCCCTATAAAAGCCTAAAAATGTACAGGCATTTTCATAATTTAACATCTTAATGGTGATAATCTAAATAGGCTCAGGTATTCATTGAGATTTATTGATGAACACAATCCGACCTTCCTTGTACTGAATTCTTAGAGAAAGCTGGAGGCTGTGGCTCATCTGGTGAAAATTAGCCTTTTCATTATGATCATTGTTGGTTGAAGTCTGAACTAATATGCAGAAAAGAGTATAGAGCAGGCTCTAATATCCAAAATTTTGATCTAGCATGAAGATCATGTTGGAAGCAATATCTCATTGAAATATGTAAGTATATGTAGGAGAGATGTGTAAAGAAAAAAAAACAAAAAAAAAAATATCTTGCCAATTTTTTTGACAATTTACAAACCAGCATTTAGTATAGGGAATGTAAAAAAACAAAACAAGTGGCAACACTTTTTTTTCATATCTCCTATAGACGTACCTTTATATTTCAGCAAACTATGCTTGTAAGATGATCTCCATGCTGTAGTACACGAGGCCCCACACTAGTAATTTGAACAAGTCTTTCACATCCCAAGCACAAATGTTTTGGTTTTGTCATGCAAGGGAGTAAAAGAGAAAAACATCCAAGTTATACCAACTCCCATTTTTAATACTAACTAGTTCCTTTCTGAGCAAAATATTTCAAGTCCTTGAGAGCAAGTGGTGAAAAAGAAAGTCAAACATTTCCTCAAACTGAAAGGTGACTTCCTGTTGACACTCTCAAAGAGCAGGAGTATATGAAAACAGTAAAGAGCCTTGATACAAGAGTGGTCCCCCACAACAACAACAAAAAGAAAAAGAAAAATGATAAGTTGGGAAACAATTTGTAAGTGAAAAAAAATTTTTTTTTTTTCAAAAATGCTGGCACTAACAACCTTTACATTTAATCCTTGATGGAACAGAGTCTTGAGCAGGTGGACTATAGTTTTACAAGTTGTAAAATTTCATTTTAGATGTTAATTTATTCATCATCACTAATTTGATCAGAGCTTAAATATCAAGTAAAACCAAACAAGATGGGTGAAAATTTTCTTGTTTAAAAAGAAAGAAAAGAGTACAAAATATCTAATAAGACTACTTACTTTGAACGAGCATTTAAATGAAGGCCTTTTTCTCCCCAATAAATTCCTTTTCTGCATGTGCCACTATCACATCTAATTCTATTCTTAACCAGCATTTAATTTTTAATTTCATACATTGTAATCTTTACATAAAAAAACTTATAGAATGAGACATGATAGTGATGTGTGCAAAAAAAATAGGGAAAAAACATTTGATTTCTTGGCAAAAGTGAAGGACATCAAATCAATCAGCAAAAGTGTAGTGAGTTAACTAATAGATATCTAAAAAAATATTATCGTCACATTATTCTCTTCTGTGTAATGTAGTAGGATTTAATAAGGAGTTTAATGATAGTAAGAATATTTCCATTCTGAGTGGAGCTCCAGAGATTCTCCATTAGCTAGAAATCTCGTAATTTCTCATAATGGACAGAATCTCCTCTATCAGTATTGAAACAAAACATTCCTCTAGTCATAAAGCGATTCACTATGGCTCAGCACTATATTTCTAATATGAAATATAGGCTTAGTCTATGGAGCTGAGCCATGTATACTGTCTGCTAACAAGAAAAATTGACAAAATATTTGAATAAACAAAGTTTGTCTGTTGTATTTTAATAGCATAAATGAAAAACTACTGCTTCAATACATCAATCGTCACAATATTCTTATCTGATCTAAAAACTAAAACATTGAAACTATGCCCAGGTAAACAAACTTAATTATGCTAAATATTTCTTGGTACATTATATACACATGAACAATAAGGAATGAGACAGACTCAGGAGTAAAAGTATATGGAGAATTCATTTGTTGAATAATTAATTCATGAATTAATTAATTAGAATGCTATACATGTTTCTGGAGGGACTCCCATCTTCAGTAGCATGTGTGTACCTTTCAGTGGTTAAAGGGTTCCAATAGAAAACAAATTTAGCATCATATGTTCAGCTTTGGAAGCAAAAATGGAAATCAAGAGAAAGGGTTCCTTGTGGGTCTTGAAGGTAATTATATATATATATATATATATATATATATATATATATATGTATATATATGCATGTATGTATGTATGTATATATATAATGTATAGCACAATAAACATAGAATAAAACAATACTGTAAGGAATATTTTATATGAGAAGTATTACGCAGAGTAACATGTGGCAGATTATGCATATTGTTAAGGCCACTAACAAATCGCAACTATGCCTTCCCATTCATCATGGGAACAACTTTAATTACACTAAATTAAGCAAACAATTTGTCGCTAAAATATGTATATATAGATAAATAGTCATACTACTTTATTCTGGTTTAATCAGTAAGATTTGATAAAAGTTTAAAGATAGCAAAACTATTCCCTATTTATGCAGAGCTATGAATCTTCTCTCTGGGCAGAGCTCCAGAGATTCAACATTTGCTGGAAATCTTGTAATTTCTTGAAATGGTTGCAATTTCTTTAGTCTGAATTATAAGAACACATACCTCTAGTCATAGAGAGCCTAAACTGTTGATAATAATGTCTCGATAATTTTGCTGAGTGAGCATTATTGCAAGCAGACACTCTGAAATATATTCACTAACTTTTATTAGATTATTTTGTTTTCATTTAATCTTGATCTGGTTAATTATATCTGATAATTTTGCTTTTATTTTAAATATTATTATGATGATATCTGGATGTTTTCTGTTTGAATTATATTCTTTTCTTTCATGATGAAATTAGTAATACTGAATTGAAACTGTAGAGTTGTCTCCCTCTCTTCCTTAGTGGATATAATTTAAATAGAATATTTACCATAAAATGTCAAAACATTTTTATTCTTGATAATCTAGTTGACCTCTAAGATCAAATTGACCAGGAGATTTATACTTGGCTGATTGAGAAATTAAACTGTTTATAATAAAATCTGCTCAAGTACAGAATTTATTACTCAGATGGCTTTCCATTTATTAACTTATTGGAGAAGAGGTCAAAACTACTTTTTACAAGGTCATCTAGGTCCTTATCTAATAATGTTGGTCAGGAAGTAAATAAGTGCTACTTTTCAATATACATAAGTGTATATGGTGAAAAAATAGATGAGGCTTATCCGACATAATGGTAAATTTAATGGACAATATGGAAGCTTGAAAATTAGGAAAAATGGATTGTATTTATTTCTGTAACATGTTTCAGGAACAGGTTTCTCTCAGTGTCAAACGTCAAATGAGAAAAATGAGAAAATCTGGAAATAACAAGGTTCAGAGAGGAAGGGGAGAGATGGTGATTAGTTGTTATTATCTTTCTTAATTCTGATTGTTTATTGGCAAAAAAGAGAATTATTATGTTGGTGTCAGAGTTCAACCGAGTTGTGTATGGGATGTGAAAATTCCTAAGCACAACTCAGTATACCTAATTCTAAATTTCCAAGGTTTTTGTACATTCAATGTCTAATAATGGAGACTACCCCACACTTGATCACTGGCACTGACATTTCACTTAATGACATCAAAAATTTGAATTTTATTAATATGCTGTCCTGCATACAGCATGGTAGCTTATTATCCACTGCCAATTTCTTTTATTCATACCTATTAAAGATGATATTTATAAATAAATGCATATTTAGTTTTGATTGCAATGAAATTGGTATCTCTCTCATCTAAGGTCTAAGCCCATTAGTTGTCAAGCAAAAGTTCAATGTAAATGGCAAGTAAAACTATCTCTTTGCGGGTAAAAGAAAAAAAAAAAGAAAATCAAGGAAACGCCAAGAAAAACTTCTACAAATGAACATTTGTTTCATGTTTCCAATGCTGCCTGGTTGTATATCCCATAAGTGAAGATAAATTTGAGGCCTAAAAGTGTCAAAACTTCAAAATCTATTGCTGGAAAATCCACCAAATTTGCATAGAATATTCTTGATTTGTTTACATTATTAAATAAATGCTTTTGTTTGACAATATATGAGTCTTGCATGTGATAGCATACATGAACATGTGTACAGGCAAATCATGCGTTTATATCATAGACACACACTTATACAGATAACTAAATTAACTGATAAAATGTATTGAACTTTGATCATAACCTCGCACAAAGCAAAATACCTACAGTACAGTAAAGACATTGCATGAATCTTATGTTTTCTTAACTCAAAAAATCAAACTTATAACAATGATAATTATTATTTTGTCTTCAAATATTATCAGTTTAATCAAAGTGTAATATAATATCTTGTGATGATATTAATTATTTTTTCCAATTGTGTAACTAATCTTTATTGTATTTAGATTACAGGCCCTAATTACTGTCAAGCAGCATTGGACTTTGATTGGCATTTATAAAAGATAGTTGAATAGCCATGTACTGTTTTTCCTGATTGGATAACTACATAAAGAAGCTTGAAACAATAAAAATGAGATAGGAAAACAGTACAAGGAATAAATTAGACTGAAAAAATTTCTCCTGAATACATTGTTGAAAATAGAGACATTATCATTTGAAATTTAAATACACACAAAATCCAACAAAACCTACAGATTATAGTAATCAAATAAACTAAAATCAATTTTTATTAAGTAAGCTCATATAATTGGTTTGAAGTTTTGTAGAATATATTATTTTTGGGTAACAAAAAAAATTACCTTTCAAAGCATCAAATAAGTCCAAGAAAAAAAGGAATTAACTGATTCTTCAACAGTCTCAAAGATCACCTGTACAATTCCATAAAGAATTACAAGCTTATTTTAGAGATTCTTGAATAAGACAATTAAAAATTGACACTTCTACATTGGATAGAGATATTTAGATATCATGAAAATACCTTTACTTGTTCAATGCAGTATGCTTCTTTAAAGAAATATTGTCAAAACTACAATATTCCATGACTTCTAAAAGTCATATGATTTATCAAATTCTTACTCTATTTCAATTGATATAAGTCTTCAGTATTCTTATATGAAAGTTGCAAGAAATTGCTTGGATACTGTACTTTGAATCTATCCCCACATATCTATCCCCTCTTCTCATGGCACTACAGAGAGATTTCTGTTATCAACCCTAATAATTTATATTCTTTCAAACTATTTGACCTTTGAACCTCAAAGACATTTGTCAGTTTTGAAAAAATTATTTCTTTCAATTTTTAAAGGGGGGGGGATTCTATTAACGATGAAGTTATAATGCTAAACTGGACCCTCACTTAAGGGATATCTGAAATCAGCAGCTCATAAATTTCCTACAGCACACATTTCAAGGTTGAATCTTGAAAAAACAAGTTTGTCGATTTCTATGGGGTCTGTGTTCATGTTAGTGTTCTCAGGAAATAAGTAAATTGAAAAAAATTTTTCTATGTCTTTTTTTTTTTCATCTGAAATTTCCTCAAAAACTATTAGAATTTGATCCATGAAAATCAAATATACATATATTTTGAATAAAAAGTGGTTAAATCCTTGGAAAATAGGCATCCTTAATCAAAAGATCACAATTTGCCTGCAGCACACATTTTAAAGTTGAATTTTACAAAAGCCTGTTCTATGGGATCTCTGTTAACGCTCTCAGAAAACAAATGTGTACTCATATCGTTTTTTAAATTTCTTCTTGGGCTGTAATTCACGGTTCCAATGTCATCACAGATCAGTAGCTGATTGTGTAAAGCCTCAGAAAATAGAATCGGTGGACAGAGATCAAAATCAGACAGAGAAAGAATTTTTTTTCCCTTCTCAAGGCTAATGCAATTTAGGGTGTGTCTATATTATATGAAGTACTACATTTCAATTTGCTTCTTTAAATTTCATAAGGTTTCAATTTTTTAGACCTTCAAATCTTCAGGAAATTTGGAAGTTTTTATAAGATGGGATTCTATTTACATTGTAGCCATAAAGCTAAACTGCAACCTTAATTTCCATTCATTATGAGGAATCATGAGAGTGAATTTCTCTTTCTCTCTGTGTTTATGCCAGTTTGCTCAAGGTTGCATGATGGACAGCATTGGAATGTGTGCTAGTCCAATCAGTATCATGGAGGAGAAACAGAGGCAAATCTGAAATCAGCAGATCACAATTTACCTACAATGCACATACTAAGCTTCAATTTTATCAAAAATAAATAGGCTATTTGGCAGGGGGGGGGTGTTCTTTGTTCATGCTCACATAATGAAAACTAATTTCAGTGCTAGAAGAAATCAGTGAGAGCACACAATACACCAGTGTTTAGAAACGCAGTAATACAATCCGCAGACTGAGTTCAGAACCTTTGGAGAAAATTTTACTCTTTTCTTTGCTTAATGTGCATTCAATTTATTAGACAAATTTTCCTGTCTGAGAAAAAAATAGTTGAAGACTCTAGGGGGTTCTATTCACATTGTAGCTTTGACATTGAACTGTACGCTTGCTTTCCATTCATCATAGGTGATCATGGATGTGAATATCTCCTATCAGTGTTAATACCAGTTTGGCAGAAACTTCTAGGAATCTAACCCTAAACTAACAATAAAACATGTTTTTCTCAGAGCAAAAACGATAACCTTAATCTGACCTCAATCCAGACAATAAAACATTGACACAATCCAAATATTATAGTCTGCATCGACATGCAAGTTCCAAACACCAAAAGTGATCAAAATTGATTCTCAGTCATCAGAAAAATTAATCTTCAAGGTTTCATGAGGGACTACAAATGCCTGACCAGATTTTTTTGGAAATCTCTATAAAATATCATTTGCTTCCAGGGTTTACATTCGCCCCCACCCCTGCTGGACAATGCTCTATACCTCAACTAGATACTTGATAGTATCATCTAAGGAATATCCGAGTTACCAAGAGTGATATCAAAGATCACTTGAAGTCACAAAGAATAAAAAGGAAATTTCAAAAAGCCATAATTCCCAAAATACACATTGTCATTTTTAGTTCAGTACTAATGCAAAGGATCTGAGATTTGGGAAAGAGGGTGATTAATGAATAAATTACTTCTCTTACTTTTTGCTGGGCAGTGATCACTAAAAGAATCTGAATTTAAAAAAAAAACAAGTGGACACAAACTAAAGAATCAATTTATCATAAACTGACATTGCAAACTGAACCCCCTTCTGAAAAAAGTATTGGGTTGGTTAGGAAAAAAAAGAGAAAAAAAGTTTTTTCCGGACATAATAAGGAATAATTGTTCAAATTTTCAGTCTTCGATTGGTGTGGCTTGTACGCATGATATATACATAGCCAGTCTGACCAACTTGAATACTGAAAGAAACCTATGTTGTCAGTTTTGTTTGTAGTTTTTCAATTAAGGGTGAATATATTCAGGAAAATCTATTTCTTCTAATATCATCAATCCTTAGTATACCATTACAAAAAGATGCGATATCTGTTGGTTTTCTAGGATCAAATAACAACTATATCAGATAAGGTAATAGGAGACTCAGTTACAACAGAAAGATGTTATAAGTAATGAAAATGAACTTTTCAATCAAAGAACCTCAAATCCTACCTGTTAACAAGGCTGATACCATACCATTACATTTGGGGCTTGGCTTGGCATTATAGCAGCAGACTACTAACTAAGTGATCTTAAATACTCATGTGTAAGGTTGAAGAGGTATGTGAAAGAAAACCTGGATCTAAAACCATATCAACATCCCCAAGTACATAATCTTACAATTACTATATCTTCAAAACTAATATGGTATTCTAAAATTGACATCAGATCTCACACACACACACACACACACAAACACACACATATATATATATATCATCATCAGCTTTCATGAGTCCATTGCTAGACTAAGGCTTTTCAATTTTCCAACCATGACTGGAGTGATAATGTGAATCTCCATGTCTGCATTTATTGTTGTACAGGCATCAATCAGTTCACCTTTTGCTCTATATGTTGTCCTTTTTTTTGCTATGTGCCCTACCCATCCCCATTTTTTGTTGCTTAATTACTTGTACAATATCCCTCACCCTGGTCCTCTCTCAAATCCATACTGATCTTTTTCAATCACTACACTGCTCTTTCCATTACCGTCTGTACAGTTCTGATTAAACTTTCAATTGTTTTTTCAAGTTTCCAGGTTTTGAACCAGTATGTTATAGCGGGTATTATGCATTGAAAGTATACTTCACGTTCAAAGCATTTTAGATATTTGCTTTGCAGTAAGTCATTATTTATACCAAATGCTTTCCAGCCAATTTTCATACACAATTCTATTTTCATCTCTGTGGTCTTTCTTCAGCTTTATTGCCTGACCTAGGTAAATGCATTCCTCAACTTCTTCTAAGGTTTCACCCTCTTTTCTTACGTTTTTTTATTTTTTCAAGATTTTATTATCAGATATTACTAATGGACATGTCTTTGTTCTTTTCATCTTCAACTCTGTTTCTTGGCTTTCTCTATTTAGATTACTTAATATGTTTCATAAATCTGCTAGACTTTCTGATATTAATGCCACATCATCACAGTACCTTAGGGAGAGAGAAAGTGATATAACTTATTTTGTTTGAACACTTTATAACAACTCAATTATCCTATATCTTACATTTAATGCAAAAATTGACAGAAGTAGGAATGATTCAAAAGAAACTAAATTAGAAGTAAAATAGGTTATTTTCAAGAAAATTAGAAGCCTTCAATATACCTTGAGGTTCCAATCAATGAAACACTATTTGATGTCTTCACAATTTAGGGCCAATAGAAATTAGAACAACTTACAAACTTTCAAGAGTAAAGTTTATACTGAATGGTTAAAAGATATTTTTTATTTTCATTGCTAATCATTTTTATTCTGGCAAACAAAATGAGTGCATCCGTGTGTCGTGTAGTTTTTGTTGTTACAGGACTTGGAAGAATTATTGATCATTTAAGATACAGAGGCTGTGAACAGGTTGCCTATAGCAAATGGCACAAATGAAGATGTCCTAAAAGAGAGCAAGAATTTCAAAATTCTCACTCTTCAGAATCCATACAATAAAATTGGTGTTTGAACTACAAAATAAACACTTCTACACAGTATGAATAACAAAAGTAACACTTCTTCACCAAAACACTATATAAGGATTTTAGTAACATATATCATAATGATTCACTCAACTAATTATGCTTAACAATATTGGGGAACGCAGCTGAGGTAAACAAGTAAAAAATATATTGAATCTATTATATAAGACCCATTGTCTGTCTGATTAGTTTTCAAAGTTTTTTCATGCTTAGATTAATGGAGATAATTATTACAAACTGATTTCATTTCATTGGCTATTTAAAGGTTTGAAATAAAGCTTATGAAATTTGCTTTACAGTTTTGAACAAAGCAAGATTTTTATTATTTCAACTATCTGTAAATTATCAGCATGTTCATGCATAAAGGTTTTGCGCCATCAACTTAGTTCCTATGATATGATTTCTTTAATAATCTATAATCCAAAATGAAATGTCACACCATTCTGTGTGTCTGAAACTCTTCTAAAAATACACAGAGGTTTTTTGGATAAGAATGGAGTCCATGTGTTGCATACTTCTACTCAACTTTTAGCTGTGATAAAAATCAATCCACAAAAATGAAACATCCAAGGTAAACTTGGAGTAATAGTTCCAAAAACCATTTAGATGAAAGTACACACTTTATTAGAACACATAATTTTCTCAAACATAATAAGATTTAGTAAAGCTGTGCTCCGTTAGTTCTTTGTTCTAGATAAAGATTACAATCCGAAGTGTTTGGATTTATGACTGAGATTTGTGGACTTCTGGAGACCTGCATCAATTCATAATATTTATGATGATAAGATGATAGGTTTTAGAAAGATTTGAAATAATTGTTGTGACACAGTTGAGCAAGTGATTCCGCTCAATGAAAGTAAGAAGAATTTAGCACAACACGAAGTGCTCACTAAACAGAGAGTCTAAGTCAGTAGAATGGCTCAAGTCATTATGATATTTATATAAGCAACTTTGGAATGTTTAATATGAACTCTTAACACATCATTGTTGATGTTAGATTTTATTTTTCCAGATAAAGAGTATTGAAAGAGAAATGAATGCCCAGAGTGAATTTCAAGTGTTTTGCTTGCTAGTGTGTGCCACCCATTCATAATCATATGATATATCAAATGACTACAAGTTCATTATCCAACTATTCATAAACTAGTTAAACAACATTAGAGAACAATGACATTGGAATTCAGTCCAATGCTTTCAAAATTCTCAACTGGGAATCACAAAAATAAAGGAACAAAAAAAAAATTAAACCAATTTAATACACAGATAATGAGTTGGCCACAGTTGACAGAATTTCTATCGTAACTTTGGTTTTATACTTCTTGAAGTTTCACTGGCTGTAATGTCACAATTCAAATGTTGTCACCACACCTAATAAGTGGAAAAATATATACAAATTGTTTGGGTTTTTTGCTATTCAGAATATTACAGTGTCTTTTTGGTGTTGAAATGCATTGAAAATATGATTTTTAAAGAAAGAAGTAAAATTAGTAGACAATGATTCAACTGCAAATGATAATTTTTTTGATGTCTTTTATAAAACTAGAAATTAGATTGAGACTTTTCTCTGCAGGCACAGAAACTGGTGGAAGAGAACTCCATGAATCATAACTTGAACATTTTGCAAAAGAATACATATATAACATCTCATCTTCCTCATCTACTACAGAAATACAACATGAAATATTTGTTTAAAAAGAAAGAAAAAAGTTACAGCATAATTACTAAAGAGTTAAAATGAACTTGAAACAAAGTTTTTCTGGAACAAATTCAAGACAAAATCTCTTGCAATGATAGAAGCTATGAACAAAATAAGATTAATTGCCAAGTGCCGTAACAGCTAAATAAACTACTGTTTTTATACTCATTTTTTATGACATTAATCAACACAATAATTTTCAGTTTTATAGGGTTTCCAAAATAAGGTACTATGATATTGACAAAGATAAATTGTTGAATAATGGGCTAGTTCAATATTTTAGAAAAGATATCAATAAAGCATTGCTGACAACTGTTATAGTGACTGTCCAATTAACATTGACTCGATTGATTGGTGGGATTGACGTCTATTGGGGAACATCAATCCCTTCGGAAGTCTGCTACTACAGTTAGAAGCAGGAATGTCGAATCACAAAGAAGGACATTTAAGACAATGCAAACATATCTGCTAGGAGCTATCTTGATTTGATAGCATCAACCTGCAATTGCTAAAAGAGAACACCATTTTGCCAAAAGAACAACTCTACTTTTATCAATTCAACATCTAACAGCAACAACACTCTAAACACATCACATAATGAGGACAATACCAATTAATCCACTAATAATTGGCAGTTCACTGAATAAGCCAGCTACATCAAAAATTCAAGTACCACAATGCCCTTGATGTCAAATGGAAAATCAATGGTTTCTATGTCAAATGACTGAATCTTTAATTTCCATGTGTGGATATTTGTTGGGGACAAATACATACACACAATAAACTTGTCAACTCATTATCATTTGCATCTTGGGAATAATTGGATATACATTGATTGAGAGGACTCTTCATGATTTGCAAAAATTAAAAATTCAAAAATAGACATTTAATAGCTTTATTTCCAAGTTTAAAAACCCTTGTTATGAATTACTGTAAAGGCATACACCAAACAAACAGATGAAATTTATCTTTTGTAAAGAATGTGCCATCACAAAGGTGAAGAACATTCAGTTTAACAGAAAAATACTCATTCAACGGCAGGTGAAGAGAAAACTATAATAGTATAATGTTAGATAGCTGGAGAAAGAAACAAGCAATAAAATAAAGAAAGAAAATAAAGAACAGGTAAAAGAAAATTACTAATAAATATATATGAAAAATGTTTAAACCAAATTTTATAATTATATGAATGTAATATATCCATACTCAAGGTAACAATTTTACCTCTAAAAACAAGTGTGATTGATCGGTTCAGTATATGAAAACATATAGCTGAATAACTGGAACAAAAGTTAATCTTAATTGTACAACCGTAGCAACCAAAGGTGGTGAAAGGTTCTATCCTTTTTTCATAAGTGCACATACAAGTGTTTATTTGTGTGTTCCAGCACTCCTGGTGTGACCATTATGTCTACAAACTTGAAAATCGGCTTTAGACCAATTAAAAAAATTTTTTTTTTTTTCAATTCTTAGGAAAGCTTTGACCTTTTGAAGGCCTTATTTTGACAATTATACTTCATTAATAACATTGAGATTCTGAAGAATTTAGATGGTTTTTTTTTACTACATTTTAGATGTTTTCCAGTAGAAATAGTTTTTCTAGTAATGGCATAAATAAAATTTTCTCTGACCATATCTATTCTTCCATGGAATTTTTTTTAGATGACTGAAAATTCATTCAATTATTGACAGTGCTGGCGAGTCTTTCCCAATTCTTATAAAAAGAAATTTCAAATTGGGGGAAAAAAAAAATGTTTTCCCATATAGGTACATTGATTTTTACAATTAATCTGGCTATCTTACATTTAAATAAAATCAGAAATGTTCCTCCGATTTGATGAAGTTGCATTTATCATAAATTAGAATAAGAAATTACAACTGAAAGTTAAGATTAAAATTTAGATTCATCTTTTCGAAGCTTAATAGAACCCATTTGTTACATTTTTCAGTTGCTCAAAGAGAGATCCAAAGCTACAGGAGTATGTATTCAAAAACATCTGATGTCTCTAGTCTTAGCTAAAATACTTTAATCTATAACGAAACAACTTTATCGAATAGAGAAACTGATAAAGAGTTAGAATACAAAGAGAGAGAGAGATTGGTCGATCATTACTATTTGCATAAATATTTATAACAATTACAATGAAGACTAGGGAACTTTGGACTGAAAATTTCAAAGCTTGATAATTCCCTTCTACAAATTGGGTTGATGACATTCACCACATTACATTTACTGAGAATAAAATCGACTTCAAACTAGACAAAATAGCATCCTTTCATACCTTAAAATTAGATATTTGCTTGAAGACTTATTTTTTCAAGTATATCTGAATGTTGTATTATACTCAAGTCCTCAATAGATATAAACAAAATCAGAAGTATTGTCAAATACAGTAAACCCTCAATATAACAAATTTCGACTTTTACAAACATGTGGACTATACCAAATTTTCTTCTTTTTTACAGAATCAAGTTTGATAAATGTGGCAAATATGTGAATCATAATGAACTTGGCATTATCCTAGTTTTGTGGTCCAGCCTTTTGATCAAGTTCAAAGTGTAGTACCTGTTCTTCTCATGTCAACAAAATATAGCATCAACTTCCCATTTTCAATCTTAAATATTACTACGGTTATATCCCAATTGTTCGTTCATGAATTCTAATTTTACTTTGAAAATATTTTCAATTGACAAAAACAAAATGTCATAAACCTTATTTACTGTCATCAACCCCACTCAAGTTTAACATAGTGAAAAATTTAAGTAATTTGATTTCACTAAATCATTCAAATTATTATAACTCTCCATAACTCATTAAATTTTGTATTAGAATCAATAATTGTCTTGTATTTTTGTAATTAAATTGTTGTATTTCACACTTAAATTGATTTATGAATATAATGTAACTTTTTTCTTGTAAATTGAAAAAAAATTCAAATAAATCAAATTAAAATTCATGGAGAAAACAAAAGTAGCTTTTCAAAGGAAATGCCACCCATATATACTCATTGTTATCGCGTAAATTAAGCATAAATTGAACTCTCCACTGAAAACTTGGATGAAGGAGTATCTAAAAATGAACAAAAAAACAAAAACAATTTCACTACTCATTGAGGAATGTGTATGTGCAGAATTTAAAGTTTCTACTCTGAACACTTTAATTTGGGTGAAGTACAAATACACTGATAAATATATAAATGTCAGAACACAAGAATAACTTGATCTCAGCAAAAGCGTTTAAACCGGTTTGTTGTGGACAGTGGTGATTATTAACAGTGGGATAAATGTGAAAAGGTTTTTCTTTTCCCCAACCACGACCGATGACTTTTGGCAGCATGTTGTGTTGGGGTGATCAATTAAAAATTGGTAATGAACAAATAAGTTACTTCTAAAATATCCACATTTAAAAGAAAAAAAAAAAAGAAGAAAAGATGGACACAAACTAAGGGACCAATTTAGCATCCATTCACATTGAAAACTGAACCCCCTAATAAAACCCCATTCAGGGAGGAACATTAAAAAAACAAAAAAAATAAAGATATTTTCCCCTACTCATTGAGGGGAGTGCATGTGCAAAATTTCAAGTTTCAACTATAAACCGCTAAGGCTGGGCAAAGTTTTGATATACAGATACACATAAATGTCAGAACACAGGAATAACCTAAACCTAATATCTAAACTAGTGTTGTGGATATCAGTGATTAATACAACTAAAATAATGTTTAAAATTGAAAAACAGAAAGTCAATGTTGTTGCATTGTCATGAAAATAGATACTACACTCTGATCTTGAACTAAATACCACAAAAGGCTAAATAAAAATCACTCTATCTGAGACGGGAGAGGAAAAGAGTATGGTGTTCAACTAGCCTAATTTCTGAAAATAAGCCAATCCAACATGAAATTTTTTACATACCTTACGTAAAAATGTCCATGATGAAGGTCTTGATGGTACATCCACATCCTTTTTTGCTAGCTTTGGATGCCTCATTTGACAATTTTGAATTGGCACAACAGTTTCCAATGAGTGGGATTCTTCTCTTGGGGGAACGTCTGGTAGTTTGACCACCAGATCATAAGGTTCTGAGGTTTGGCAAGTAGAACTCTGAGCAGGGACTGATGATCTATTTGCCCATGCTACCAGGTCATCAAAACTTGTGTTTGTTCCACCCTCTTCAAGCCATGCTTCCAAGATGGCACAATCCTTCAGCATATCTTCTTCAGATTTTGTCTTGGCTAATTTATCCTTATTTGTTTTCCCTGAAGGCACAAGAGGCGATTCTAGCTTTTTCTCTTTTTTGTCCATTCGGTATGGATCAAAATCATCCAAAGTGAGATATTCCTTGTCATGAGAAAAATCAATCAGATTGACAGAGATACCACTATCTGTATCATCTAGAGTGGATGGTATGATGGACTTTTCAGATTTTTCTTGAGTTGTTGTGGGCGTGATAGGTGTTGTTACTTGGGAGGTAACTGTTGTCGGAGAGTGGGCAGATAAATCATCGAGATCATTCAGACTGGCAGGACGTGTGAGCATTAGGCTTGAAGGTGTTTTATTCATTTTTACTGTTGACTGCTGATTCAAAGAACACTGGGACTTAAATTGCGTAAATTTCGATGTGCCTCGAGTTAGAGAAGGGTACTGAAAGGGTGCTAATGGCTGCATGGCTTGACTGTGTACACCATACTGATGCAAAGGCAGATAAGAAGATTGGCTGAAATAAGAAGAATTGGAAAAGCCAGATAGGGCTTGAGGATTGAAGAGATTTGTCGCAGACCCACTCTGGCAGCTGAAGTCCAAACTAGTACGTGGAGTCTCAGATTGGAGCTCTCTAAATGCTTCACTAATGTCAGGGTAGATTTTACTAGTAGCAGTCAGATTTTCCAGTGAATTACTCAGGCGCTTCTTAAGTCCAGCAGGTCCATGATTCTGAAAAGTCCAATCAAGCCCTTCAAGATCATTAATGTATTCTGTATGGCAAACAGAGCGTGATTCACCCAGCGAGATCAGTGGAGAATCATTAGATAAGTTCCAGTCATGATGCTTTTTAGCAGATATTGCTAGCGGTTCACTGATACTGCACATACCATTCTTGTCATCTGATTTCTGTGAAGAACTCTTAGTGAACACCTTGCGTTCTTTTCGGTCTCTAAGTCTGGATGGAACTGGAGGCGGTGGATTGATAGAATATGAAGCCATCCTGATATGTCAGATGTTGCAGGTGGACACAGAAAAATTAAAAATTAATAGCAGATGACTTACTTGTTCCTCTAAAATTACATTCTGAACAGCAAGGGAGCCTCATGAAAAGTATTGCCAATCCAACCGTTTTTCTGATAAAGGTTCTTTCATCCTAAGAAAGAAAAAACAAAACAAAACATTTCATTTCTCTTTTCAATGAAATTACTGGAATTAACTGCTGTTATACCTGCTCCTTATTTCAAAAGCTCTATCCAATGTGCAGCTGCTTATTTTGGAAGCTCCATCACATGTACTGCTGCTTACTTAGTTATCGTCACCAATCATCCTTTATTGACCAATAAACGGTCATCAGTAAATGAGCATACATTTAGGAACTGAAATAGCTGCAAGTTTTCAGCCAGCTTCCCTCCCCTCAGCTATACCTCTGATTCGTTCATATTTCCAATTGTAGGTAATCTAATCTTAGCCAAAACTTCAATGAATGAAAGAGGAAAATGAATGTAAATTGAGTGACAGAAGGAAAGGACCTTTACTTTGGTTTAAAATCTCCCATTTGAGTCAATTCATGATAAAGTAATCTGATTTTAGAATTCTACCACTGAACTAGACTAGCATATTTCCAGACAATACTCCATAAAATTCATATCCTAAGAGGGACATCTTTTTCTCATCTGATTTGGATTCTTAGATCTAAGAAACAAAATAAGGATCCTTTGAAATAGAGATAAAAGATTGAAATATCTTATTAAATAGACACTAACTGGTCATTTGCTACCTGAAGATCGAGGTATATACATATTGGGCTTTTGATAACATGTGGATAGAAGTAAAATTAAATTAAAAAAAAACAAAAAAACAGCAGACAATGAATTAGTGCCAACAGAATGATAAATCATCAGAGCTCTTCCAGTTCCATTATCTTTCTTTGCCAATTCTTTCATTTTTTTCAACTATTGAAAAAAGGTTGTTTTATTATCAAATCTGTTGGTGTCTGCTCAAATTTTCTGAGGGAAAAACAAATGAAAAATTAATAAAATTACTAGAAACATAAAAATTCCTAATTCAATATAAATGCAAATATCAAATTTGAAATGTAAAGAGGCAAAATTTTCAAACATCAATTAGCAAAAGTTCATACTCAGCTATTTTTTTTTCATTTTGACAAATACACAGAACATAGGCAAAAACATTATTGAAACAAAGAGAGAGTAAAACCTAAGCGACTGGCTAATACAATCAAGCTGATCCTTTGTAAATATGGTAATATTTATCATGTCGGTCACATCTAATATATTTTAATACCTATGAAGTTCAAAATTTTTATCAGATATCTGTCTCATTCATATTTGAATACAAAAGAGAAATGCAAAAAAAAGAACAGACAAGAGAAACCTGTCATATTGAATAAGTCATTTTAGAAGAGCATAAAGATCTTTTTCCTGACTTTTGTCAATGAATGACTGCCTAATATCAACATGTACTTCAAGTCATTTTTACTCTCAATAAATTCCAAAGGGAAGATATGATTATAATAATTCGAAAGTTAGTTGAATGCAAATAAACTTGGTTTTGATATGAAGATCTAATGCATATATAAATATATATATATACCAGTAAGAAAAAAAGGGTAGCTGCATAATTTGTTAATATAATTGTAAAAATTTGAAAATACTGAACAAGAATATTTCGACATAAAATAGACAAAAAAATATTCGTGTAGTGGCAAAAAATCAGTAATCTTTGTAAAATAAGACAGTAACAAAATTGGGCAATCTTATTTTACCAAGTTTACTTATTTTTTGTCACTGCTTGAATATTTTTTGTCCATTTTATGTTGAAATATTCTTGTTCCATATTTTTTTAAAAACTTTTTACAGTAATATTAACACATCATTCTTACTGGTCCTGTTTTCTTTAATACTAATATGTACAGAAAACTTCCTCAACTATAACTACTACAGGTACAACATCAATCTTAATCTGAACATAATTAAAAGCGGCATTTGAATTTCCCGCAATTACTAGATTAGTTCACCAAGCAACCACAGCTACAATCTTACTGTGCCCCAATACAGATGTAAGCCACTGGTGATAAGAAAAAGCAAGTGCCCTCGGGTCTTGAAAGGCGTAAAAGTTTATCCAGTAACATATTGTGCACACTGCACCTCTGTAGGACTATCAGAAGACTGCAAAATTCTCATTTTTGACAGCTGTTAAGCCCATCCAAAAGCTGAACTACCACGAAAGAATACTATGTACATGGCTTCCTACCTCTAAATTCTACTTCACTTATCCAACCCAAGACCAAGGAATATGGCATTCTATGAAGGCTAAAGATTGCTCAATATTCATGAAGTGACCCTTACAAGTGGTAAATTCTTGCAAGCCTCTTCAGACATTTATCAAAGAATTTTACATGAGAAATATGCTTTGGATGGTTGCTAGTGCCTGGGAGAAGGTACAAGCATCAAAGTTGAAGAGGGGTTGGTATAAGTCATGGCCTGCCAGGAAGTTTGAAAATGCCCCCCATAAAAATCCTGAAAATGACAACCCAATTTTGGGCATCAAAAGAGAAAAACTATAAGCTGCTTGACTATGCAAAAATTTTCAGAGAAAGTGCTGTCAAAAACATTGCAAGTAGGCTTCATGAAGAAAACCTGGCTGAGTGAAAGGATGTTAATAGAGAAACATCCTGTTGTACATCACTAACTCCAGAATTATAGATATGGTATTGGATCCTGGAAAAAATCAGTGATGATGGCGACAATGGGGATGAAAATGAGACTGAGAGAATCACTATTGATAAGGTAATTGAGTTGATGGATGAACTGATCAAAAGATTAGATCAGAGTAACTTCATGACAGATTGAGAATTAATGAATTTTCATTTGCTGCATTAAAAATTATAGAGAGAAAGGTCAAAACGTATGAAACAATTATGCCTTGATATATTCAAGAAGCAAGCTAGGGATAATAACACACAAAGTAGTAGTCCAGCATCTACAAATACATCAGATTCAAGTAAATCTTATTTTTTCAGAACTCACACCACAAAGCAAATAAAATGATCAAGTAGTTACATTACCCAAAGAAACTTTACATATAAAAAGAACGGTTGACAAAAACTGATGCCAAATGTTTTTTTTTTTTGCTAGAAACTACAATCAAATTGTACCTCTGATCTTACTTAAGGGCATGGCAGGAAGTTTGGAGGCCAGGAGGAATTGGCTCCTTGATGGTCCCCTCTCTCCAACATTTGATCTGGTGGTTCCCAACCTGGGGACCGAAAACCCCTGAAGGTCCAAAAAGGTGCATAGAAACTTTTATATATATCTTAAATTCAGCCTTACTGACCGTCCAGTTCCGTAGCTCAACGGTAGGATATCGGTCTCTGGGTCTGAAGTGAAGCTACTGGAAAGTCTATGTGTGTGTGTGTGTGTGTGTATATATATATACACACACACACACACACACACAGATACATACATACATACATTCATACATAATATTATACATATTTTACTATGCTACAAATATATATCTATCTATCTATCTATCTATCTATCTCAGCACTTCCACAAGGATATTGTCAGTGCAGTACTCACCTGACTAGAATATTTGTCCCGTTTATCGGAAGACGGTTATCATAGTGGAAACTTTAATCAGACTCCTTTCTCTTGCAGAGATTGGGCCAGTATATTCACTGTAACCCCAGTACAAATGAATATTACATACATTTAGGTTGTTTAATAATTCACCGTTGAAGTGTAAACATATTTACAATTTCAGTTTTTTGAGCCTCTCTTAATCCAATGTAGCCGTATTCTTTAATAAATGTCCTAGAAAAATACTGTGGTGCTATATTTCATCATTAAGACAAAGCTGGAATTGTCAACCTAGGCCAAACAAGAACAGAAGTTTGCATGTAAATCTGCAGTTTGTGCTCTAAGAAATTCTGTAAACAATATAAACTGCTTATGTTCAGCATGATGGATTTAACACTGAATCGACTTCTGTTTTCATGGCAGCAACTTAGGAGAAATGTGTTGCTCAGGAACTGGTGCTCAATTCCTAGATTAAAGGTTGTATCCAGCATGTGTAAAAATTATGACTTCTAACTTATAATTATAAAGTTTACATATTGAAGTGAGTGTGAAAACTTTACTAAACACTAGAATGTCCGAAGGTAATGTGTGTAAGATATTGTACTGATACAACATTAGAGTGACATTGTAAATTGATCCCCCCCTCCTTAAACAAAATGTAACAGTTAAAAATCACCCAGATTTGTTTTATTATCCAAGTTGGAGCATTTGGTGATTTACAGTAACATGTTTACATACATAGAAAATTCTGTTTTTGAAGTTTCCGATGGACCTATATCAGACATTTTTGGGTCATCAGTCAGTCCCTAATATGAGAAATATTGTTTCTCTCAGCTGTATCATGTTAGATTGACATGAAACCTGGTCCAGACCTTCAGGTGAACCATCATCTTCCTACTACTACCACAACTGGTATTGTTAGATGACAATTTTCCCAGGCATATCATGTTGGATTGATATGAAATTCGATCTTTGGGTGAGCCATCATCAACTTCTATTCTCTTTTACTACCAGGAATGGTGGATACATCAGTTATGATTCTTGTTTTGCTCCATTCTTTTATTCATACATTTTATATCATTTATAAATTCTTTAACAAACAGCATTTTTTCCAAGTTCTAAAAATCAGTTTTTTCAACTGATGTAATTAAAAGTGATTATTTTTTCATTATCATATGAGCTGCTTGGACACGACTGCGATTGTACCCTGCATATTGGCCTCTACCTAACTACCAAACATTGCATGGATTGCTACCTAGTGTATTCCAGGTGATGAGGGGTCTCAGCTGCCCCATCCTTAGTGTCTGAAGATTGTGGCGGTTCATAATTATCTTAGGCGTCACAGGGACACATTGATAAAGGCACTTTCTAAGGATAATAATAACAAACATAGACAATGTCAACAGCCATGCAAAAAAAAAAGATGGAGTAATGAGCTAAAACACCAAAGACATCTGTGGGATAGAATGCAAAAATGCTCCCTCCTTCAGGAATGACTGAAGTCAGCTGCTGCTGCGGATAATTCAACAAAATATACATGTGTACTGATTAGATGTTAAATGCAGACATTTATATACATATTGAGCATTGTAGGGGAGACTGGGGAGAGTTGCAACACTTTGCATTTCTCTCAGCTATTCAGACTACACCAACCAAATTTTTATATATTAAATTTACATCTGTCCGCTAATTATTCACATTATTTGAAGAGTATTATATGGCATAGTGTCCCCAATATTCAATTGAATGGAAGAAGTCAGATATTGCAAATGACCCCCAACCCAAAGTACACTTGCAACATGTTAAAAATACCATAATTTTTCCTATTGACTTTTGCATTTTGTCTCGACTAGTATAGTATTCTGAATTTAACAGTTACTGAGTTTTGTTTGCTTATGCTACATAAGTCAATGTGCAGATGTTACAGATGCTATTCAATCTCTCCATAGACACATGTTAGACACGAAGAATGGAAAAATTTGCGATGAACATGAATTGATCATACAAAACTTGCAACTGTTTTACAAATCTATTTTCCTCATACTCAAGAGAATGTGAACTGCGACCTCAGAGTTCCTCGAAGGTTTTTTTAAAAACACAGACATTCAAAAATGACACAACTAATGAACTTTTCAAACTTGAAAAAAACCCCCCAAAAACAACAAAAAAACAACTTATTTCAACAACTTGTTGCAGCCATCTCCAAATCTATTCGCCACGACAAAACACCATGTGCTAATCAGGCACACTGACTTTGACACATGCTAACTATGTCACTCAGAAGTAAACAAAACAATAAATCAACTTAGATAAGTTCAAAATTCATGCAAATGATCAGGACAGTATGACAAAAATACACACCTCCAAAACATCTTTTTTTTCAATAAATGCAGCAGCAGATGTTAAATGAGTCTTTTGCCCTCCTGATAGGGTCCATCTGTACATGTGCAATGCGAGTGTCACAACTCTAGCATGTTTGATTGTAAGAAAACTTATTACAACCATCCTGTCTCCCCTATATTTATATACGTCAGATCTTCTTGCATGCTTATATGTACCTATTCATGTATAAAAAAAAAACAAAACCAATACACTTCTAATTATAAAGGATAATAAACAGTTATGCATTGGTTTGTATCAAGAGATCCATGATAGCTGGGGGCAGGTACGAAAAGATATTTACATTTTCTATCAATGTTTCTAGTGAGTTTTAATACATAATGCTCCATGAACCTGTGTTTGTATGTCTATAATGATAAAAATGAGTCATTGATGGAGAAAACAGACACAATTTTATGTGATACAAGGAAGACTACTTAGCATAACCCAGGTTTCATTTTTTTTTTTAATGAAGAGAAATAAGGATAAGTGTACTTTCGAAAATGATATAAAATAGAAGTCTAAAGACACTCCTACCACTATGAGATAATTATGAAGAGACTCCCCAAATTAACAAAGTCTGTGTAATGAGTAATCAAATGTTAAAAGCTTTTCATAGCAAATATAAAACTGCATTTTGTGATTTATACAGATCACAAGAACTATTTGTAAATGTTAGTACTTATTAGTTGTTTACTTTAAATTCTTGCTTACATAGATAAACTTAATATGAAAAAAATATATATGCCAGCTTAGAAAGCATTCTCAAAATACTTCTGCACTAAATATCAACAAGAGGATTTTCAAGAATGTCACCACCCTGATTTCAATCTTTTCTACCATTACAACACTAACAGTTTATATGATATTTGCCACAGTGAAACTTAGTGGGGAAAATGAAATCAATTAAATAAAAGATGATAAAAGAAAATCTTTTATAGATATAATCAAGAATTGGCTCATTATTTATTTATTGTTATATCAATAGGACATTTTTTATCAAAAAATTTACTATCAATCCTATTAATTATGTATTTAAAATAATTTAAAACATCACTTTCTACATGTCCCACTACATTAAAGAATTGCAAAAAACTCAGTGTGATTCTAATACATCTATGTCTACAACTGTGGTAAAAAATATGATCACAATCAATGGGATATCGGTTAGAAAGAAGGACAACTAATTGATTAGTTATGGTAGTTTATTCACCAGAGACAGTAATAAAGTAACATATTTTTCTTTTCAGCAAAATTTGATGAGATCCTAATATGCTCATCATCCTCCTGGGATAAAAGGCAAGTGTGCACCAAATTTCAGCTTAAACCTTTCGAGACTCTTGAAACCTGAGGTTTCTACAGTGCTGGTCAGGATTATTGATACCCTAGAATTTTTGTATAACCTGTACAATATCTTCAGAAATTAATGAAAATCTACTGAATTTTTATCATTAAATTGTTATAATAGGATGTAATTCAATAAAAATCATTACTTTTCAACTGTAGTAATTTCAAAAAAGAAATAGAATATATAACTTGGACAGTAATATTGGAACCCTTCCATTATATTTAGGTGCATGCCCCCATTGGTAACGATAATTGTTCTTGCAGCCATTGATAAGCCTCTTGCACTAATCAGTTGGGAGTTTCTCCCAATTTTTCTTAAAAATTTCTTCAAGTTCTTGAATGTTTACAGGATTACTTTGGTGTATGATACACATTGAAACATGCCTTCAGGTTTCTGCTTTCTCAGAATACTTTTGAAAATTTGTTCTAGGTTTTTATTGTGCTTGAGCTCCAATCTTCTTTGGAGGAAACCTGGTTTTCTTACACCGATTTCTCTTTCATCGACCAACCCTATCTACGTTTTCCCTTTCAGTGGTACATGAATGAATTTTTGTCGCCATTTACTGATGTTGTTAATATTTCATTGATAGATCTCATTAATTTGGCTGCTGCTAAGTCAATGGAGGCTTTTGTTTCTCCCTTTACCCCTTCTCATTGAAAAAAATCCAACATGATCAATTTCATAGTGAGGGATAGTTTCTCTCTGTTTCTATTTTCTCATTGATAAAAATAGAACATAATTCAGTTCATAGTGAAGGCAACATGGTGCAGGGATGAAGCTAAATCAGATAATTTTCTAATATAAACTTGAAGTAATTATTCGATTATTTTTGGGGGAAATGAAATATTGTAAAATATAATTAATTTTTGACTGATATTTAGGTTCACCTTAGTTTTCTGTCAATTTCTCTGATCATTACTTCAATAGGGCCATCTGATCACGACTTCAGTGAGCCTTTCAATCTACGGCAGTCAGTAAGCAGCACATATTGGAAGTAAAGATTTACATCTCTGTATAAATAATAGATTTTCCATTTGTCATGTTGGGTTGGGTAAGAGGGAATCAAAAACTATTTTTCACTGTGTTTTCTGATTTGAGGTTCTGTTCTTCCCATACAACACCAGGTTTCCTTGCTATGATGGTCCTAAAAATTGGCTCAATTATCTCCCTTGAATAAAATTTTTGGCTGTGAAGTTAGCGGTAAATGAAAAAAAATACAGCCACTTTTAGCCATTTCAAAACCAGAGAAATCAGTCAGAGTCAGTGGAACTAGAAATTGAAGTTTCAGAAGTTTTGTCTATTGACTCCACAGACTTGATAGGTTTTTTGGCCAACTTCATGAAAAAGGCCAGACCAACTGATTTTTAGACCTTGACAGGCTAAAAGATTTTAATCAAGACACTCACTGCTACTTTTTAGATATTTGAACCCTTACATAATACCATCCATATTTTTGTAAGAATTACCATTATAAATGGCTGTATAAGAGAACATGCTTTATTTTGGTAAAGAAAATTTAATTTATCAAACTATAACACAAATAACTTTAATAAGCATCCTCAGCACCAGCTTTGTTCTCCATGGTGCAATGTAATGCACTTGTGTCATGGTCATTTTTTTTCAGCTGTGCATTTGCAGTAACTATTCATATTGGCTTAAAAAAATTGTGGATGCACGCACATATGTGTCAGAGGCAACACACAACATGCCATTGTATCAGTCAACATTTCAAGTCTTGATACAAAAATTTGCAAAAAATTACCAGCTAATTTGAAATATTTTAGTATTCAACATAAAAAGATGCATTTATATACAAGCTATTATAGAAATAAAAGTAAAACTCAGAGTCAACCTTGACAGAGGCCATCATATATAAACTATGATATAAAAATGAAGGAAATAAGGATATGCATACATGTTAAAGTTTCAGGAACATATTATCAACTTCAACAGCTAGGAAACAATTCTTAAAGTGTTTATATTATTTCAAAAACTTCGATGAATTCCAACATGAACTCCAAAGATTTCTAAAAGAATATAATTCATTATAACTGACAGAAATGTGGTCAATGAATTCACCAGGAAAATGGCTTTGTTATTCATACGCTTGATATTATTACTTTTCTGCATTGAATCATGTTAGATGTTATGTTGCTCATAAAGCTTTTTACAGCTGAACATTCACTTGCTTTTGATTAGAATTGATTTTTTAAGTGGTTAATATCACAATACAAAAAGGAGCAGAGCTTATTTGCATATACATAATATAATGGAGATGCTTAGTTGCATCTCAACAGTTTTTACAGTTCAATGCAATTGGAAATCAGTTCAATGCAATCTGAAATCTTGAAAAAATAAGTACAAAAAAAAGAAAAGAAATTAGTTAATTTCTATTAAAATTATAAAGGTTTCATCGATCACCACTCCAGTAACTTCTGCAATTCAGTGAATTAAGTGAGTATGCACAAGAAAAGGGATAAGAGATGCTATAGCAACAAGCTGCTTTGATTGATGGTAGTCAGCTAACTGAGCATACACAACTGCATGTGTGTAGACAACAAAGTCATGCATTTAAATGGACAATGACGTTACCCAGTTAGAATTAAGAAAATGCACATATAAGTGTTAACTCTAGCAACATTAAAAAAAAAAAGAAATAAGCTAAGCATTTCCTCGTAATCAAAGAGGTTTCAAATCCTGAGTCATTTGCTAGTGAGTTAGATTACTGTGGAGGAATAGTCTCAAGTTCAATCCCCACAGTGCTTGGTCTTCAAAGCCCCTATATCCATGGCATGATGATGTTGAGATGCTGGGAAGCCTATCTGATTGCAGAAAGATGTCAGTACCACAGACAATCGTGGACCGTCTTCTCCCAATACATGAAAGGCAGTGACAGCCTGTGCCACTGCTTTGACAGCTGTTATTTTTTGTGATGCTAGTATCCCTCGAACCTTCCCCAAGGAAGGAACTTTATGGTACTTGCCAGCTTAGCTGATGCCAATCAGGCCATGAATTGGACTGCCTGATTACATGTTCCCATGGGCAAGGGGGAGGATCCCCCCAGCGTCCAGCAAATTAACACTTGAAGAAAATGTGTACCATAATACAAAATTTAATACTTCAGATAAGATGGTGGATCAATTAATCCATAGTTTGATAGGTAGTTATTAGGCTGATGTCTAATTTGGAATTTTCTCAGTTATTGTTCGATTCATGTGATTGATATTTACCAAAAGATTATGATGAAAAATATTTAATGTGCGAAATAAATTAGTTGCATTTTCTTTAAATATTAACTCTACTTCGCTACTCATCTTTATAAGGTCTTATATTTCACTGCCATAATCATACAAGTTTACAAGCGTTTTTGTCCAGTAATGTAATCAATTGGTACCTGGTAGATTCAAAGATAACACTTTACCAATAGCGATTCTCTGATAGCAATATGATAAGATGCACAATTTATTGAGACATACAAATTACAGAGAAGGTCAAAATGAAATAAAATTACAAAATAAAACAAAACAAATTTCACACAAACAAACATTTGTTTTTTTATTAATGCTAAAAAGTTAAGATACATTAAGTTTAAGGGATATCTTGCAGTTTAAACACTAAAAAAGGTTTTTGACAACTGATTTTTCATGTTGCAATTTAGTGTCATTTCTATATTTGAATGTTTTTAGTTTTAAATATCTATATTTACTTTTCTGATGAAGTATTGTGAATCATTATTTAATTTTCGACTACTATATTTACTTTTATCTAAATTTTCAGTTGCTTTCTTTAAATCAGAAATCAAGATAAAAGTGAATTATTTATTTATATATAGACCATTATTCCATACTTTAGTTAAATCTAATACATGAAAAATGGATCATCTAAAAAAAACGTAATAAAAAGAGCCAAAGTAGATGAAAAAAGTTGAACTAATCAAAAATATGTTTAATGGATTGTTTTGAGTTACTTATGAACTATTGCAATTAATTTGACTTGAGGCTATTCAAACTGCAAGATACTTAACTAAGTTTCACGTGTATAAGTTTTAAAAAAAATAAAGTGATGATACACAAAATTTAAGTTTCAGACATAAGTTGTATAAATAATGGTAAAGATTTTAAAAATGAATTTTACAAACACTTTTATTTACACAAAAAAGTCGAGATACATCAAATTAATATTTTAGATGCAAGTTATAAACTAACGGGTTTCTTTACAATTTCACAAACGAACAATTTTATTTGAACTGGAAAAATTAAGACTTGACATTTTTAGTAACAGGTGTAGGTTGCAGATAATTATATAGCTTGAAAAAAATAAGTTTTGAACAATTTTATCTACAGCACACAGAAATTTGAAAAGGCTCAAAAGTAACATTGATATAAAGTTTTCATAAGTAAATTTAAAAAAGGTGTCAAGATATTTGTTTTGCTTTTTATAATATTTAAAAACATTTATCTGAAGTCTTCATTCTTCTTTATGTACAAATGGAATAAATATTTCTAAATGATTTTCAATTTTTTTTTCTCATAACGGATCATTTTTTCATCAAAAGTTAGGTAAGTACATGAATAGCTGAAAACAGCATGTGCCCTCTGCTGAACAGTTGCCAAACGATGATATATTTTTGTTCCATCATATTCTTTCAAGATGCTAATCGAGGGGTCTTATTCATTCGTAGTAATTGGATCTCTGTATTCACAGTGATCGCTTGCTTAAACTCAATCACTTTAAAGGTAAGGATTGCAGCATTACCAAGTGTAACTCCTGAAAGTTAAATTTATTGTCTTAAAAAACTACTTACTATATACTGTATTCCTGTTGAAATTAATTCTTCAAAGCTTTTAACCAAATTCATAAAATCACTCTACTAAAAATAAGGTGACCCTTATATTGTCATAAGAAAACTCAAATGGCAAGGGGCTGGTCATGCTGCAGGAATGTCAGACAATTGCCAGACATCACGATTCAAAATGTAGATCCCCAGAGGTATCGCTGCAATACAATAAGTACCAAGAAATTCTAGGTGAGATTCTAAGATAGCTGCCAATTTGACCCCTCCCCACAATGTTTGTACAGATGACAGGATATATTGTTGGAAAGAGAATTTTGTCATCTTTCCAATTGTGCAAAAGCAACAAGATGATAGTTATTTCAGCACATGCCAATGAAATTCTCTTTCTAATATATTGATGAAAAATATATTTATACAGAGAACATGATAAATCATTGGAAAAGAAATTTTGCATGCTTGCCGATGGTATATCTTGTCAGTTTGGATTTGTTGCGCAAAAGAAGCTATAGCCAAAAAACAGGGTAAAAATCATACGCTGTAATTAGTCTATCAGAAAGTGGAAGTTATCAAGGGAGATGGATCTTGGCAACTGGATCGAATCATATCTAAAAACCATCCAGATAGAGAAAAAATTGTTTTCAGTTTTTCTATGAACTTTGAAGGTGGCCATTTTGAAATTCAAAATGGATGACTGAGAATGAACATTTCTTCCAATTGTGACAAAATTCTCTTCCCTACGATAAATCATATCAGTGCAAATATTGCATTTCCTAGCACAAAATAATTTAGGGAGGTCAAATTGGAAGCCATCTTGGATTTTTTACAGGGATTTCTTGGGAATTTTCGTACGTTCAGGACACTTCATAGAAATGCATTGTAGAGAAAAAAATTGTTTCAATCTTTTTCAATTTTGTCCTCAAATTGGGTTAGATTGCCTGAACTACAGTGAGGACTTGAGTATTGAGGTTCCAGAGAAAGGGCAATTTATGTAAATGTATAATTGTTACTACTATTACTAGATTCTTTCATCATCATAAGGCTGCAGATGTACCTATATATATATATATATATATATATACACATACATACATACATACAAATATAAATAGAAAGTGCTATAAAAGTGTTCATGAAATTACAGTAGCACACACGTATATACATGAAATTATCGGATTTTGTCCATTCTTATGGAATCATCCAAATATATATATATATATATATATATATATATATAAACCAAAATAGAAAAAACATGCACAAATGGAAGAGAACGAAGCTTACTAAGAAAAAATAAACTTCTGTACAACTTCTGACTGAATTACATCTGTGTCACATAAATAAGCAAGATGCTTTCAATTAAAAGGGCAAAATATTGCTATATTTTTCTTACAAGGAAAGTACTGTTTGTGCTAAAGAAATGAAATAAAGATAAAGACATGTAAAATCCATAAAAGTACCAATTAGGTTATGTCGAATTATTAAATACTGTGAAAATGTCACTTTGTTTTGCTGAACCCCTGAAAAGTTCTGTAAAACACAGTTTGAATACTGATGCAGTAGCAGACTAACTCAGTAAGGGTGGTTATTTTGGGAGGTTACAAATATGTCTTGCACATTGGTTGAAATTATAGTCGAACTAACAGATATAACATGAAAATTCAAGACTGCAGGAGAGATTCTAACTGTAATACCTGAAGTTTGGAGTTCCCTTTTTTCAGGTTTTCAGCTGACAAAGTTTATGCTACAAAAGAAGTACCATAAGTATGGTAATTCCTTTCACAGTTGCAAAGAACTTTAAGACAATCATTGAATGTATACTAATAATGACAAGTTGTAATGAAAAGCAGCAGAAATAAGATTGAGGAAATGCTGGTAACAAAATTAATGTCGCATTCAGTTATGTTAATTTCCATATGGTAGCCACCTTTTCAGATAAGCTCATGATGTGGCTAATTTTCTCAACAGATTTATCTCTTTATAGTTGAAAAAAAAAAAAAAAATAGCTTATTTACACCAGTCTTCCCCAATCTTTCTTGGCCATGACCTTGTACACAGAATTATTTCAGCCAGGCAACACTCAGGGCAAAAACAATTTCAGCGTTCAGTTTTATCCAATGAATTTTACTAAAATTTAATAATCACCTACTAGGATTGGATAGGAATAGACTGGAATATGTCAGGGGTATTCATACTTTTGTAGATGCACTATTATTCACAACTAATTTACTGTTCCAAAGTTTCAATGACACTTTATATTCCAAAATTGTGCTGTAAATATATTTGTACACTTGATATTTTACATTTTTTTCAAACTATCCCTCGACCCTCTGAAGCATCCATAGAACCCGCATTTGTGTCACAACCATTGGTCTAAGAACAATAGCTTAACACTATTACAGAGTAGAAATATAAAACCCGACATAAACTAACAAGATTCTGATGTTGTGCAACTAAAATTAAATTTTAATAGAGATTTTCAAAAGACTAAAAAGAGTCTTTGCCTCCCACCACTTTTATCATGTGACAATATCTAAACTTTCTTCATATGCTACACCTAAGTGGGTGTGATTTTTAGTTATAAATTTTGGAAAAATCTATAAAGAATAGATAGTGCATAATTATTTAAGCTTAAGAGAAAAAAAACAAACAAAAACAAAACAGGTCTGGTAAGTCACTTGATAGGGACTGTCATGTGACTAATGTCTTTTGGCAACATAAACTTACATTGCAAACTGTAAACCAACACACACATACACTAAAAACCTATTCAGTACAGAACTTTCAAAAAACAAAAACGTTTTTTTATAGACATGAAGGAGTAAATGTATGAATTTTCAGCCTTCTCCCTCCATTGATGTGGCCTGTATATACATATATATGTAGTCAGCTAGACCAGTAAAAAACTGAAGAAACCTATGTTGACATTTGTAGTTGACGGTTTCTAAAAGAAAAATAAAGAGGTTCAATTGCCTGGTGAACAATCAGATTTCTCACAATGTGAATAATTGATTTAAATAACTTGATAAATCCCAATTCTTTTTAATATAATTGTCACATAGAACAGATTGACTCAGAGCAGCAAATACAAACAGTTTGGTAAGTGACTCTACTCATGATGAACAACCTTTACTTCTTATGATTTTGCAATCAAAGCTTGCTTTCATGTACTGAAACATGAAAGAAGTAAATAGACATCAAAAGTTTTATTTCAACTTTATTCAAGCATTTTCAATACAAGATGAACTTCCAAGCAAATATATCAGGTTCAACTACTGAAAATCAACATATTCAGTACTTTGCTGACTTTCCTGTTATAAGATCAACAACACGTTTCATCATAGAATTAATAAGTACTGAAAATGCAGTTTGAGGTATTTCAGACCATGCTTGGAATAAAAGATTCAGCAGATCTGAATGTATTGATGGTTTTTTTTAGATTTCTCATGTAAGTTCATACCTAATATTGCTCATTTGTTCGATAAGATTCATCTCAGGGGAATGGCATGACCAAGGAAGTCGTTTGACGCAGTACTTGAAAATTTAACAAATTTTCATACGTCAGGAAAAAAATTATGCTGTCAAAAAGCTGAGGGTTTATTGCTCATCTTGATTGCCCATTCATTGCTTTTCATAACATTAGTCATGTTTAAAAGAGGTTTCCTCCTATTTGCTTGACCATAATAACCACGTTGATGAAAATAATTTTGTTGTTCTTAGGATAATTCTTCTTCCAATTCTGAAGTTTTCAATCAAAAGTTAATTTAAAAAACAAAACAAAGGGTGTCTATTCATCTCTTGCATGTCTCTGTACATGTGTTATGATCATTTAATTTAAACAAATGAAATCCTTATTGAGAATTTTTTTTTCCTGGTTGAAACCAAGCTGTATTTGGTTTATATATAAACCTAACTTAGGCTTACTGGAGTTCTTTATGACAGGAATGAACAAAAATTTTCAATAGGAAATTAGTAATCTATTTTGAAAGCATAATTAAAATTTCGAAATTTTTTCACATTTTTGCTTTAATTATTCAGGTTAAATTTTTCATTTGAATAGTTTGTTCATCATTCATAATGTAAAACTGGACTGACTATCAATGTTTACTTAAAAATTCAAGATATAGACAAAAACATTCTTTCACATGGCCTTTAGTCCAAGCCAGATTTCCATTGTCATAGCAACAGGGTCCCTATTTGAATGCAGTCTGATAGGGGCACTGTGAGGATAGAGAAAATCTAGCTTAAACTACAATCTGAGAATTTTCAATATAATAACACATAAAATTTTTAAAAGTTCATCTTTTATTTACTTTCTTTGGTCACTTTCAATGTTTAATTTTTTTCAACTCAAATCAAACTATATCATCCCGTTTTTGATTTGAACATTATGATTGTATCTTAATTGCTTTCCTCATGAATATGAAAATTTCCCATTGCAAAACACTATCATAGCAGTGGGGTCCCAATCTGAAGGTGCCTCCTGTTAGGGACCCCACTGCTATGACAGTAAAAATGAAGAGGGCCGCAAATTATGCATTCTGATAGTGACCCCACAGCTAAGTTGTTTCATGTCACGCATTTGGAGTAAAGATTTATAAATGACTAATCTCACAATGATAATTGGGAACTCTTGTTCACAAAATCACTTTTTTGAAACAAATGGACAATATACCACTTACAAATTGAAAAACTAAAATAAAAATTAAATGCACAAATTATTTCTTTTTATGCGACTTGAAAAATGAAGACACTCTCCTTGGAAATTCTGGCAATTTTGATCTTAATGAGCTCCTGCAATAGGGTTGTAGTTTATATTGTAATTCGAATGTATTTTTACTTTGAGATGAAAATAAAAAAATGAACTGAAAATTAATATTGAAATATGATTAATGAACCTAAAGTATAGTTTCCTGAAGGATAGTTTGTAAACAAAGCTTTTGGTTTCAGAAATATCAATCCGAATCTATATGAAACCTTAAATCTGACAGAATTTGCACAATTTCGGATGTCCAATATATCTAAATTCTGATCAGATATACATTGTTGAAAACAGACAAAATATTTGAAATTGGATACATCTGGCAACTTTGTTTGGTATCAGCATTATGGCATAATTTCTGAAAGTAGAATTGGCTGAAGTAGGGTCAGAAAAAGAGATAGCAATGATACAAAATTATACTTGTAATCCAGTGGGGTCAACATTTTTGCTTAAATTATAAAAATAGAATTGACCTGCATCAGGAAGTGAATAAACATTAACAATAAAAATAGAATTTGTTTGAGGGTTTTTCTTTCTTTCTGGAGGGTTAAAAGGAAATAATTTGGTGCCAAAATGATGAAGCATCAGTTGAAAGGAACCATGCTCACAAAAATCTGAATTTTTTGCATGCGATCAATCGCTGAAATTATTTCTAAGTGTATGAAGATTTTACTATTTTGAAAAGCTCTTGCAGGCTGCACTGTGAACTCCTACAGGTCACATGCATCCTCCAGGCTGTATGTTGTGCAGGCCTGTCATCGATGTACTAATTTTCTTATGTGAAGATCTAGCAAGGACAGTATTGCCAACTTTTTCTCTTCTCCAGTTAATGTCTAAAATTGAGTGAAAAAATATCTAGCATTCCTAGATATATATTGGAAAACTAGGAAATACTATGCACAATAATAAATCAAATGTGACTTTAATCTTGAACATTTGTTACATCAAAATATCACTCAATTTATAAAAAATATTCATTTTATTACTGTAAATTGAATAAAAAAATATATATTTTATTAAAAATCATCTAAATAGCAATTTTTGAAATTTAAATGCAAACAAAAAGAGATTTAGATGAAAAACATTTAAATTAGCAACACTGAGCAAGGGACATAACAGATTTTGATACATCAGACAGTGGCAGGGATTGCTACTAATGCATCTGATAAAAATTATTTGACTTCAACAGAAAAACCGTGGGTAGTTATAGAGTTTTTTTCCAGTAATTTTCCAAACTGATATTGTTGAAATTGATTCAGATTAGAAATTCAGATTCATGCATGAATTTTGAGATCAATAACTTTAGTTACATAATTTCAAATTTAAGGAAAGATGATCTTTTTCATCAGTAGGGGATCCTATTTCTTTACTGATAACCAACATCTCGGATGATCTTTAGGTAATCTTACGAGAAAACTTCAAGTGGTGGGTGAAAACTAATCTAAAGGTATGCATTTCTTAACACACTTACATTTTTTTTTATATTCGGTACTTTAATGAAATGTAAAAATGTCTTAGTATATAAAACCCTAGTGCCATACTTAATGCATGCATTAAATTGTCAAATGAATAATGGAAGAGCGAGAAATCAAATGTAAGCATAATTATATGCTCTTAGTTTTACTTGGCTAATTGCCGTTCACCCCCACTAATTAATTTTGGAAAAAATTTCCACCATCCCCGCTCTTACTATAAATCATTCTCAAACAATTTTGTTTAGTTCAGATCTTACTAAATTGTTTCAGAGACCATAGTTTCCTACCCTCCACCAGCTTAACCCCCCCATCCTGTGTGCTTATCACGTTGTGAGATTTTCCAACTCCCCTGGTCATTTCAACCCTACCTCTCGGCAATTAAGCACCTAAGATTAGGTGGGTAATGTTCACAGCAGTGAATAGTCACTAGCTTTTATTTTTCCTTGGCTGAGTTTGTAGGGATAAAGCTATTAGTTGAGGCCCATCTCCACATACTCAGGAGAAAAGCGTTCCAAATTCAAGACAAGAATCTTTCCCACCAGTCAGACTAGTTATTGTGAAGTCACAATAATTTTCTGTTTATACACCAGCAGAAATTGAAATGTCCTAACAAAATAATTGTTTTCATTCTAACAAGAGGATACAGTTGAAAATACCTCTTCCTAAACTAAATAATACTATGAACTAACTCACAGATACCTCATTTTGCAAATATCAAAACTAACCTATTTCCTCAAAACATGGTGTTTTAAGCCTAAATACCACCAGGCACCTGCAAACATGATATGGGGAGATAGAAATTTTATCTCTTCACTCTATACAAGCCAATTGCAGACAAAGCTTAGCTAGCACTATCTGTGTTATAACAGAAGGCCAATTTTCATCATTTTCTCAAGGGCACCATCAGATAAGTGGAAAATAGCCTTACAAAACTAGTTACATTTTGAACCTAGCCAAAGACCAGTAACAGAAACTTCATAGATAAAGATTTTCAGGTTATTATGACTTACTCAATGTGATGAACTCAGATGAAGTTGAGGAGAAGGATTATATTTCACACTAAATTAGGTACAAACCAGGCCTTACCATAACTCATGACATTTTTGGGAAGTCAGGGGTTTTTCTACTTTCTGTTTGTTTTATTTCATTTTTTCCCAAAGGTCTTTTCACTGATGATATTTCAATTTCTCAAAAACATATCTATGTTCAAAATGATCCAAAGTAGAATTAACATTTTTTCTCACTTGGCCTCATATCCTGTGTAAATGATTAATAAAAAAAAACAAAAAACTAACATTTTTCCAAGATCGTACAGAAAAACAAGAAAATAAAACTAAATTAAATCAAACACTAATCAAATAGTAAAAATTATTATGAGTATTAAAGTGTTTTTAAGTTGTTCACTTGAGCTATGTAATATTTACATTGTAAATTGAATATACAATGTAAACTGATCCCCCACATTGGAGCCAATTCACTCAAGACCCTTATAAAAGTTACCTTTTCTCAAAACAAAGGTTAGATTCAAATATATTCATGCTAGATGGGAATAACATTTTTTCATAATTTCTTCCACACATTCGCTCAAACAAATCTTGAGCAATGAGTATATAATAATTTAACATTTTTCCAAGATTGAAAAAAAAAAAAACTCAGAATATCACAAATATCACTTAAAAAACAAATTAAACACCATCTTATTTCTATCCATTTTATTATATTTTTTTAAACACCAATCTATCCTGTTTGTTAGGGTAGAAATTTAGTTTAGTTATCAATAATTAGTAGAGAGCGAAAGTCAAGGGAGATAATTTATAGAGAATAGAAACTGATTTCATTTAATGTCTCGCATGAAACTAGCATTTTAGAAATGTGTTACAACAGTGATACAAAGAGAGGCAGTGAATTCTTGTGTTTTTGGCAAATGACTGACATAAGTTACCATTATAGAGGAACATTTATTTTATTGGATTTCCCAAGAACCACTGATCCAAACAACCTCCAACTCAACTTTGCAATGCTTTGTGTACTGACTAAGATATGCGGTGAATGTCAACTTTACACAGCAGCCAGTTTTTGAGTAATCACTGCACACGTATACATAGAGAAATTTCATCTGAAATAATTGAAAATAAATTTTAACCAACGCAATCTAAAAATTTTGCCATTATAAACAATGAATAATAATGACTTAGTTGAAGAAAACATGGTTAGTTGGAGAGAAAGTTAAAAATATAGACAACAACAAGAGCATCTGCAATGATATTCCTTCTTAGTAACATATATGAAACTAAGCTTAGTTTGGTACAAGGTCACAATGATGAAGTATTCAGTAGATATTGAATTCAAAGCATTAGGAAATGATCTGCAAATTTATATATATATATATATATATATATATATATATATATATATTTACACACACACACACACAAATGAGAGAAAGAGGGTGAGGAATGTGAAGAATGGAAAGGACACACCACTGCAGGAGTAAGATGAACTTCTTATTGATGGTGGAAAAGTATCTTCAAACACAATTCTATTAGGTTGGTGCAAAAATAATTGCATAGTTATTTTAAACTTTGATGCTTATTTTGGAATAAAATATCATTCAACTATATTCAAAGATCATGCCATTTCAAAGCGTGAATTCCACTCTTCATTCAAGCTGAACATTTCCATTTCACTATTTATTCAAGAGGTTACAGAGGAACTAAATGTTGTCCATTCAATAGTTGTTCCAGATTTGCTCCAAATTGGAAAAGCCAAAAACACTTGACAAATGAGCAGAACAAAAATTTTAATATTTGCCGTTCCAAAGTCTGCTCTGCGCTTCTTCTGCACAACAAAAATCTATTCCTCAATCACAGAGGTGAAGCACTAGAAGACTTCCCCAAACCAAACCTACATCAAAAGATTATGGTAACTGTTTAATGATTAACGAGTGGAATTATCCAGAACTTCTGAAATCTTTGTGAAACCATCACAGCAAAGAAGTATTGACAGGAAATTAACAAAATGCACCGAGAACTGTAATGTTTACATCCAATATTGTTCAATCAAAAAGAAGCAATTCTCCTCCATGACTATGCCCAACCACATCTCACAAATGACCCTGCAAAAATTGAATGAACTAGGCTACAAAACTACCTCATGCAGCTTCCTGAATAAATGGATTTGTTTCTAGTTCAAAAAAAAAATGTGTAGATTTTTATCTCAATTAATAACTTCTATTCCAAGATGAGAAATACATCTTTGAAGTTGATGGTGAGAAACAGCAATTATTTTGCTACAACCAAATCCAACAGAGCTTTCTTTGAGTACATAGTATCAAACCTCACATACCCAGCACTTCTCTAAGCATTCAGGATTTTTTTTTTCACACAATCAAATTCAAATATAAGTAAAATAACTTCTTGTTTGAACAAGTTTGAATCTGACACGAAACCTCACATCTGTTTTTTGAATGCTTTGTTATCAATGCCATTGAGAATAATAACCATTGATAGACAATAAATATTCAAAATGTATAATGAATAAAAACTCCTTTCATTTATTCTCACTTGAATATCACATAATAATCTAGAAATTAGATGTATCATATCTTGTGGAAGTGTGTCATCTACTTGAATTTGAAAGTCCCTGTTTCAATTTCATACTACAACTCCTAAATTAAAAAAAGTATCATTATTTAGAGGATCATATGGAAAGTGTAACACTGTTGTGTTCAAAAAATTTTTAACGAAGATAGATAAAATAATTACTGGTATATTGTTTTTATTGCTATGTCAAAAGATGCTCATCGAAAAATATACATATAATTAACAACTAGAATTAATGAAGTTTTACAAACTGGTAAAAATGGTAGAAATGCATGTTCAATCCACATTATTAACATTAAGGGGATCCTTGGCTTAGAAGACTTTAGTTTTTAGATGCATCTATGCATTCCCATGAGGCACTTTCCAGTTGGTGGGTCCCTACTAAGTTGAATATCAATTTTCTTATCCTTTTCTTGGATTGATATGAAACTCTGTCATAACTCCAAGTAGACCATGCTTATCTTCCTCTTTTACTAACACAATTAGTAATACTACAACTACTACTTCATTTATAATTCCTTAGAAATATGGATGGAAAGATGGTGGATGCATCATTGAACTTATGGTACTTGTTCACCAGTGAAAATGAAGACAACACCAACTCCCTTACAATACCTATATATGACAAGCATTATCAAATTTGTTCCAATTTTCAAACATAGTATATAAGTTTGAATGGGAATGAAATGATTTATATTATGAAAATGACAAATTATCGTCAAATAATCCTTATTGATAGAAATGAAGTTGAAAAAATGTTTGTGGGTAAAAAAGGATGTTTGCCAAATAGTTTAATACAGGGGGAGAAGTAGTCAACACTGTAAATCTAAAATGTCATGGATTTTACAAGTCCAAAGCCAAGTGAAAGAGCACTAAGCATCATTCATATACCTTAACATTTTATAAATTTGTTTTTGACAGGAACAAATGACTCAGACATATTTAGAATGTCCCACTATTATTCTAAACTCTTTGTTACTACTGAAATATGAAAAGCTTTTGTTCTGGGGGAATTTTAAAATGCCACAGCTTTATCTTGCCTCAACACTTGAATATCAGATTAAATACGACTCTTGTTTATATAATTCATTCGAATTTTTATTATCATTGAAGGGCAATTAAAATTATTGTTAATTAAAAAAATTGCAACACTTCCAGGAAAAAGTTATTTACTTATTCAGATATACCCAAGTTTTGCATGAATAAATACTATCTTTTGTCTTGTGTATAGGTGCATAAAAAAATAACAAAAACCATCTTGATAGCCAACTTGATTTTAAAAAAAGATGAACCATCAGACTTGTTAACTTCAATGTCAAAATAAATCGTATTTAAGAACTAATTTAGTACTTTCATTCTAATGAACAAATGAGCATTTTTAATTTTGTAAGCACACCATATACAATCATCTGTACCTTCTATTGACAACATATTAGGAGGGAGAAAGATGCCTGCAAAAAGTATGTGATATAGAGATTTTATTCAGAGAGATAATCCAACTATATAATGAGCTTATATGCAAATTTTCTGCGTTTTTTTGTTGCAGACACATCTCATTGGTTGATATACCTTTCTATTATGACATGATTACACCATAGAAACTTTTAAAGACTTGAAACATTTCATTGATATTAGCTAGAGTTGAGTTGAAACCCGAGGAAACCCCCCCAAACCCCTTAAAATTAGCTTTAGGTTCCTTACATAAATAAGCCCATCATTTTGGACAGGAATATTCTAGTCTATAATAATGATTCGATTTCTGTACGTTTGTTTGTTCGTGGATTTGTTACCATAACAAAGAAAAAAGGGTATATCATAGCACAACTCTTGTTAAGTATATTAACTTGGAGAAAAAAAAGCAATTTCCAGTTCAATCAAACCATCGGTTTCCATGTAATTAATGAAATAAGTATAAATTGACAGAAAAAAAAAACATCAGCCTAAGATATAAATAACTCCAGGTGTACTTACTGCTGATGATAATTTTCATGGGAAAATAAGAGGAATAAGCAAATAACTATAATATAAATTCTACAGGCAAGATATCAAGCTAGTTGCAGCAGAAAGCCTAAATTGGGCCTTTGATACTAATAAGAGATCAAAACTTTCCTTTAGGGGTACTTTGATTCTAAACCTCTGTTTTCAAAGCACCATTTTGCCTACTTGGACATCATATACAGATAAACAGAATCAGTATTATATAGATAGATTGAGATTTTTTATAAAATTTCCGAAGACTATTATGCAGTGAGTACAGAAGATTTGGCGGCCATAGCTCTGGCCATCCTTGAATTATGCTAACACAGATAGATGGATATTTGGTGAATTAAAGTAATAATAAATTTTTAGTTAAGCGTGAACACAACCCCACACAAACTAAGGGACCAATTCAGCACAAACATTCATTTTCCAACCCACTAAAAACTAGAAAAAAGTAGGAATTTTCAAAAATTAATTAGCTAAAAACATGTTTCAGGGTCCAATTAATACACATAATATTTTATGGGGAAACGTTGGGGTCTGACAGACACTTGGTGAATTGAAGAAGTAAATTTTTTTGTAAGTGGGAACATTGACACAAACTAAGAAATCAATTTAGCATAAACTTTCATTGTAAATCAACCCTTCCCAAATGAGTTTTTTCGGGGGGAAATTTCCAAGAACCAATTTCCTAAAAACCTGCTCCAAGCTCCCATTAGTAAGTACAGATGATTTGGTGAGCATAGCTCTGACTATTCTTGAGTTTAGTGATGACAGATGGACAGACATTTGGTGGATATAAATTGAGACATAGGAAGTGACTTGACATCGAACTTGAAGTCTATTGAAAGCAAGTATTAAAAAAAAGATATCAGCAATGCTTGTTTGTTTTTAACAGTGGATATATGAAAAGACTAACTGACAATTTTTAAGGTAGCTTACCTGTTATTTGCGATTAAGCCAATTATTAAACCAAGCCTACTTTGATGTGTGGCCTACCACAGAAATACAAAAATTCAAGTAATTTGAATTTAGTAACTCAGCCCTTCTGGTTCATTTATGACTTTGATTGAATTGAAAGAGGGAGAGAGATTGCAAGCAAATCTAGAGAGAGAAATGAATTCAATAATAATAGCCAGTAAAGAGGATTAACAGCTACTTCGAAAATTTAAAACGGTTATGATTGAATGAATGAATTATTATTGTTTTTATCCGGTATTTCAGTTAGTCATATGCACTACACTGAATTCTGAACTATACAGCAATCTTTTGTTTTATGTAAGGAAATTAAAGAAATAAAGGGAAGCTACTCCCATGTTGTAATTCAACAACAGATTGCTTGCAGTGTACATCTGTGCACCAATATATTAATTCTAAGAGATGAGGTAATGATATGCATTCTAAAAATAAAGATAAGGGTTTCATTCGAAAAGAAAAAAAAAAATCTTACTGTATTGATATAGATAGTATAATCCTGGGATGAGGTGATATTTCTATTTTCTTACCACAAAAAAAAAACAAAAAAAAAATTAAAAAAAAAAAAACAAAAAAAAAACTGTCGGATTTTTTAAAAAATTAAATTCATCCTGAATCATTAAAGTTAATGAGGAAGCTCGCTTTTGTTGAAAATTCACATTATTATTTTATAAAAATGTTATCAAATAATTTTGTTTTTCATTCTGCCATTAAAAAGAATAAAAACGAAAAATTACTGTACACTGAGGTAATGTTTGATTTTATACTAAAAAATTATAAGTACTGGAATAATTTTCCTCTTGTTTTCTGATTTTACAGGGAAAAATAAAAACAGTAAATAACAGCTATTGCTTTCTCACTGACATTTTTTTGTGAACAATAAAATGCATGGTAGAAATGTATTTTTTACCATTGGCATTCTTTTTCACAGGTGCCAAGATTATGTGCAATTAATAATTTTGAAAGCCTTTGATTTGCGTGTCTTCGTGTTTAACGGAAATTGATACAATTGCGAAACTCTAACACCATTGTTTGGCAACCAGAATCAACTGTAGAGGCAGAACAAACTTTTTGCTAGGCGAATGAAGTTGCCCACAGTTCGCAAAAAGTTTTTAAAAAAAATTTTCAAACCTATATTGGAATTTATTATTATCAAAATCCTGGTGCTTTAAGATATAGAAATAAATAAATCATAAATTTTACTTTTTCATTGCTGAAAAAAGACACAGGTGATTTGATGCAAAGGTAGAAATCATTTTCCAAGGTATTTATTGCAAAAGTATAGCCAACTATAGTTTTTATGGTAGATTTTAGCAAAGGTTAAATTAAAAAAACCTGCAATAAACGTACCTGCTTTAGTTTTATCGACTGATTTATTGATTGCTGTGTGGCCAACTGAAGACCACAGTTCTAAAGAGATGTGTCGTCCTGCAAGTAGTTCCCTCGAAGTTGTGCGCGTGCGCGCACACAAATTTGGCAACCAGCGTACAAAAGAAATTAATGTGTGCACAAAAAAAATCAAAATTTTGTAGGATAGCTTACTGAAATTTTATTGAAAAAAAAAATTGACTCATTACGTCCAATTATTCAAAAGTGAGCACATACTTCTAAGTTAGAGGGAACATATTGCCTGCAAATGTCCGTAGCAAAGATTCTCTCTGCGAGAGATTAGCATTTGCGTTTCTCACCAGTTACACTTTTTGGACCTAAAAAGCTCAAATAACTTTACTCTCACTCTTATCAAACCAATAAGAAAATAAAAGTTACGAAGTTGTAACTGGAGAATTCGATAATAGACTCGATCAAGAGAAATTAGGAAAAAGCAGTGCTGGATAAATTTCTTTAGATGACATTGATGAGTTCCATTCAGAAGTGTGGGACAAAAGGAGTTGGTCATGGTCCTTTTTTTTCCACTAGTCAACATAATCATCTCATGCCCTTTTTCCATGGAATTTCTTCCAGTAAAGATCGATTTCCAACAGCTTTATAAAAACTGATTGCTAGATATTGCCCCCCTGATCATTTCTTACTTTTTCTGTGTTGGTGATTTTTGAACACGTTTTCGCATGAAAACAAATAACATTAGATTTGCAGGAACTTCAGATAATCCAAATTATAAATGCAGGTTGTTATAAAGTTCAATTCGGATATTGCTATTGAATGTTCATTGTAACTGGAAACATGAACCATATTTTTAGGATTCGAAATCCGTATCTTTCCCACCACCCTTTTGAATAATCTTTCTTTTTTTAACACCTTCAAGTTGATAGACTTCACTACGTGACTGCCATGAAAGTTCAGTGAAGATTAGATTTTTTGGAAAAAATAAAAACTTATTTTATCAGTTCTATTCCAGTGCCTTCAACTTATGCGATAAAGATCTTTAAAATAAATATAACAAGTAAGTTCACACCTTTTGGTCAAACTAAAACTTACAAGGAAAGAATCGGTTTCATTTTTCCTGATAATTCTTAAATTTTCAAGTATCTCAGGGTAATCTAAACGTTACATGTTGACTTTTGCTCCAGTGTTTTCTTGTGATTTTCATTTCGGTTATCGATTAGAAATTAGTTTACCTTCTCCGAAATTAAGGTAAGTTAAACTAATCAATGATGACATTGAAGCAATAGTCTCAGAAACACGCACTAACCACAACAAATCTGCAACTAAAAAGGATTTAAAAGGCGACGATTATTTTCTGCTAATAAATGTTTTAATAAACAATCAACAGTAATTTTGCAGTTTTTCCTTCGGTTTCAAAATAAAAATGAATGAAAACAATAGAAATAGTGTTAAAACTTCCTGAGTAAATTCAGAACTTCATTCTTTGGTTATTCGTGAAGTTAAAAATAAAAAAGGTCATGTTTTGTTGGTCATTGGATGACCTGGACTTTTTTCAGACTGGTTTGACAAGAAGAATTTATTGTACTATCTGAAGTGTAAGAGGAGATGGTAAAAAGGTTATGTTTTTGTTTTTTTGTTTTAATAAATTGACTGATTAGATCAAATAAATCATTAAATAATGTATAAAACAAATAGTCATTTATTTCGCTTCTTTTTGATATACACATTTGCAATTAGCGTGAAAATTATTGCCATGACTTGTTGAATTTGAATTAAGACAATTGAAGAATTCATATTTTTTTCACCTTCGATCCAATTTCAAAACGAACATCCGCAGTCCAGAGCGATTTAGAAATACTTGTGATTGCAAAGCTTTTGAGTTCTGGGATGGAACTGAAGATATTTTTCCAAGACCTAATGCGACAAATGACCAACTTAATTGTAATTAGTATTCCAGACTCAATACAATAACCTGAAAACGCTTTTTAATTATTAAAAAAAAAACAAAAAAAAACAAAAACAATACAAATTGACACTGGCCATGGATTAGGGTAAGGGATCAAGTTTTGTTGTTGTTAAGTCTGTTAAAATTATGAAATAAATGCTTGAAAATAAAATCATACTTTGTGCCAGGTGTACAAAGTCTAAAGAACACTGATTCAATTCTAATTCGAAGTTGTATTCACCGAGTGAGTAAACAACAATTTTATTTCTACAAATCTTTTTCAAATTGAAAGTAAGCAAGCTCTCCGGTACTTCAGGGAATCGAAGATCTGAATGAAAAATTGTTTAGTCCTTCTGTCTATCACTTAACTTAATTTTAAATGAAGAGAGAATGATAAATATTCAACGTCTTCTTTTTTTTCAGTTCAAGAATTTGCCCGATTCAGTGAACTTATAAGGAAACTGTTATATCGTGAAATATCACACGGTTGTATGTACATTAATGACTATTTTGAATAATAACAGAAAAAAACGTCAATAAATAACTGAATCATCGGATTGTCAAATATGGGATTTTGTCCCACACACAGTGACAAACATACACACGCACAGAATGAAGGAAATGATCTTCAATTGAAGTTTACTTTAAAGCACACTTTTTAGTTATTTTTCAAGAAACTAATGATCATCTCGTTCCGAGAACGCTGATGATTATTGAAAATAAAATTTAACGACAGACAAGTCAGTTTCAATATTTTTCAATATCGTCAACAAGAAAATATGACACAGTAACACAAAGAAAGTTCATTATTTTTTCATATAACTGATTTTTCAATCTAATCTTTTTTTCAAATATCAGTATCTGTATGTATGGTCGTAATAAGTGTATTTACCAGAACAGCTAGAAATCATTAAAAATGAAAATAATCTTAGTAAATGAAGTTTACTTCTCGGTCTCTTCAAAAAAGTATTGTGTAGTTCTTTTGTGCGATACGTAATTGAATTAGTATAAGGTACCTCAGTACATAAAAAGATAAAGTCAGCTAACAATTTGGGGACAATTTTTATCATGAGGTAGAAAAAAAAATGTAATAGATTTTGGTTTTTACCAACAACAACACTACTTCATTCTCTTACTAAAATAGTAGATTAGAAGATACAAATTATCATTACAAATGTTGAATGTTTATCTAATCGAATGAGACAATTGAGTGATGGGTCATCATCAGACTTGAGTTTTCTAGGTTGAAAGGACCTGTTACAAGACTTTATTTCATTAAGAAGTTTAGAAGAATGCAAAATTTTTTTTTCAAAATTTCGAGATTTTGGGAGTTAATTTAAGACTAGAGAATAAGGATATTTGACCTCGGAAAAACGAATAAAAATCTGGTATTAGAGAGATAGATTTAATATTAATTCATTTCAACAAGATCCCTTTCAACTGGAACTCCCTTCCAAAACAGCAAACATTTAACAAAAATACGTTTAAAAACAACCGAGCAAAAGAAATTAACTAGCTTATAGCATTTTTTCTTTTCAAATACTCACAACTTATCTTTAGTTGGTAATTTTTGTGTGATTATATATATATATATGTGTGTGTGTGTGTGTGTGTGTTTGAGAGATGGGAAAAAGAAAGAAGAGAACATACGTGTCCAAATGTTGAATCACAAAACAACTCCGTTGAGAAATGTTTTTTTTTATAGGATTCTAAGAACAAGTTCAAAACTCAGTTTTTGTTTGAACTACATCCTAACAAGTTACAAATGAACATATTTTAGTTGAGAACGGAATAATTATTTTAAAAAAAATAACAATAAAAAAACAGCACTGTCCAATCTCTCAGTGAAAGTAAAAACTAGACAAAGAAGAACTATTTATCTTTAAAGGTCACATAAAAACTGTAAGGAGTGTCAAAAAGTGACTTTAGAAACGAGGAAACATTGCTATGTGATGCCAATGCGACAGAGATTTCAAAAGTACTAAGTAGTCAACACTAAAAAAACAACAACATTGAGAAAACAAAATAAAAAAATAACACTATTCTGGTTTAATTGTAACTGATCGTTCACAAAATCATCAAAACTTTATTTTAGCAAGCAATCTTCTAATATAATAGTAGGAACTTGAAAGTAGAACCATTAAAAATTGCAACACATTTCATTTGATAATTTAGATAGTTCAATTTGTTTTGGGAGGTGACCCAATATCCCAGACTACCGAAATAGCCCAAATAAACAAGACAAATAAATCATAAAAGCAAAATAAATAATTTTACGATTTCGTGGCTTACTTGGAGTATAAGAGGTCCAGTTGTTAACAACAGTAGACATATCCACGCAAATATTTACTTGATGTATGGACGTAAAAGTCGTACGACATGAAAGTTTTGTTCTCTTCACGTCTATATGGTTACGACTGGGTGAAACTGAGCGGTAGGCAAAACTAACCGAGAAAAACCATTTCTTGTTCTTTGTTATGTCTTGCTCTCTAGCTTAGTGTTGCCACTTTCTTTTCAGCTTATATCTAGAATCATCTCAAATTATATCTAAAATTATCTAGATTTTTATGCCATTTATCAAGAAAATTACCTAGATACTATTTTATATTCTAAAAATGTTGAAATAACTGTATAAAAATCATAAATAAAACAATTGAACTATTTTACTGTTTTCGCTTTATCACTCTCAATAATCCCCAAAAGAAACCGTGATGGACCTGGTGTGCATAGAAAGTATGACTCGTGTTACGAAACTTTTTTTTCTGTTCAATTCTTTGTACCTACGGAGAATTTGGTGATATCTTTGGCAATTTTGGTGAATTTCATAAAATTATCCAGAATCATCTAGATTTATATCTGGTATCTAGGCCCCTATTTTAATGATTTAAATCAGAGTGGTCTTCAAGCTTAAACAATTAAATTTTCTTGGGAACCCCTTCGAAAGCAATTTTCCCATCGGCATATATATATATATATATATATATATATATATATATATATATATATATATATATATATATATATATATATATAACTATTGGATTTTGGCCTCGTTTATGGAATTATCCGAATGTTTATAAACCTATGGCAAACACGCATCCAAATGGACGAATAAATAAGAATTAAGCTTTATGAGATAAAAAAAAGAAAGATATATGAACGACAACTGACTTAACAAATACTAATAACGTCTTTGTCACATGAATAATCAAGATGTTTTTAATTAAACGGCAGGATGTTGTCAATTTTTTTCTTCTATAAAAAGTACTGGTTCATATCAAAGAAATGAAATGAAAACATGCATTAGCATGTCTTCATTTTGTCAGTTAGTACACCGCTGATCTAGATACTACCTGGGGAATATCTAGATTTAGATTTGAAACAGTGGCAACACTACTCAGGCTTCTCCTGATAATTAAATCATGCTATTCATAGCGTGGATTTTAGATTTTACAAGACTCTCCTCGGTGTAGGCGGAAGCAACGGATAGCCTGATTGCCCTGTTCTGAGATTAGGTTTTATTTTGACATGATTTATTGGTGGTCAACTCAATGACTCAGAAATATTTAGGAAGAAGGATTTTTTGAGGCAACCAGTTAATTATTGGTTCTGAAGCAGACGACTCTTATTTAAATTTTAGGCCCAATTTCAATCATATAGCTTTCTTTCGTGACCATTACATTATCAACGATTCATCACATGTAATTTTATCCCTGATAAAATGCAAAAATATGATGTTTATATCCTAAGTTTTAATGACGATAGGTAATTCAACTTTGATATTATTAACTCACACTCAAATGATGTTGTTCAGTATCAATTTCTTTTCAAGTTTTCTAAATTAAACAATGTTTAACAACCTTTGTTTATTAGAAAAAATTTAACAAACACAAAATCAACTACAAAGCACTTCTCAGAGATCGCATACCTCAGGCAACGCCAGAGGTGGAAATTCTACATGGATCCGCCCGAGGATTTCATAAAATTCTTAGCCACACACTTAATTGAAAATTAGAGAGAGCTATTGGAGATATAGTGTCAACAGACATGAAAATCTTTAGCGAGGTGATGTGGACATGTAACTACAATGTAGGAGAGGTAATTGTGTATAGATCCTACCCAGAATTTAATCCTTTCGTCGTCCGTTTTCCACCCCTCCACAAAATTTAATTGAGAACTTTCGGAGATGACGTCTGGACTGATAACCCCGAAAACTTATGCCTGTTCACACGATATCTCTAACAGATCTAAATTAAAGGAATACTACTTTTAGAGGAAACCTGTACTTTGAAAATACAAAACGAACATTTATTTTTTTACGATTTTAAATAGTAGCTTCTCCATTTACTATCTAGATGGGAAAACAGCATTATCCTTAATTTACTAAATATCCATGAAAAACATTCCTTTTGAAAAATATTTCTCTTCTTCATCACTTGATTCTATTACTTTAAACTTTACATTTTCTAATTCACTGACTTTGTATAAAACAATATAAAGTTGCACCTGGATAAATAGTAGTTATGGTTTCACTAAAGCTTGGCATTCAGTCTCATTCATTGACACTTGGTTGGATCATTAAATGATTCATAGGTGAAGTTAAGTCAAAGTGTTCGGGGGAAAGGGTGGGAAGCTTATGCACACCGTACTTGAAAACAAGCAGTTTTTGTTTTTGTTTTTTAGCATAGTCCGCTTTGACACATACTTCTCTCAATGACCCTACATACTTTTTGTTAGGAAAGAGACAAAATCACACCAACTCAACACCACAATAGTAAGGAATTAGATCAAAGCCCAACTTGTGCTAGAATAACCACTGGTCAAAAGGCAAAACTTTGTCTTCAGCAAGTACTAGAGTTATTTTTTAAACTATCATTTTCTCTTTAGAAGATCAAAAGGAATACTTCAAATAATGGGGAAAAAATGTGGTTTGTCTTACCAGACGATAGTGGGATATACTTGATATTTTACTGGAGTAGAAGAAAAATCAGATGTTCCCCTATTTGTTATTGTTTAGTTTATTACTCACTCCATTAAATTTGTAAGATTCACCTCACTGTAGCCATCATGTCAAATTATTCTGAACTTTTTTTTAATAGGATACCAATATATACGTACCAATTGATTTGTTACCTATTTTCCATTCTATGGACATGATTATTATTTTTCTGTGTGATGGGAGTTGAAAATCTACCCAACATATAGTTCTTATAGACTCTCACTTGAGTCAGAATTCAGTCACTTACTTCTAAATACTGATATAACATATGCTTTTGTATTTCCTTGGGAATTAAATCTTTCATCTACAAGTACTTCATAAATATCACAAAAACTTACATGGTCCAGTTTGGTCAAATTAAATTACCCATTGACTTCAGGGATCAGACAAAAAACAAAATAAAATGAAATATAAGCTTGTTGAGTTAAGATATAATTATTGATGGTTAGCAAGCTCATCCAGATCAATTTGCTGGTATAGCTCAATTTCCACAAGATGCCTTAACCATATTCCAGACTAAGTTAAACTGAGGAAATAACAAATGGAGCAGTTATTAGCAAGCTACTCTTGCAGATCATTACAGGCATAGTGAGTTTGATCCTTACAGGATGTTTTACATTTGTGGCCTTGTGTCAGACTAATCTGAACTTAGTGAAAAAAAAACTCATGTGAAGATTATATTATATAAAAAGTAAAATGTACAAAATACAGTTGAGCAATACAACCCCTTTGTAAAATTGTCCAAGTTTGGTACTCAGAGAGGGAATCTGAGGATGGAATAACCTTAAAATTATTAAACATTAAATTTCAAAGAAAAGAAGTATATTAAAAAGACTCAGAAAATTGTTGGCATGGGTTAAAAAGTATTGTGTTATTTTCAATTTCATAGTCTCAGACTCTCACTTATTGAAACATTGCTTTTTACTAATTCCAGGCTTGATATGATTAATAAAGGTGGGAATATTAATGTTGAAAACGCCCTTCATTAAAAAGATTTTGAAAAGTTTCCTTCATTCAACATTCACACAAAAACAAATAACATCTTATATTTTTATTCTTTAGAAAAATTTATTGATTAAAATTTCAGTCAAATTCAGCCAAAAAAAGTTGACATCTGAAGCGTATAATTGTTTTGAATATTGCACATTATATCAACTGTGAAAAACATTGCTTGTGTTGTTTTCAATTTTGTGTAGGAAGAAGAAAACAGACAACAAACAATTTTAATAAATGAATAAATAAGGGTAATCTCAAATCACTTTGAAATTAAAGAACAAAATATAAATCAGTTTTAGCCACAATGAAATGATCACGCAGTCAATATTTTTTCTTCATCATTGAATAAGTGAAATACTTTGTACACTACATATGAACTGAGTCACAGTGCATAAAGATTTTTTTTATTATTATTACTGAGACCATTTACCTTCCAAACTTGTTAGCTACTTTTTTTTTTTAGGAATCAGAGGTATTTACACAAAAAAATATTTTTTATTGATATATAACTATTTTTCAAGTCACAAGTTTCAAGAATATACAAACAGCAGCTTTTGACTCAGAAATAAATTGAAATTAATACTGTTTCTTTTTTTTTCAAGCTTTGAAAGTTATCATGTAAATGAAAATATTATATTAAAATTCTGTACAATTCCAGCAGTAAATACTACTGCATTGAAAATAGTGTTGACAGGAAATAAATCCATTTGTATTCAGGGATAGAAAATGGGGGGGGGGGTATGGTATGTATCTCCTTTTCAACTTCGAGGTTTTCTGTATGTTTCATGTCCACTATTGGAGACATTAACACATACCAAGTTCCCATAAGTAAGCTTTACTGTATGCCTAGTTCCCAAAACCCATTTCCATCACTTATATTAATTTTTGAACATTTCTCACAGATTGTCCTATATTGGAATCTTGTTCAATTTTTTCCCCACTATCAAGCCTATTTCTTCATGATCAATCAAATTTTAAAAGCAAAAAAAGTGGAGCTATTATAAGTGATTTATTTTCTTTTTTCACTATAATCCTCAAATTACTGCAGTGCAATCACATAAATAGATGTGACTTATTTGTTGATATTTTTATGATGAATTGGATGTGAATATGAAAAATTTCTATCCTTGTCTGAAATTCTAGAGTGAGTCATCATCATTATCATTTCATAAATTGTTTGGACTAATATTCTTGCCATCCTTGTCAGTATTATCCCAACATTTTGGATGATACTTTTCTCGAAGAATGCATCAGCTAAAATGTAATAAAACTAATGGAATGCATCTGTGGCATAACTGTAATGGAGAATGGAATCAATGTACCAAGTTTTAGTATCATCCAAGGCTGCTTATGTTCGCTTTGCACTAATACCCTTGGAAAAGCTGTGAATCCACTCCCCCAGTTATGGGTAAATAGTAGAACAGCTGGAGCACTTCGACCCTGTAAGACAGTCCAACTAAGAGAAGGTTACTCTAATAGAAAAACAAACCAGGAGTGGAACCTCTAAGGCACACTGATAGTAAACACTACCTCCTTTAAGGCAACTCTTGTAGCCTAAAAGGGTGCCAGTTTTGACATCTCATTACTCCACTGGAAAATGGGAAAATGACCTTGGGTGCCAGAGAGGGCCAAGAGAGTGAGATTGCCCCCGTGCCATGACCCTCTCACTTTAAAAACAATCATACACAGTTTGTACGTAAATCTCCACACATCTACAGATTTTATTAGTATGATAGTCAACCAACAATCAAATTCGGGGTGAGGAAATGATTCTCAATTCATGGAATAATTATTTATAACGTTACTAAGATATAAAGAACATCACATTTTCCTACTTAGCTCACTTCATAAGTAAACAAGTCTTATTTGTGATTGTTTTTTTTTTGTTTTTTTTGTAGAATCAAGTATATTTCAGTTTTATTGCTTTGGTACATTTTGTTGTAAGTGCTGTGCCAAATCAGCAGAATTGCCTATTTCGTGAAATGGGCGAGCTTGCTGCTTAAATCACAAACTATTCATTTTAGATGTTGTTTGAGTGATAACCGAATCAACGCGTGTTAATTACTACTCTGCAATCTTGTTTTAATGTTATGAAAATTAACACGTTTACATAATTAATTTCAAGTAGAAAACTGCTTAAGTACTTTCACGATAGTTGGTGGAATTTTGCAATTAAAAATACTTTCTTACAAAAATAATTTTCATTTCATTTTCAATTCAAATACTTCTATTTTGATCTAATCGGATTTTCAAAGAAAACATCAAGGCGTCAGGTCCTTTTTTCGACCCTTCTGGTGAATATGTTGGTGCATAGAACTAGATGTGCGATAGAATAAAAAAAATAAAACTCATTCAATTTCATTCAATGAATTATCATGAATCATTAATTTTTATGACAAACATCAGCTTGATTTTTTTCTCAGTTGCTATTTTATTTTTTTAACCGAACAGTATCGTAGTTATGATCCAAGTAAGCTATTGTTTTTATACTGGGAAAATTTAAAAACAAATTTAGCTGAAGATATAAAGAATTTTATCCAAAAGTATGATTAAACATTTTCATCAGAAATTAATATAAAGAAGTTAAGTCCCGTCTTTATTTCGACTCTTAGGTGGTAACAGAAAGATTACAAAACGGTCTTCAACATAATTTCGCCCATTGAGTAAAAATATCCACAGGCTACATTTCATTTGTAGATAGAATGAGAAGGAAGATCGGTGAAAAAAAAAAGAAAAAAAAAATTGAAAAGATCTGTTCCATTTTCTGATCCGTTTTTTCACTTTGAGTCAAAATGAAGACTCTACAGTATAGAACTTTGATCTCATTATTGCCTGTACATGTTTAATTGTACTTGAATTTTTTGTTGTATTCTTAGGCACTGTCTACTTCATACCTTCAACTAGTGTTTAAAAATTTTCCCTGCATAAAAACATTAGCTTATGTGGATCGTTACTTCAATTCAATCCGGTAAAAAAAAAAAAAAGCCTAAACTCGGCTATGCTAGGGTCCAACTCCCTTACAATCTAAAAAGGTAAACAAAAAATAGAACTCATTTCTCCATACAATATCATCCCAAAACTATGTGTCCCATTTCAGCACTTAGTAGTTCGTGCAAATGGGAATTGCAAACTTCCAAAACAAGTTAACATGAGTTGGGCTTTTTGAAGTGGGAATGAATTGGTCATCAGTTCTTGCATGTCCCTGTACTTCATGCAAGACATCAGTGGTTTTTTTTTTAGTTATTGTCATCTGTCGTTGTCATTATATACGAAAATTATGTCATAACTCAATTAGGCGGAGTTTCACAAAAGAATAGTTCATGGTTTATCTGCCATTAGCCTCAAAAGCTAGGAAGGAAGAAAGACAGAAAAGGCATACTCAGCCTCATGGTTAAGTCTAGAAAGCAAGAAAAACTCAGCCTAATGGTTAATCCAGTGACTTTGAAAGCGCAAAGAAAAGGAGTTTTTGCCAAAACACATAAAATATCCATGTACTTCATTATTATAAATTTTTGCTACTATTTACCTTCATCTTAATTGCTTAGTAGCAATAAAAAGCAACAACAATTAAGATGAAGGCAGATTTTAGCAAAAATCAATGATAATACTTCATGCACTAAAATTTTAAAAAAATTTAAAAAATCAAAAAAAAAAAACAACCGAAAAAGCCCATTATTGTAGTTGTAATGATTGCAGGAAATCCTTTCTTGAACTAAACTGATCCTAATTGCCTATAGTTGACTTAGAAATGGGACTAATTTACCTTTTAATTAATCCTTTTTTGAAATAGTCAAAAAAACCTAGGAAGTGTAAATGAGGTTGAGAACTTTTTTTAAAAATTAATGCATCTAGTCATAAAAATTAATAATGATTTATGATGATTCATTGAATGAAAAGATCAGTACTTCACCACATCTGGTTCTATACAACGTTATCATCTGAAGGCTTGGTAAAATGACCTGATGCCTTACAGTGCTTTCTTTCAAAAGGTATTTGAATTGAAAATAAAATGAAAATTATTCAATTCCATAAACTACTGGAAAAGTACTCAAACAGTTGTTCTGTTCATATTCTTAATTCCAAGTTGAAAATTAATAAACATGTTGATTCTTTTTACATTAAAAGCAAAACTGCAGAGTAATAATCAATACACGTCAATACAGTTATCACAGAGACAAACCAAAAATAATTTGTGAATTAGGCAAGCTTGCTGCCTATTTCATGAATTTGGCAATAGTTTGCATATTTCATGAAATTGGCGATTTTACCAATTTGATGCAACATAAGCATTAAAAAACCCCAAGGGTCATAACTATTTTAAAAAGGATTGTTATGACTGTAATCCTGTCTTAGATATTGGTGGGTGCTACCGAAAGTATACACAAGCTTCATTTTAAACAGATCATTTGCAATAAAGGAAGAGTCTATTGCAAAATGTATCAACATTTATTTTTTTTTTAATAGAGTTGGCAGGTTTTGGTAAATATATTATATTTTTAAAAGCAGTAATTTTTGAAATTCTTTGAAAGAGCCCATCATCACAATACAGGAAAATAATGTTCATTTATTTTATTTTATTTTTTACATGATGCTTCAACATAGTAATAATATTTTTCTTTTAAATTTAATTCTGAGTTTCCAAGAGATTTTATTAGAATTGTTGAGAAGGCCACTTACTCATAAGTTATTATCTCAAAAGCAATTTATCTTCAGGAAAAAATTACATTACTCATTTTGTATTATTACTTTCTCTCATATATACAGCAAATTTGTTCTCATCTATGACAAGTTTTTTCTTTTTACACAGTTATCTGGTAATCATTTAAAATATTTAGGGCTCAGCTTGTCCTTTATGGCATTTAATTATATTCAATAAGAAACTGTATACATCCATATTTAATATGTATGCATATGAGTTTTTATATTTAAAAAAAAATTTTTTTCACTTGATTTTATTAGGAAAACATTTTCAAAAACTTAAGTAATAGAAATCAGAAAAAAAAAAAAAAAAAAAAAAAAACTACAAAAAGTTATTTAAAAGAATTTTATGAAAAATCAATTTTAATGAAAGGTAATTTCCTGTATTTTTGATAGAATACTAAAGTTCACATGAAACCAAACACACCGACCTTTGTCTTTAAAACCAGGTTTTTATTACATAAAATAAGAAAGCAAAGATACCATGAAATACTTTTAGTTCATTTTCCTACCATTATGTATTACCCACGATTTCAAAAAGAAATGTTTTTAAAAAACTGAAAAGCAGAGTATTCAGAATACGAGACCAAATAAAACAATAACATTTTTTCTTTGATTATTTCAAAGATTTTTAAAATCTGTTTCTACAATAAAAGCATCGGCTGCAACAAGATGTACAAATATATAAGGTTTGAATCCAGAATACAATTAAGCATGGAATTGTTTAAGACTGAATTTTGATGTTTGTAAAATATATTCACAAAAGTGGTTTTCTGGGACTCCAATTTCAAGGAGGGATCTATATTTGAATACCTATATAGCAAACATATAAACGCCTGACTGACTAGTCAGATAATTTTAAGCATATTTAATAATGGGTTCTGTATTTTTTTGAATTGGCAAATGAATATAAATTAAGTAGTGAAGACAAACATTACACAAAAGTTTTAAATAATTTAGAAAATGCGTATATTCTTTGAGAGGAATCCTATAAGATTTATAATAAAAGCTAAAAATATAAACAAATGATCTTTCCACAGAGTTTGAAGTCATTAGATGAATAAAAGTATGCATAAGTAATGAAATATGTATCTAAGAAATGTCCATGATTATTTTCACGTGTGTGAACACAAATCTTAATGATTCTATACATAAAGAGACATTCAAAGTTATATTCATACAAATACATGCATACAAATGTTACATGCATGCAATATGTGTATATACTTTGATATTTTTATTAACACAAATACAATTTTTCATGCATGATTTATATAAATGGCAAAGTATACAAAACATGTTCATATATATATATATATATATATATACATACACACAATATACATCAGAAAGCAAACATTCATATGGTATATATATACAATTTGAGAAGTGAAACATTTTTTATACATATAAGTCATACATCATTTGGGCATATTCAAATATACATATTGGTCATAAGCATATTCAAATGATATTTGTCTTCGTTCAATTTTCATACATAAGTAATTGCCAAAATAAATTTGTATTTGTGTACTAATATAATTTGTCTCTCCACATAATGTACACAGAGAAAAAACTAGACAACAGAAATAATTTTCCCATGACACTCAGAATGACAGAAGTAAATGATAACTGATGTTTTCACTAATAGCTAGGGATAGGAAGACCATGTGAAACTTTTTTTAAGACGATGCAATTTATTTTTTGCATACTATTACCATTCAACTACCTCTGACTTTTTGTAGCTGCTAAAAGGTATTCCTCAACCATACCAAACAAGCATGCATATATATATATATATATATTATATATATATATATATATATATATATATACTGTTGCAGATTTCACAAATACACAAAATGTATTGAATACAGTTGGTACAAAGTGTGAAAACCTTGCTTTAGATATCTACTCATTGGTTTGAGTTGAAATAGGTTTATACCAGCATAATTATTGGAACACCCACGAAAATGAGGGTACAAGGCATCCAGCCCACTTTACCCAACATGGTTTCATTGGAAAGGAGTGCAACAGAATTACAAAAATCATGTTTTACAATCCCCTTTTTCACTGGTTTCATGATTTGAAAATCAATAAAAAAAACAAGCATTTAATTAAGAGCTGAAAGCTACTGAATTTTTTTTCAGAAAAAGTAATTTCCCTTGTCTTCATAATTTATGACAATATAGATGTCAACATTTGCCTACATCTATGTACAACCAGTGGAATCTTTATCAGAGAATTTTGACAGTGAGAACCACAAGGTGAATTTTCCACTTCTATAAATATTCATATTCTTTTTACATTTCTATTTACAATCTTGAAATATTTCTGTGATAAAACATTTTTACAGGCATGTCCAAAATATAAATTAGATGATTTATTAGAGAAATAAAAATTATATTCATGAATATTTCAATTCATTTCTTTGCAGAAAATGTAGGTGAGAAAGGAAAAAAATATTTTTAATGTAAATTTTCTAAAGTAGTAAAAACAGTAACTGCCAAATAATCAAACAGGAAGCCGGTCATTGACTTATTCAAGGGAGACAATCTTTCTATAAAAAAAATGGTCCATCAACCAATATCAAATCAGGCTTCTACACACTGGTTTATACAACTCTGATTGAATAGATCCCCTCCACAGTCATCTTATCTGTTTGGAATCAACCATGTCAGAGTTTATACAATGGAAATCAGAGTCATTTTTTTTATGTAGACAAAAACAATCATTTTATCTTTAGAGAGATAAAAGAATAAATAAAAATAACTATAGTCATAACAGAAAATAAAATCTGTAAAACAAATAAAGGATATGAGACTCGTAGCTACTTTAGTCAAAATTGTTCAGTTGAGGTCAGGAACATATCTTCATCTGAAAATTTAAACATTTCATTTTTTATCATTTCTTGGTATAATTTTTGCCTCTATCCCATACAGCGCAGACTTGTTGATTCAATGAATATATTTCACAATAAAATTGATCTCCAACTAAACTTTGAAGCAAGTGACTCAATAGGAAATTATAATTACACTTTAGGATTATTCGATAGGAAATAAATAAGTCTACTTGAATCTGCTAAAAGTACAAGTTAAGGCTGTTCAAATGATCACCATAGATCATGCAAATGAAGAAATACCGGAGTGGTGTTTCAAGATAATCAGATGTTGTACAGTTCACTATACAAGTAATGCTATACAAAATACCAATAGCACACACACACACACACACAGAGTGGCTCATGTTCACTTGAAGTTTAGTATTTGTCACCAATTTAATCCTGCCTTCTCTTCTATCTCAAGTTTTTGAGGTTTCTAATTTTTTCAAGTGAGTTCTTTATAGTGATTATTTATCAACTATTTTGAAATATATTATAATATCAGATATTACAATTATTATTAGTCACCAAATTTGCTTACAAATGCAAAGTTTAAAGACAATCTCTTTTCGTTACATTATTCTTCAATATCTTAGAAAATAAGCGAACAAGACTTGAACAGGAGAATAATGAAAATGAAAAGAAGAAATACAGTGTAAAATGTAGTATCTATGATAACAGGGAAGCAACTACTATCAAATGTGATTTTGTAATAAATCAACATATAGTGCCAAGAATAATTATTTTGGTGATAAATAAACAAAAGAAAAATACTTTGTTGCTTCTTACAAACTCGAAGAGAAAAAGAACAGAGATACTTTTCCTACATCTCCAAGAATAGAGCAATCAAGACGAAGATTCTTTCAATATTGTGAATCAGAAAAAAACTTATAAGAATCAAAACATTTGTGAAGAAACAAAGTAAGGAAGAAATTTGTAAGAGAGGTAGAGAAAAATTTCACGGAGTATTTTAGATGTTCATCATGTTGTTCAGTAAGAGTGGAAAAAAAAAAAAAAAAAAAAGCCCATGATTATTTTTGTTGCTGTATGGCCAAGATGAGATCCTCATTTGATTACTAACCTGCTTTTCTATAGCTGAAACAATTCTGCAAATTTTTTTATAAAGACAATCAAATCATAGCATAAGTTAATAAAGTCTCTACTTATTGTAAGATTTTAATAATACTCCTTTGTTACCACCGGTGTATTCGACCACAATCTCTCTAAAATGCAAACTGAATTTTAGCATTGAAAAAGAAATAGAGATTCATTTGGAACAGTCAAAGTTTTACATGATTATAATCATGGTGCATCCATTAAAGAGTAAAATATAGATAGGTGATTCAACCACCCTTTGTCACTTACCATAAAATAATGTTCTGTTGAGTTCAGTTAGTGTGATACAGCTTTAATATAATATGTGATCAGTTTCTCATTCTAACTAAACCTTTTTTACTTTGGACATAAGATTTTGAAAACCTATCTTTACCTATGAGATGGTTTCCTTGCTGACAGTCCTTGGTAGAAGGGAGAGTTCCAGAAATTATTTTTACTACAATTTGCCAGAAAAAGAATTGAAAAATGAATTGTAGGGTTCATACTTGTCTATTTTATGTAATATTTATATGTAATTATGTAATTATGTAAAAACAGCAAGTTTCTGGGTATTAATGAAAATGGAGTGACACATTTACTGGACTTGAAAAAATCTCAATAGTTCTTGGGTGTTCATTGAGTGTTATTATTCATATACTTTGGGTATTAAATGGATTTAAAGTTAGCTCTTTCCTCAGTATAAAAACCTTCACTCTTATAGCTACTGAGGCTTACAAGTGCAGGATTCATATAATCATAGAATTAATGTAAATTTGCAGTATCAATGTTATGGAATTAACTCTTTAATCACTATTCATTACATGTGGCATTTCTTAATTGTTAGCCTCATGGAACTACTTTGTTTCAGAAGCGCAAATTTATTCAGAGATAATATTGAAGAGACTGGCACTCGAAGATTGAAATTCTAACCAAATAGTAAAGACAAGATTGTCATTTGGCCATCAAATATATGAATATGAACCTGGATTTATAATCATGATTGAGAACACTGACTTTATCATAAACTACTTGAATTTATAGAAAGATTGTTCTTATTGCTATTTGTAAACATAATATAATTATATAAATGTAGTTACTAAACTGTTGACAATCATAGCTTCAATTCAGTAATGTAATTCTAAGATATATGTACTGTCAATTTATATCAACTGTAATTTTTCTCATCTTAAACTATTTATCAGATTTATACAGAATGATTATCATGTAGGCAATACTTTACAATTTTATAAAGCATATTGTAAATCTTGCAAAGTTATCACAATAGTCATAAGTAATAACTAGTACATTAGGTTTCCATCAGCAAATCCATACTTACAAAGGTACCAGCAAAACATACCAGATAAAGAGAGACATCTTGGTGGTTTTCATTTGTACATGTATAGAAAATAAAAGCTAATGCCAATCAAAGAAAGTTTATAAACAAAAATTATACTTTTTGTAATTAATTGACTGCATTCAGATAATTTAACCAATTAGAGAAAGCTAAAAATTAGAGAAAGCTAAAGATTCCATTAAATTTTCATTTATTTTTTCTTGTTTGGGCTGTTTACAACAAGAATCTCTGAACAGTGAACTGCTAAATAAATTTAGGATTAGTAAGAATTTTGTATCATTACACTGTTATTTACTTACATAAATTTCATAGATTGTTTTACAAAAACTACAAAATAAATGAGAGATTAGTCAGAATTTACAAAACAATTTTGATGAATACTTGTCATTTTTCATACACCACAACAATGGCAAATAAAAGTACAAAAAATTCAGTAGGCAAAGAAATCTTTATTAAGTTATATTATAAGAAAACTTGATGAATAATATGAATCTCTCTCACTTTCTTTCATATCAGCTGAAATTTGAGCCATTACCTGATAAAGATAGAATTTCCAACTAAAAGACTTGAATTTCTATATTTCAGATGATTTTGTGGAATTTCAGTATCTTTTTTTGTAATAGGGAATTCACTAGAAAAAAATGATAAACATAGGTGATATTTAAGGTAAAATTGCATGCATCTTCAAGGTCTGGGTTCAAATATTTTTTCAAGTAATTAAGTGAATTGAATTCCTCAATGAATTTGACTTTTTATGAAAAAAATTGTTACAGGTTATACATGCTGTGATTTTTTCCAGCAAATAATTCTATTATTGTTCTCTAATGGTAAGTGATAATTAAAAAAATTCAAGACATTCCCTAAAAAGCCTGAATCTATATATGCATAGTTTATTTTGTAAGCATTTATTTTTACTCTTTATGAAATAAGCAACTTTTAAATCATGTCAATAATTTCAAAGCATAACACATCAATCTATTATTGGTTAAAAAGAAAAAAAAAAATCAGTTTTCTAATTGCTTCAAGGTAGGAGAAAAGTTGAGAATTCATTTATGGTTTGGTCTATTTTAATACCAATCTGTATCATAATTTTTTGTTGTGGGTTTGCTATCCAAACACAGCAAAAAAAGCACATCATAAAGCATTTTAGTACTATTGTGTTAACAAAAATTGCTATAACTTGAAGAATAAAACAATTTCCAGTCCAGTTGGTCCTCTGGTTTCTTAGTAACTAACTCAAACAAGTATAAATTAACAAAAACAAGTCTGTTCAAGGGAGTTAACTCCAATATATAAACTGCTAAATACAGTTCTTCCTACGAAGAAAAAAAAGGAAATGGAATGAGCAAATAATAATGAATTCCATAAATAGAAAGTAACTTGACATTGTGCTTAAAGTCCACTGAAGACAGCTTTTAAGCTAGTTGTGATAAGGTTTACTTTACAAGATATGAGTATTATAAAATGCATACTTGAAGAAAATCATCTTTATAGTTGAAGAATTACTGAGAATGTTAGATTTCAACTGATTTCCTTTATTAATCTTGATTCATAGCGTCATTTTTGTTAATTTTACTTGATGAATAATGACAGATGAACAAAAAGTTGCATTGAATGATGAAAACGAAAAGTCACAAAATTATAGATGAATGTAATGCCTCCTTTTCTAGGTTCTTTATTTTTTAAATTTCATTTTTTGAAGAAAATATATGTCATTTTTGACCGGGATTTGCAGTTTAATGCCTCATTTAACTCTCTCTCTCTCACACACACACACACACAGTTACCTAATGTAATTCTCTCATAATCAATGAAGCCTTTTAGTAGAAGGAAGCATCTAAACTAATTAATCCTTCTCTAGAAGAGACCTTCCTAGTGAATGAGATTTACAGGTCGACTCAAATACTTGGTTAAGTTCAATCATCTCCAAAGTGGCAAAGAAGAAAGCAAACAGTTCAATGTGGGTCTTTTAAACTCACAGTGACCAAGTTGGCTAACACAACTGTTCAATTCAATTTCACACTCGAACATCTAATGCCAGAAGACAAGTTTCATATGGCTCAGCACTCCTATCAGTGCTCACAATAAAGGAAAATGGATGTATGTATCCAGTGCAGGCTAATTATATTTCAAATATTTGGCATAAATTACTTAATCCACACCAATATATATATATATATATATATATATATATATTTTTTTTTTCAAATTCCCGTTTCATAAGAGAATTCCTTTAGACCATGGTATTTTCTTCTATCTTAGCTCATCTCTGGAAAATTACATGAAATTTGCACCATACAAAAGCTGAATGCTATCAGTTTTGTTAAATGCCAACTGATTGGTCTGCAAAAGAAAATGAAAAAATATTGCAATAATGTCAAGAAACAAAATGTGAACAGTGAAAAAAGCCAGAATGAACCCAAGTCAAAAAATGGATCCCATTGGAAAAGTGCTTTTTTTAAGAAGTATACATAATAAGTCATGTCCTCTCTTTTTCTGTATCAACCTTGTCATGATTTTACATATTAAATAGATTTTCCTTTGTTTTTGTATAGATATAGACATTCATTATTTCTATGTATATAATTATATATCTGCATATCAAATATACCAATTATTTATGATTTTAAGCATGTTGACATTGGTGCAGTTTTACTGCAAGTACTAATGTAGGCTAAAGAGACAACATTGCAATGCGATCAGAAAATATCAAATAAGAAAAGCTTAATAAAGATTTTAAAATTTGATAATTTTTGAGGAATAAATCTTTGTATTTTTCTATTGAATAGCTGATTTGTGGGAGTGGTCTTTTGTCCATCATCAAAAGATAAAAACCACAGTGAACATTGCAGTCATGAAACAAAGAATGTTTAAACAGAGTGCCAGTCAGCAGTGTGGAGGTAGTCAATCAATAGTCTGAAGTTCAAAATACAGTTCAGGCAGTAAAAGGGTTTTGGGGGTGGGAAAAAAATCAAATTTGCAAGTTTTGTTTCAGATATCAAAGTAACATAATGTTAACTTTTTGAAATCTGAACAAGAAAAAATATTTTCAAATACTGTTAACTGATACTGAACTACCCAAACTTTTATAACAGCTGTAAATTTCCAATAACAAAATAATTCTCATTTCCTTCTGTTTTTCAACAGCAACTGGTCAACTCTTTCCTGTTGGTAGCAAAATATTCATTTTTTTTTTCTCCAAATCTGTGAGATTTTGTTTTGCTGCTTCTAACCCATTCTCAGTCGTGCAGCTTCCAAGACCTACTTTTCTTCCTCTGAATTCAGTACAGCCAGTCAACATTAAAAAAAAAAGAAGATCTATTAACTGCCAGACTTGCAGGATTCATCCAATTCTTTTTAAATTTGGTTGGGAGACCCTATACTTGGCCATGGGTCATATTCTTCTCATATTAAAATCAATTCTGACAAGTTGTTATTGAAGCTTGGAAAAACTGGAGATCATAATTTTAATGGTGAAAGGAAAAAAAAAAAAAAAGAAAAAAAAAGGCGATTCCTATTTGGTAAAGGATCAACTTTTTTGTTGCAGTTCATGCCCCATATAGCATATAAGTAGAAAGACAAGTGGGATTGTAAAATATTACGACAAGGATTTGATTGCTGGTTGACTGACAGATATACACAGGTAGATAGATCAAATCAGCAGCTGTAGGTAGTCATGGAGAGACTACTTGACCCCTGGTCCAACTTATTGCTTGCTGAGTTGACCCCAGCAGCAATGAAAAACTTGACTGCATATTCAGACCAACCATCCATCAAATGGAAATCAAGCAAGGAGATATTCTTGCTTCAGGGTTGGTGTCTGTGGGTTAAAATTTCCTTCTCTGCTTTTCTTAAAGTCTTTATATCTGCAAGAAAAGAGAAAATTGTTTTCATTTATTTCTCTACACAATTTCCAATGTGGTTCTTACAAGTGAAGCTTCATCTATTATTTCACAAGGTAATGCAATATCATCATTAATTACTGCTAACCACAACATTGTTTTAAATACTGTTGCTGGGTTTAGGTTATTCGTGTTTTTTGACATTTATATGTATCTATCTGGACTTTTCCCAGCCCTAAACATTCAGAGTAGAAACTTAATATTTTGGACACACTTCCCTCAGAGTGTAGGGAAATAAGATTTTTTGCTTCCAAAATTTTTTTGAAAATTCTCCTCCACAGTAGGTTTTCAGAGGTAGGGTTCAATTTTCACTGTAAGATTATGGTAAATTGGTCTCTTAGTTTGTGACCAGTAGCATTCATGCTTATTTTTAGAAAAATTGGACTTTTTAGTGCCTAATAAAACGTGAGAGAAGTAAGTTATATATTAATCACCCCTTTTTCCAAATTGGTCACTCCTAATAAGACATGTTGTCAAGAGACATTGGTCAACCATGAGTTTAGAAAAAACACCTTTTCATACATATCGCATTGTTATTGAAAGTTGAATCATTTCTTCGTTTTAGTTCAAAAATATTGTAGATGGATAAGTATATCACAGGTCCTTGGCAATATATCACCTAAAGCCAAACAAAAATCAAAGGCTGGTTTCATCCGACTCTTGAAAAGAATTTTCAAGCAGACAAACTAATGTCTCATTGATATGAGATTAAGAGTTGGACACAAAAAGGTAAAAAAGCTTTATATAAATACTAAACCCATATTCTCATGCAGTGGGACTTCATCATTTTCAGTCCAATGTTATCACAATGGAGCTATTCCCATCAGTGAGTTCCCCACAGTTTCAGTCCAATGTTATAACCATTGGGAAATTTACCATGCAATAAGACCACATCATTTTAATCTGATGTTATAAACATCGAGCTATTTCCATGCAATTAGTCCTCATTAATCCAAGTCCAATGTTATTAGTATTGAACCATCCCATGTAGGTAGACCTCATCATTTTTTATTCCTATGTTCTAACCATTGAGCTATCCTCATGCATTTGGATTTTATTTCCAGCCCAAAGTTAGGACCATTGAGCTATTCCAATAATTTTCAAAATAAGCAAAGCAAAAAAGGAAAAAAATGAAAGGATTATCATTTTTATTATTTTATTTCTAAGCAGGTATTAACCCAGTTGTGCCTGGGTGGGAGTGGGTGCTGCAAATATAACAGGGCTCCCCTAGCTTTAGACTCCAGAAAAAGAAAAAAAAAAAAAAAAAAAAGTGAAAAAAAAGTTCTCCAAGCTGATTTATACCTATAAAAATGTTACCCCTTGATTTAGAACTCTAAATATAAAAGAAAAAATTTCCCATATCTCAATATTGACGTTTAAAAAAGTGAAAAAAAAAGTTCTATTTTGACCCCTACAAGAGAAATAAAAAAAAAAAAATCCTTCTCAAATTTGACCTCTGAAAGTGAAAAGAAAATTCCAACTTAATTTTGACCCTCAAAGATGAAAAATAAAAGCAACTCCTTTCATTTTGGCTGATAAAAGTGGAAAAAAAATTATGCCCTCAATTTTCATTCCTAAGATTGAAAAATATGAGTTCCTTCTCAATGTTGACCCTACCAAAAAAAAAAAAAAAAAAAAAAAAAAATGAAAGCTCTTTAATTTTGACCCCCAACGGTGAAAAAAAAGTCCTGCCCCTAGATCTTGACCCCTAAAGGTGAAAAATAAAGTTTCTAGATTTTTTACCTCTACAAGTAAAAACAGTTACTCAAATTTAAACTCTAAAAATGAAATTTTTTGATAAATGATACTTTAATTTATTCATTGCAAAATTCAAATTTCACAGCTGTAGAAAAGCAAAAACAAAACAACAAAAAACAGTCAATCTATTGTTGAAACCATACAAGCAATACTTTCACCAAAGTAACTTAAATTCACCACAACTACAGCTTAATTCACATGATAAAAAGAAGCATACATGGGTGGTGATTCATGATTTTCCTCGAATGCTAGTTTTGTATTATAAAGTCATGGAAACACTAACTGAGCATGTCTTCAACATGTTTGTTGTGCATGACCTTTACTTTACTGAAGTTCATGTAAAAACCAACTTTCTTGCTTTCTTCATTTAGTTTGTTTAGCATTAGGTGGAAGTCATAAAAGATGCAGAGATGCAAAAAGAACGATGTCATCTGCAAATCTGTGGTGGCTTAAGCATATGTTGCCTATCCTGATTCCTTCATTTTCCCAATTTAGATTCCGGAAGATCATCTCGAGACAAGCTGTAAAGAGTTTGGGTGAGATCGTATCATCTTGTGTTACAGTAATTATGTTTTAATACTCTGACCTAAACGGGGTCTACACCTTGTAGAGAGATAGCATCAATGACCTTGGGATTTTCCACCGAGTCAAATACCTTCCTGAAATCAAATCTTTCAGCAAGAGGTATTTTATATTCTACTGCTTTCTCTTTTAGTCTATTCATAGAATAGAGATGGTCAATGGTTGAGTAGCTTCTAAAGCCAGCTTGTTCTGGTGATTAGTTTTCATGAAGCATTTTGACGATTTGGTTAGTGATAGCTTTGGTGAAAAGTTTGTAGTTGAATAGGTTTATTCATCTGTAAGGTCTTTTTGTTTTTTTTATACAACAGCATTGAGATTGCAGTGTTCCAATCTTATGATACTTCAATTTGAGGTACAAGTTAAATAGAATGGCTAATAGTGAAAAGAAAATATTCAGCTGAAATAAATAGAGGGGAATTCACTTTAAAATGGTATATTCCATGAATATAGTTATATAATAGTTTATTCCAAAATGAGCATCAAAGTTTAAAATAACAAAAACCTCATTTATTTTTGTACCAACCTAATACTAAAATCTGCGACTGTGCAATTCACATGATGGTACAACTCAACCATGACCATCAAAAAGGAGTCACTTTAACAGGGGGAAGCATAACCCCTAAAACAGCAGTACAACATTTTCATTGAGGAATTATGTTAGAGCAGTTAGAAAAAAAAAATTTCTGAAACCAATGAGAGAATAATTGAGATGATAGATTCTAGGGAATTTTGACAGTCATCTTTTCAGTTATGTCCTTATTTGTTCAATTTTCAAATAATGAAGGAGTGTGGATCTATAGATTACTAGGCCAAGAATTTTGCTTATACTTTTCCTCATCTACCATTTTCCAGTTATGGTGAGTGGAGCAATTTGGTGCACTGATAATTTGAAGCTTCTGGAGTGCGGTAATATCAATCTTAAAAAAAACATCCATTCTGCAGGAAAGCACACCCCCAATATTCACCAATATTTTGGGGGTAAAACATCATTTTTCTTCCATTGAGGATAGAGCTTCATGTCAGACAGCAAAAAAAGAGTTGAAGAAGACAGGTACAAAAGACAATTAAAGCAACTCATAGCCAAGCCAGTCTCCTCATTTGAATCCTATCGAACATGTCAAAGTCATCTTGGATAGTGAAATAAGGAAAATGTCCAAATAATATGTCTAGAAAAGAAGATTTAAGTCATACTTTAATACTGCTTGATCTGACATTTCAAGAGAAGAGGCGGGGGTGATAAATTCGAGGCCTGGAAGAGCAGAGCTTTTGACAAATCTTGTTTAAAATTCTTTTTCAAGAGATATATTTTTAATTTGATAATTGAAAAATATTTGTAAAATAAATAGAAAATTTACTTACATAACATCATATTTATTTCGTTCAGAAGCAGAAACAGAGGGCTTCATTTTTGAACAAGCTTTTAATATATGTTCATGACTCACTGTGATCACTTCAACAGTATCACTGGGGGGCATTATTGACTCACGTCGACTCTTAGTCCGTTTTTCCTTCCGGATAACCTTCAACAACAAAAAAAAACTCTTAAATGTTATCACATTTTGAAAAAATAAATTTTATGATTTTAAGTACATAATTTAATTCTGCTGATTTATAGCATATCAAAATAAAAAATATTTATTGCAGAGATCCTTCAGGTATCTTTTGGAAATGCCCATATTGAAAAGACCTTGCATCATTTTCCACATATCAAGATGAATATATAAATATTCACAGATGCTGGTAAGAAAAAATTCATTATAAGAAGACAGTAATAGAAATCACATTCTCTTTAATAGCTTGCAGGCTATGCAAAATTTCTATTTTGCTTCAAGCATTCACCCTCAGTATTCAGGATATTTCTTCACTGCCTCTCCACCATTTTCAAGTCTAGCCTAACCTTATTGGTATTTAGAAATTCTATTCATGTTCTTTCGTATGAAATAGACCACCATGCATTTGATAATCAATAGACATTGGATATAATCAAAATTTGATGATTGTACAACTGAACTTAATGCTTAAAACATCAAAGGAGCAACAAATCAAACTAATTTTTACTGTGGTAGTAGGCTTCACACTCATCTTTACCCACATTGAAATGGATCTTTGCTAAACATACCATAATCTTATTTGGATTTGAATAAGTACTATTCATCGCTAAAAAAAACTTTGATCAGAACAAGATGCAACTGAAATATGATGACAAAATCCTTGTTTATTTATGAAGAGAATAAACTATATCAGTCTTGACTCAGACATTATACTTTCTTGTGGCTGTATGAAAGAATTTTGGTTTCTATTAATTCAACAGTCAAAACAGAGATCAAAAAACCCAAATAGTTTACCTCTTTTTCTACTTTTTCTTCAAGTGCTGATGAAATAGTAGTACATCCAATCTCCAAATTTGGAATATAAGTGACATTCATTTTGCTTGTTTTGTCGATTATGTCCCCGCTGGAGTGGCGCACCTTCAAATACTGATCACTGCAGTTGTTTCCCAGTTTGTTTGTATCACCCATTTTCTCATGAATTGCTACGAGCTGGGCATTGTACAACAAGGCTTTCAAGTCAGCCCCTGTGAAGTAGTTGCACATCTCAGCAAAACATTCCAAGTCAACATCAATATGTAAATGCATTTTGTCTGTGAGAACTTTTAGGATAGCAAGGCGTTCCTCCTGGAAAAAACACAGAAAAAAAACAAAAAAAACAAATGTAATGCAATGCATTTATTATTTTTTAGTATAAACAAGCAGTATTAAAGTAAGTGGTGCCTTTATGCTGGCTATGGCTTCAGCCATCCCTGCTTTGGCTTCTCATTTCACACCAACTCAGCCTGTTCGCAATATGTGAAATAGACTTAGAGGCAACAAATAACCAAAGTGGCATCATTAACTTAACTGTGCTATTTTACCTGTAGCAGGAGGGAGAGATGGATTCATGCCATTCCCAAGGGCATTAATGCAAAGTGAACCTGAAATGTCTCAGTTGGAGTTTGAATTAGGTTTGCAAAGACTTATTGCCATGCCAATGCCCGATTGGACACTTAACTTTTTTTTTTAAATTCAGAATATATCAGCATGAAAACAGATGGATCATTCACATCCAAATATGCAATCATTGCATAAATGATAAACTCACTTCTATTTATTCAATACTGATTTCCTACAAGCACTTTTCAAAATTATTTTCATCATCCATTTCACAAACTAAAGCAAATCAAATGAAATTTCAAGCGACAAGAAAACTAATTTACCAAAGAATCAATCGTGATCATTACTTACCTTGCTAGGTATATCACAGTACAAACACTTGTCAAGGCGCCCAGGTCTTAGCAACGCAGGGTCTATTAAATCTGGCCGACTAGTTGCCCCAAGTACATAAACACCTGCAATAAAAGCATCGAATAAACAGAAGTCTTGTTATTCAAATTCAAATTTTCAAACAAATGGCATGAATGAAATTTCCTGCAAAGTGATCATTTTATATTATAGAAGTTATTTTGAAATTTTATTTTTCACTGAACAGTCTTTAGTGAATAGATGATCAACAAGCTTGGCTGCAACAGGGTCAAATGCTGCTCTTACTTCTATTCCAACTGAAGATGATTACTGCAACTTTTGTATTGTATATATAATAAATGAAATCGTAAGGATATAAGACTTGACAGTTGGTAAGAGAGCCACCTTCCAATCACATGGTTGTTATTTCAAATCACTGTAGGTAATTGTTAGTTTTATACATAGGTTTAATCCATGACATAATAGACAAATAGTGAAGAGCTTATTTCCCTAAATTTGGTGGGGATAGTTCTGTTTTTGTTTTGTTTTGTTATTTTTTTGTTTTTTTACAGACAATCTTTCAATGCATAAAACTTTTATAAATACAAAAAGTGAATTTATAAAACATTTTATAAAATATTTTAAAAAAACATTGTAAAGAGGAACCGATAAAAAGATAAACTAATACTATATAAAATAGCCAGAAATAGAACACTAAATTCAGAGGATTACCAAACAAATTAGGACTTGAGGTTTTAAAGCCCCAAGTCCTGAAAATAAGACTAAGAAGTTCAAGTAAAATTACTGAATCATTCCATAAAATTTTTCATATTAATTCACTGGGGGAGTTGTAATGAAATAGTTGTGCTTATGAGATTCACCACAGAAGATTAATAACAGAAATATTTAAAACAAATGTTGTTTGAACATCTTCACTATAAGTCTAATCAAATTTTCAAATACAATTTGAGAGACTCAGGGTATCTCAATATTTAGTATTCTTATTGAGTCTTAAAAAGATATGTATCATTCACTTTTTTCCTTAAATACAGCTAAAAATATAGATATCTAGTTCTGAGAAGAAATTACATACCATCCAGAGACTCTACACCATCTAATTGTGTTAATAACTGATTAACAACACGATCAGTGACTCCAGTACTGTCATGACCACGTCTGAAAAAGATATGTATACAAATAACCTGCATTAAAGGAACATACTGAGAGAAATATATATACACACACACACATATATATATATATCTCGATTTATGTTCTTTCAAATCATAAACTTACAGAGATGTAAACAAGATTTCCAAAGTTATATCAAAGAGAAAAAAAAAGAAGAATCAATATTTGTTAACAAGGATTGTTTATAAATGAGACTGAATTTCTCAAAATATTCTAAATATTTGAGTAGTTAAGCAGTAATTAATAGGTTATACAGCAATTATACCCTGAGTTTTGTAATAATGAATTATCAGGTTTTCCATAAGTAATATCTGAATTTAGGATTAGAAAATATCAAAATTTCATGTTTAATTGAAATTTATTCATTAACATAGGTTCCATCATTATCAATAACCTCCTTCCAATGATTCACAGGCTCCATTATACCATTTCTATAAAAGTCTTTTGGTTTGGAGGAAAACAATATGAAGAAGCTACTTTCCACTTCTACATGTATTCAAGAACTAGTCCATCAGGATGGTTCTGTAAAATCTAGAGTTAGATCTGGAAAAATAAAGAGGGTGTGAAATTTTCTTCCAGCTGAAATCATCAATCTGGAGGTTGAGAAAAAACTTTCCACATATACCTCATCTGTTGTTATTGTTTTTGTTGTTATTATTATTCAGCACTTCTCACAACAAACCAGTTTGAACACTTTTGACGGGTTCAAGTTATTCATGACAACTATATATATGTATGTATCTAGCCTTAGCCCAGCTATAACCGTTCAGAGTAGAAACTTAAAATTCTGTGTGTGCGCACACACACGAACATACACTTCAAATGAGTAGCAAAATTGTTTTCCTTTTAAATTCCCCACACTCAAGTTTTCAGTAAAGGGTTCAATTTGCAATATAAGTTTATGCTAAATTTATGTTATAAAAATGAGAATATATGAGAGCAGTGATTCATAATTTCCCTTGGAAAACTTGATTTTATTGCATCTCTTAAACTGAAGGTACCCTTTTTAATCCTTTTATATCTTTGGCAACTTCTTTTGGTTATAGAATCTAAAGTAAGAACACAAATACTCAAGGTTGCTTCTACAGTATTGCCTTTTCAATGTCAACATGTCTTTTGCACTTTATATACAATTTCAACTTTTAAAGAGTCAAGTTAATTACTAAGTTGAATCATACTGTGTCAACATAACTTACTCATTTAAAATTGTACAAGTGCATACTAGCAAGTATTGTTATCATTTAGACATTTTAGAATAGTGAAAATATTATCATACAATTTTGTCATCAGATTTTGGACAATACTTATGATATGACCAGGTACTTTTTTGGTCTAATAAACATACTTTCAATCTACAAATGTTTTGAAATCAATTCTCTTCAGACTTATATGTCTACAACTTTTGTTGTAATTAAAAGAAAATGATGAAAGAATTTATTCCAGGTGCATCTGAACAACCAAGTTTCTCTGGCAAAATGGTTAAAAATATTACATCCACACAGTAAAAGTAAAGCCAATAAATGCAATAACTGTCTAAGTGAGCGTGAAGACAAACACATGGATAATGATAGGAGTATTCAGTTAAAAACATTTGTGGATTCAATGATTAGTTAAGCGGTACATTATTTATTACTTTCTTGTAAAGATGAATGCAATAATGAAAAAATAGGTTTTTATTTGGACGTTTAAAAAAAATGGATACAGAATCATTGCTTTAAGCATAATTAAAATGAAATGGAAATCATGACACCAGACTATTTATGACCTTTAGCAAGGATTATAGTAGTTTGACAACTGATAAATAATGTTAAGAAAATAACCATCTTATTGCGCATTATTTAAATGGACAATGTATTCTTAACCTATCACTTGAAGAATGTGGATAAAACTTTCTTAACAATACAAAGACAAATAGATAAATTTAAATTCTTACCTTGGTGCCAAGGAATCAAATTCATCAAAAAATATAATACATGGTTTTGCTTTCTTGGCTCTGTAAAAAAATAATAAATGATGAATAGATGAGGGAACAATTTTTTTTATAGATGAATACATGTTTACTTATAGTAAGCATTTATTAAAAAAAATTGTACAATGACATCTGTATGAGTCAAACACCATACAACCTTTTTTTTCACTCAATGTTTTGTTTTCTAGCAAAAGAATCTTGATATTTGGGTTAATAAATGACAAACGGATATCTTTTTATTATTAAATATATCTAAATATATATTAAGTATCAAAAAGGAAAATATGTCATAGAATCCCATGACTTGAAATAGGATGGGAAGATGATTTGAAAAGACTTCCATGTGTCTGATGACAAAGTTGCTTATACCAATTTTTATGTTTTGCAATTAATTTCAAAAGATTCTTTCAATGACATACCACATTTTCTAAGCAATTGTAGTTCAAAGTCTTAGATGTTGAAACATTTCCAGAAAATTATTTGTAGCAAGCAAAATCATATGAGACAGTCGAGTGAAAGGAATCCTATTATTCCGCATCATTTTTGTAAACAAGGGCATGTCTGGGGTCAGCTATATCTTACCTATTAAATGTATCCCGCACAGCTTGCTCACTGGCCCCAACATATTTATTAAGTAACTCTGGCCCCTAAGAAAGAAATTTAGATGGATGAGAAAACCAGGTACACATGGAAGAGAAGAGATCAATTGATCTCTCATATATTCAAAAGAGAAATTTGTAGTTAATATAAATAAAGGGTACAATTGAAGAAACTTATAAAGTGTGGATCACACAAATAATATTTGAAAATTACAAGATATTGCTAACTGGGTACCTTGAAATAGGGAGCAAATAAGTCTCATAAATCATACTCTAGTGAGTTTGGCTCTCACAATGTGCTGTACACTTTTGGCCTTGTGACATACTGGGCACAGCTTAGTAAGTATCTGAGTGCTTTGCCATGAAGTAATGGTTGGTGAGTTTGTCTACCTGTACATCACTATTTTGTAGCAAGTTCAATCAATGGGTGGCCCTGAGTTGTAGCCTTGTGTTAAAATGTTTAGGTTAGTAAGTACCTATAAATAACTTACTCTTTTTCATGAAAACAAACACATGCTTACAATCAAACTTCTGTGAAATTAAATAGATAGTATTTCTTATAACTATTAGCTTCTTGCCCAAGTTAGGGGGAGGAGAAGGCATGTTTTTTAACCAAAAACAATAAAAATGTGAAGTTTTGCAGTCTATACAAATAAAAGAGATAGAATAGATGTTTTTCAAATAAGCGAAAGATTAATTGTGTGTCCTTGAAAAAAATACAAAACAAAAAAAACCCCCAAAAACCCCTCACCTTAACAGTTATGAAGTTCATGCGGCACTCTTTGGCCAAAGCTGCAACCAACAATGTTTTGCCAGTTCCTGGGGCACCAAATAATAATATTCCCGTTCTTATCCGAATTGGACATTTATTAAACAATTCTGGATACTGCAAGCAAAGATGTAATACGGCTTTAATTTATTGAAAATAGAAGTTATATAGAACAATTTTCACTCAGGGTAAAAAATTCAAAAATGATTTCAGATTACATTCTATAAAACTTGGAAATATAAGATCTCAGTGATAACTTTTTTTGTTTCAAATTAATCTTTATTCAGTACTTAAATCTATATTTACAAGTATGGCTTAAAGGAGAAATGTAAAAGCTGAAAATTGTTAAGTTCTCCATACGGCATATTACTGAAAATGACAAGTACAATGAAAGATTTTAGATCATACAAAAATAGTCTTTTTTTGAGCTATCAAATGAGTAAATGAAAATTCTAGAATGGTCCAAACATAATTAGAAGCGGCTTAAGTTATACTTGACACAAAAGGATTTTATAAATTGGTTACTAATAAAAGTTTAATAAGCTGACAGAATTGTGTTACCTTTGCAGGCCAAACAAAAGTCTCCATTAATAAGCTTTTCACTTCATTCAAGCCACCAACATCTGACCAGCCCTGAGTTTCTGAGTTGTGAAGCTCAATGCCTCTCAGAGAAAGGGGAGAAAATCCTACAAAGGCAGCCTCAAAGTCCCGTTCCTGAAGCATCAGTTCAGACATATCTAGTTGTAGTTTGGATCCAGTTTCAGACAAATCTGAAGAGGAAAAAAAAGTATAAACTATTAATTCAAGTTAAAATATAACTGATCAATATACAAGTATAAAAACTGAATTGATGACAATCTCCTTTCGTTTAAGACTATTATCAACAACTGCTTATAAAGTATGTGCACAGAAGAACAACACCACAGTGGACAACAGGAGTTCCTTTGTAGTTCAGACACAAAATATAACTGCTGTCTTATTTAAGCACAAAACTACGTAAAATAAAACAGTCTAAGTCAATTATCTTGCAGATAACAAATGAATTATTCACCTGAATTTTTTCACAGTTGTAATGTATGTAAACAAGGAAAAATTGAATCACAATTCCACAAATGGCCCAACCAACAACCAGCAAAGTGGACTACAGATTCTTCTCTTTGAAAAAGTTTTGATGTAAATATCCTTGTTTAGATTAAATTAAATTGAGATTAAATTGAAACTACCTTTTTCATTATTTACATTTAAAATTAAAAAAAAACTTTACAATACTATATTGTATTAAAACTATTTTAGCATAAAAATATTTGAATTTGAAAAGAATAACTAATAAAACCAAAAAGAAAGCAAAAAAAAAAAAAAAAAAAGCCCTTTTTTTGGTAAGATTTGCAGTTAACAGACAACCGTCCGCCTCTATTAGTCTTTCAAATTGAGGGCCTGCTGTAATTTGTCCGTAAGTCTTAGTATATATTTATTCCATTTAATAGTGGGTTTTAAATATATAACATTTTAGCAATAGATTTAACAAGAAATGGGAAAATCTAGCAGATATTAACCAATTCAAAAGACATTTTTAACTGTAGTTGCAGGCATAAAAAATGTTTTTCCAGCTCTGCTTGTGAATCTTATGAAAGTAACTCTATTCAGGCACCATCAATGATTATTAAATAATAATAATAATAATAAATAATAATAATAATGAACCAAAAACATTGTTGATCATCAACATTTTGATTTAAAAATAAACAAACAAAATAAACGTGAATATTAACAACTAGTCTCAAAATTTCAGACAAAAACAATTGATCAGGTTAACAAGATTTGGGATTGTACTGAAAAATATCAATACACAAAATGAGGTCTTATATTTTACCAAACAAATAGAACTAATTCACATTTCAAGTACAAAATGAAAATTTGTTCAGTGGAAACAGCACTAAGCTCTTTTGTTATTTCTGTCATATTTCTGCCTAAATTTGATTTATTCTCCATAAGAAAAATAATCTCCAAATAAACAGAAAAATAGTTAAACATTTGAAAATCAGCTCAACAATTTCCTAATGTTAGAATGATATACACAGAATCAAAATTCTAGTAATATAGCTGATACATAGCACAATATAGAGAGCAGATGAGAGCTTGTTCACAAATTCATTAAGCTTACCTGATTGTTTGAACTGAAGGTGGGCATGGATGGCACGATTAACAAGTTTCTTCAAATCTTGTACAACAAAACCCTCAGCCTTGGAAGCAATTTTCTTTAAATCAACCTGCTTTATGGAATCAGGATTGACAGCTAAATTGGTCTCCAGTAAACCTTGAAGAATTTCTTCTCTTGTTTTCTGAAATTCATAAATATATTCAGGTAAATCAATATCTTTGAATATCATATATACCGGACTATAAGATTAACAGTTTACAAAAGGTATTGGGAAGACTACCACTTACTGTAACTCATCCAAAATTTCATAGCTGTCCATATTGAGCTGTGGTAGATAGCCTCCAAATCATAATACCAAGGCATTGGATGCAGTATGATATTACATAGTTTTATTTTTTTTCAAATTAAACATCTATCTTACTTGGCGGCATATACGGTATCCATACCTATTCAGTCTTACAGAAATTAACTTTAGGAATTATTTTTCAGCAAAAAAATAGATAAATAAAATAATTTTCTCACTGTAAATGTATTTACACCATACATTATCATGATAGAGTCATTAATTTCAAATAGTTACCAAATAAAATGTTGCTCAAATTTCATAATCAAATGATCTCTGCACTTCCACTACTCTTACATGATTAAAAATGAAGGTGAAGGAAACAAATGATCAAAATTGATAAAAAATATAGCCACAGTTAGTTTATCTATTTTTTAATCAATCAAATTCTTCCCTCCACCCAAATTTTCTGAAGCAATAAAGTATCAAATTTCTTGAATATTTTTAACTAATACTAAAAGCCTTAAATTTGTATTATTTAAAATTTTTTTTTTTAAAACACTTTATCAATAATCCACTCCAGACAGTGGCTGGAGATTAAATCAAGTTTCTGCTGATGTTTTTCTCAACTTAAATCATTAAACTGTTTATCATTATTGGTTCTATAGCAACAAAATGATTTTTTTCCCCCCTAACATTTCTCATTTCACCCAGATTCTTTTGTTCGGATGTTCAAATTATTCAGTATGACGACACAGTAGCTGACATCATCGCTGTCTGGAAAGAAGGCGCCAAACATCAAATGCGAAAAGTTTCATTAAGTTCTTTTTGGTTTGATTTGAAATTTCAGTTAAAAATCAATGTGCAAAATTTGAGCCATTGACAAAATTTCAGCATAAACATTTGGGAAGCACACTTGGTTAGAATTCTGCATCATATTCACAAAATCCCTTTATCACACACAGTACAATTCATTAGTATATGTTGTTTTTTTTTGGGGGGGGGTAGTGCAAAGGATTGTTTCCCAATGTCTTCTTTTTTATTTCTATTCAAACACTCACATAAACTAGTGCAAAAATAACTAGCAATGAAGTAAAATAAATTTCCAACTTGAGAGTTGTTACATTCTGAAAATCACTATGCCCTACACCTACTAATTAAAACAACTTACTTGATCTGGATGAGAAATATTAAGGACCATTTCAATGTAATGCATGCCACGTGATGTCATGAGTTTCTGGTGGAGGGTCATTGTTGATTCACTGGTAGCCATGACAGCAACTCTAGGATGGAGTGTATTCAGTTTTTTCAGAAAGTCACAGATGACTGGAAAAAAATTAGTATATATAAAAAGTCTTTCGAACATTTTTTTTTTTTAGACAAGTATATCTAATTATTCCTAAAGCACATCTAAAATGATTTTTTTTATAAATGAAGATTGTTTATTATATTGATAACATTTAGCATCTGAACTTCAAGTCTATAATAAAAAATTCATTCTAGAATTACTGCTGTTCTAAACCATTATAATGCATTTCCTACCTGTAACATTTAAACCCTATTGAAAGAAAAGTTTTTTTTAAAGTTTACAAAAAGAGTTTTTAGAAAATACTTTTTAGAAATAAACCAATTTCTTTAAAAGCTACTAAATTAAATCAAATCTAATAATTGGAGAAATTATCTGAAATTTATTTGTCAACAATAAATGATGGTAAATATTAGCTTTAGGTTCATAAACCCTATTATACTGAAATCATACAATTTTCCAAAAGTAACCACTAAAGATGCCGTACATGTTGAAAGCAAGTTTGAAACATGAATTATGTAGACAATTCAGAACAATTAAGATAACGTTTATTTCTTATCTAAAAGAGTTCATCAGGAAAAATACTGTTAGAAATAAAAAAGATAAATATTAAATCAATTTTTGTTATTTGTTTCAAATGTATATCTATTTTAGTGCCGTAAATATTGAGAAAATGTACATAATCCTAACTGTTGATTAGATGGACCTGAAATGTCTGGAATAAGTTAGCAGCAGCAGCCACAAGTCAGCTTTACTGGTTACTCCCTTTTATATTTCAAACAATTTGAGTATAATGGAGTTTATGAACCTAAAGTAAATATTTACCAGAATATTTTTTTTCATTCAACTCAAGTGTATAGTTATGCATACATTAAGTATATTTAAAAAAAACATAAATGAAGTTCCCCCAGTCTTACTTGAAGTGAGCCGCACATTTTCAAGAGGATCAATATCCATGTCAGTGTCTCGGCTGCATAAACAGTCAAGGTCATCAAGTACAATGACTGATGGTAGCCTCCACATAGCTTCTTCAAATTGCTGTTCTAAAATTGCATGAACACTTGAGAGTTTTTTACCTATGAAAAATAAAGGAAGTATCACAATTAGGATTTGTCTCAACATTAGAGGAGATCCATTATTTGATATAGAATATGTTAATACTTGGAGTAAAAATTTTGAATTAACTTCAATAAAAAATTCCTTCCAGTATAATCGAAAGTAAAAAGCTAACAGAAAATTTGAAAATTTAGAATAGTAATATTAATACAATTAGGAACATACAAAAAATGAATGGATACAAAAAAAAGTTAGATGTAGGTAATACGAAAAGATTTAAAGTCAGTAAAATTTTGAAAAAAGTCAGAGACTAAAGAGATTTGAAAGTATTTACACTAGAAAAATTTACCACCACATATGTAATTTGAAGTGAACAACCTGAGATGTAAAAATGCATATGTAAGGACGTTCTCGATCCAAGGGAAGCTACTCTCTTTATCTCTAACTTACTTACATATATCATTGAACATCAAGAAACATGAATCAACTGTTTTTAAAAAAAGAAAATTTCCTGCAAGGAATCAGAAACGTTGGAAAGTCAAGAAAATTATCAAATATCTAGATAACTAATTAAAACCTGCTAAAAATGTTAAGAAAAAATGTGATGGACCATATGAAAAAAAAAATAACATGGATTATTAATAACTGATGCTTACCCACTAAAGATTTACATGCAATAATTATTGGATAGGCTAGAATGGGAGGTTCCAAAAGCTCTTTACAAATGGAAGAGGCAAAAATGGTTTTGCCGGTTCCTGTGGCACCAGTGATCAGCAACATTCCAAGAGAGGGACGAGACTGTGATATGGATGTGGAACCCATGTTACTGAGAACCATTCGGGAATACTGCATTGCTTTTGTTGATTGCTCTTGTAAACCTCTGAAATAAAAAAGGAGAATATGATATATTCAATAAATTTGAAAGAAAAAATAATTCTCTGATCAAAAGGATATTAACGAATACAAAAGATTTACTAATTCTATTAGCATCTATTTAATTACTTGATTATTAGGCTGGCTAAAAAGTCAATTCTGTTTTTTGACATTAGATGGTATTATGGTTTTTCAGCTTCAACTGTCTTAAAAAAAGAAAAAAAAGAAAAAAGATCACTTAATTATACTGTGACAGCTATTATTATATCAGTGCACATTCATCAATTGTCAAAAAGTGGCAGATTTGTTTATTCATTCCAACATTTAAGATGGAAAAATAAAAATTTCCGCTCATTATCTCCTCGAATCGGTTAACACTATAAACACTTAATTTCTGAGAGGGAATCTGACAATACTTTCTTTAATTGGATTTTCAAAAAGCATTTACACCGTGCTACACTACGGATTGCTTTTGAAATTAGATTATAAAGGGATGGGGTCTGTCCTGGATACTCTTCACTTCCTTCTTGATATAAATGATCAGTCAGAACTCTTTGTAAGGAAAACGAAAAAAAAAAATATCAAGTAGCAAGGAAGACTTAATTGAAACATAAAAATAGTGACAAGCAAAACAAAGTATGGTTAGGATTTGTTTCGAAAGTCATGCATTGGAATGAGTATAATGCAAAGCAGTTTCTTTGTTCAGTGAGCAATTGAGAACTGGAACATATTACTGTTTTACATAATTTATTCCAGTTCCATGGATAGTTTTAAAGGGAATTTGAATCGAGTGAAAAACTCAAAGATGGAAACTTTTGGCCGATATTGGATTTAATATTCACTTGATTTTTGAACATTAACAGGGAGAAGTATACACCGCATATGTTCAATAATCCTCAGGAGGCATGGCATCAATATATCATTCGCCATGAGGAACTGATGTATTGAAAGTTTTCAGATTGTTTTTTTTTTTCCCCATCACTAATGTGAAAAGTAGTCAATTAAGAAGCCTTTGCATGGTGGGGGGCATGATATTCATTTATGATTTTATTATTACTTGAGGAAGGTATAGAATGTAACTCAAATACAAAAAACACAATTTGTGCAGTTAATAGAAAGGTATACTGAACAATCAAACATGTTAAAATGGTTAGACCAACTGGGGTTGATAGCAATCAAATAAGTACATTACTTGAAAATAATCAATGTTATATGATGCAGAAGATAGCCAACATACTCAAAAAATCCAAATCAAGCATTGGAAACCATTTCCACCAGCTTGGTTCTGTAAGTTGCTTCAATGTGACTCATATAAAAACCTACTGGATCTTATATATTTACTAAATTTAAATGTTCCATTTTTGAAATGAGTAAAAAAATTCCGATATATTTACTCCAACATAGATGATATAGCATAAAACACGCCCATCTGAGTTAGTATACACTGCAAACTAAAACTTTGTCACATCTTACAAGTTTGGAAAGGCAAGAAATGTGTTTTTTGGTGCTGTTTCACATGAATGTCTAGAAAACAATACAACCTCATGGATAAAAAGTTTTGAGTCCCATGCCCCACATTATTAAAGGTTCTTCTTTATATGACATACGGGTAGTAAGAATATCATCTTCAGGGTGATCCTGTTTTCACTCTCGCAGCACATAAACCAACCAAAAAACTTTCAAAGCTATTATCATTATCAGAGATTAAGTGATCTTTGATGCGGGAAAAACATCAATAAGCAGAACAGTAAAAATAATGAGTTAAATAGAAAATTTTCATACCTGATCGTATTCAATTTGACAGTGTCCACACGAGGATCAATTTCAGTTAGAGGCAAAAGATTTGGATGAATCTTTTGCAACTGTGAAGCAGCAGCTTCAGGTTCAAGCTGGATAACCAAGTGTATCGATTTCAGGGCATCTGGATGGAGCTCAACATAAATAAATTCTTCCTCAGTTTTTGGACTATGGTTACTTTGGTTGAAAGACAAGAGGGCTTCCACCCAATAATCTGAAAGAGAATCATAGGAAGAACATGATGATATTGTAACATAGAGGAAAAACATATCCAAAATAAACGAAGCAAATCTAATAGAAAATGAAATTCACACTGAAACAATATTAGACTGTATATTTTTCTTATTTCTATCAATATACTTGTGAGCTAGAATATCTCACATATTAAAAAAAAGTGAAGAGTAAAATAGACATGCAGACATGAAAGTATAAAGTGATTTCTCTGTAGTTTAATCTTCTGTATTTATAACTTCTAGACTGTAGCCAAAATCTGCTCTGACCATTTTCAAGTAAAATGGTTGTAAGCCACAAACTCTGGAAAATCTTCTATATATGCTGCCAGATGACGTGGGTCACATGACAGTTTTTATAGAGTGACTAACCTGACCTTTTATATATAATACAAGAATAGACACAGGCATGTATTTTGGAAAAGTCAGAATCAATTCAAAACAAAATTTAAGTTTGATCTGTTCAATACCTAAGTTTTCTCCAAACATTCAAAGAATATTTTTAGCAAAAAATTTTTTTAAAAAGTTTGAAATTTTGAATAAGTACATGGAAAATGAAATTCTAATATACATAAGAGATTTTTAAAATTCTGTAGGAAATATGATGGATTTGAAATAATCAGTGTGTAAATAGATGGATTTTTGAAAAAAAAAATCTTCAGAAGGAATTATTTTGCTTACATAAAGAAATTTTTCTGTCTTTTTTCAAGCAGCTAGTTTTTCACTTGAAAAGTAGAGATTAGCTGATGTAGAACATTTATTGAAATCTAATCTACTAATCCATGTGAATTGACCATTATTAAAGGCATAATTGCTAACACAAAAGCTGAACACAATGCATCACATTCTATAACAAAATACATTTCGAAATGTGAACAATGATGACACTTTCAGGGCAGGATTTCTGCTACTTGTTCATAGATTATAACAGGTGAAAAAATGCTTACCTGCTTTTTTCTTTATCCTAAATTTAATAAGTTTTCTGTCAAAAACAATCATAGGCCGTGTGATACATGTTGTCTTCATAATCCACTGTTCAAAAGCTTTACGTACAGTTTTTTCATCCAATCTTTGTAAACTCTCTTGAAGGCCAAACAACTGAAAGGGAATAAACAATCTTTGAAGTATAATCTGAAATGAGTCACTAATAATTAAAAAATAAAAAGCAAAACAAATAAACAAGATACATTTCTGCCGTTAAAAAGTCACTATTCTTGGTGCACAGGATCATAAAAGTTGAAATTACAATAGATACTTTTTACTGATTATAAAAGCTTCAATCTGGATATTCATATATCCAGTAGAAAATTGGTATGTGTACAAATTGCATGGATTGCTCTTTCTACTAAAGTAATTTTTTTTTCTAGGGGATAATTTCTATTTTATTATTCTGCTATTGTTAACCTGCTTCTATTTGATCTTATGTAAATATATCAAAATGATATAATAATGAAAAACATAATTTGATTTTTGTGAATTTTGATTGAATATTACATCTACAAGTACAAGTACAATGTTAACCATTTCTAATGTGATTACCTCATCTAGTTCCACTACTAATCCAGATTTCACAGGTTGTTGCACTCACTAGTTGCTTGTGTTTTACTATTGCAAGTGTCAGTATCTGCTTTTGGCACAAACACAAGAATGCAGGAAAACTATTCCTATTTGTTTTTTGGCTTTACAATTAAAATCTGTTCCCATTTATCCCCAGCCATAGTTATAATGAATAAAAAACGAATATTACTTATGGCGTAAAGTGCAAACATTGCACATTGTTCATAATAGATAAGGTTGAACTTCTAAAATTAAAAAAAAAATTAAAGCAGTACGTCCATAAAACATCATTATCCAACCTGCGTTTAATTAAAGGTGAGGATGAGGTGGTTAGCTATTATTAGTAGTGGCAGTGCTAGGTTTGACTATGCATTTTTGGGATTATTTCTTACATTTTTCAGGGTCCTCAGATATAATGCTCGCCTAGAGCTCTAGTGTTGCTGCTTCTGTTATAAGAGATGTTTACTAAACCTAAACACCTCTGACCCAGTGAAAGTTTGTCATGCCTCAGGTCTTACTGAAGTTGTTTCCCTCATTAGTTTTGCTTAGCTTTTAAGAGAGACATACAAATGGTGATGAAAAAAAGGAAATTACTAACCGTAACTCTTAATGGAAGGATATAGAGATAACGTAATTTGACTCTGTGGGCTCGGATGCCTTGTAGTTCAACTCTGCTGGTAACTTCCAACTGCTGCACAATTCTCAGGGGGTTGGGGACCATAACATGACCCCCAAGCACGCTGTTTTCATTAAGAAGAGTTGTCAGAGAGTTATCTTCCTCACATATCATTTCATGTGTCCCAACAAGGCATACCTGGACGATGTTGCTCAGCTGATTAGGGTCTTCTGATGAGGAATGTCTCTTACTTACAGGCTCAGGTTTGGCACCAAGAGAATCTCTTGGTGACCGCAGCTTTACCATTCTAGCAAAAAACACTCGTGGAATGGACTTCACAAGATTACACTGTTCATTTACATCACAGATATTGACAAAAACAAGTCCTGGATTTTTGAGGAAGTGCTTTGGTTTTAGGGAGTTGTTTTGACAAGAGTCCTGAATATTTTTGAATAAGTCCCAGCGCTCATTGAAGCCCTGGACACGCAAAGTCATGGAGACCGAGTCCGGGGAAAAGTCACCCTTTCTACAGACAAGTTCAGCATGCTGACTTTCTGGCTGTGCATTAGACCACATGAAGAAACTTTGTAAATACTGGAAGAGTCCTGTATATAGTGACAGAGATTGACTGACATCCAATGGTGCCATCTCATTAACCGCCATTTTTTTAGACTTTTTGAACAGGGAAGGAGTTGGAGGAGAAGTAGCAGGAGCATGTTCCGTCATTTTGCTTTCTGTAGGTACAACTGAAGTGTAGCGTGCAACAATGACTTCTGTCTCTTGTTGAAGTAACACACACTCACCAAGTGGCCGAATTCTTCCTACAGTGAGAAAGGGTGGGGATAAAAAAAAAACAAAAAAATATTAAAAACGTATGAATGTATGGAGTACATCATTTGAAGAAAGAAAAAGAAAAAAAAAGCACATTTAGATCATATAGATGGGACATAAGATAAAAGCCAGTCAGGATGCATCGGATTTGATTTCATGTTTGATCCATCTTGATGCCACAAAAAATTTTCTCAATATTGATCCACAAAAATTATTTTAAAAAGTTTTTTCTTCAGTGTTTTTAAAGTAATATGATAAAAATGGAACATCTAAAAGAAAGAAAGAAAAAAAAGAAAAGAAAAAGAAAAAAAAAGATAATTTAAAAAATTCTGGAAAAAAAAAAAAAAAAAAAAAAAAAAAAAAAAACGAAATAAACATACATTAGAGGGTCAGTACACAATCTTTCAGATCATAAGGTTGTAAAAAATTTCCTTTTCCTTGCAAAAAAGAGGAATAAGGAAACCGAAGGGGGGGTGGAAAAAAAAAAAAAAAAAAAAAAAAAAAAAAAAAAAGGAAGCAAAACACATACCTATTTTCAAAAAAAGGCACACAGATTGTTGAACCCAGACTGGAAGCACTTGCCCTTCCCACACAACACGGACTTGATCAAGTAAATGGTTCTCGATGAAGCGGGAATTCTTTTCCTAAATACGAAAAATTATAATATCTAGCAAAAAAGATAAACTCAAGATAATACTAAATATGATTAGGGCTTTCAATGCATTAACCAGAGTGAATTATATTACCTAAAAATATTTTGTCGTTTATTCAAATTTTTATGATTATATGCCCTAAATGAAAACATGAACTATCTCAAAAAGAAACATTGAACAGAAAAAACAGTTACTTACCAATATCTCCCAGTCATTCACAGAGAGAGGGTCTACAAAAACACTCTCACAAAGTGGCACATTTTTCATAGGTTCCAAAATAATCTAATGAAAATGCAATAGTAATAATAAGGAGCAGTCAAAATACACAAACAAACAAGTTATAAACTACTGAGTATTCTTTTTAGTTAAATTCAACATATGAATTTGATCATAAGCCCTTGATTTGGGCAAGATTCTCTCCCAATTTGGCATTCATGCCAGAGACACAAAGCCATCACATGTCTTTTGAAATGAAGTTCTTTAAAAATAGATTTTTATATTTTTGCTGGAACAGATACAAAATTATTTATAACTGATACATGGAAAATTTTTCTAACAGCTTAAGGTTTCAATTACCACTATTACCAATTCTGCAATTTAATAAACAGCTGACAGGAAATTTAGTAGGATCAAATGTGTACTCCCCAGAAAATTCAAAAGACGGAATACAGAAAAATGGGAAAATAATATCAGATAATGAAAAAAAGAAAATTTCAAACTTCATAAACCTTTTCCTCCAAAAGTCAGAAGCATTTCAATAGGAGGAAAATAGAAAATTAAGTGAAAAATATTCTGTTGGAAGCAAATATATTTCCAAGAAACAAAAAAAAAAAAAAACAATGCTCACTAATAAAAGCAAAAATGAAAACTGAGAAGAAAAACACAGAACAGTAGAGTATCCATGGTACAACATGAAAGGCGGGAGGAGGCAGCCTCAATTAACATGCAACAAAAAATATCAGATGAATGAAGATGGTTTTTTGAGGGAATATCATAAATCTTGTTAGGTGTTTTGTAAATTAAGATTGACATATTCAGAAAATATCCTTTTTCAGCAAAATATGGTACTTTGGTTCAAGTTCAAAGCATTTTGAAACAATCATTTAAACAATATACCAATCTCTACATATCATTATTCCACAAATTATTTTGACAAGTATCCTCATTTCTATTACTGGTGATGTATTCAGTAGCTGTCTTCAGATATATGTTGTATTTGATAATCTTTATTCCTTGCAGTATAATAGAACCTTGTAGGAATTTTTGAGTTGACTAATGAAACCAATTGGACAGGATAGAGTGACCGTCTTTGAGTAAGAATATCTAAGATGAACAGGTCACACTTGCTTATCTGAAAATTAGAGTAACCTTAGCTATAAAATGGCTAATTTTAGAAATATAACTTCTATTTTAACTTCAACAATAAAAATGGCTGACTTGAAGCATTATACCAAATACAAATCTTTAAATTCTATTATAACTTTGATACCCAATGAATATGATGTTTAGAACCATCAGTGCTTTTCATTATATAATTAAAATAAATTCAATTACATTGTTTCTTCTTTGACCTTAAATAAATTTTTTTCAGTGCTTTGTCATTTTAATTAACTTTTGAGGTACATCCATCTATTTTCTATCGTAATTTTCCTTGCATAATGATAGAGTAAAATAAAATTCTCTCTTTAAAATAAATTGTATAATTAGAATAAATAATTCTTTCTTCTTCGAGAATGAAATTCTTTTTCACAATGCAATGATTTTTTGCCTTGCTTCTCTGAAATTGAATCTTCTCTAATGAAAAAAAACTTATAATCTTAACTGTCAGTAACACTAAATGACCTTTGTTTGTAAATAACTCGAAAGCACTAGCTCTGAGGAATATAGTTCTTCTGTCAACTTTACTCAGATTGAAATTTCCTCTCCAACAATACACAATACGCCTATATTTGATGTAAAGTTTGTTTTTTTTTCAGTCCAGGGGACGACAGTAAAAATCTACCATTATGAAAAAAATGGTACAAAAACTTTTTTTTCAGCTGATCTGGAATGTCTACTCAAGATATTCTTACTCACCGACAGTCCCTTTAGCATGTCCAATTGGTTTCATTAGTCAATTCAAAAATTCCTACAAAGCTCTATTATACTGCCTAAAGACTAAAGATTACCAGTTGCAACATATATATTGGTATCTACTAAGCTTCAGGTTAGTCTGGCACAAGGCCACAATTATAGACACTCAGGATCAAACACTTCAATAGCTGCAGTCTGCCAATCTTTACTCCACAGTAAGGCACCCTTTGTGCAGACCACATGAGTTTTTCAGTCAGTATGAAAATATCAAGACGATATTGGAAAGACCAGTACTTATGCTAATTTTTGTGTAGTACATATAGTTAACTTTAATCACCACTTGGTCATCAGCATAGAAGATCTTAACAATTATTTTTACTATTTACCAAGTTCAGCTTAGAATGGCACAAGGTAAATATATTTTTGAAGATTCAGTGAACTCAGACTATTTTTTGACAAATTCATAAGAGCCACCTCCATCTTAAGCACTCTCTTATACAATTCCCTCTTCTATTGATATATGTTCATTTTGGAGTGAAGAGTACACCCATTTTTCTCTCTATTTGAGATTTTCTATGCCCAATTTAATGGTCTTGCTTCAGATTATGGCTTTTCAATACTAAACCTGAAGGCCAGAATACATTGAAAACAGCAAGTTTGATTAAATTGAAGAATTATCAAACGGACCATTATATAGGCACATTTTTTGTTATCACAGATTTTAATGCAATCATTAATCAACTGGACAAAGACTGCCAAACAAATAAGAAACTATTGACTAAAGATTTTAATTTCAGAGCTGTCCTAATACTCAATCTGATGTTATTCATTCTTCAGTTCTTGCAATGTGGACTTCTGATTCCAGAAAAAAAATTAATTATCGTCTATTAAAATCAAATTATAGAGAAACATTAATTAGAGAAAAAAGTAGAACAAATGCATCCATTACTGGCAAGCATATATTAAAGTGGGAATGTGTGAGTACAATAACAGAATGGCAATTCATTAATTATTGTGCTGTAGTTATTTGTCTCATTTTACAAGTTATTCATTCAACTTTTTACTATGTTCTAAAACAAGAACTTTTAAAAATAGAAACTTGTACATATCTTGGCTTTCGAAGATATTTTCCTTTAGTTTCTGGATTTTTTTATCATGCATGGTTCATAATATAAGGTGGATGGTTGGTGGATTCCAATAGATCAATATTTCTGGGTGAGGTCTATTACGCTATACTTCATAAGCCAATTTGATGTCTGAGGTGACAACTTCTACCCCAACAAGAAATATATTTGACTTATGTCGGCAAATTGACAATAAAAAACAATGAAATGAATTAGACAAAAACATTTCAGTAGTCAATATACAAGACTGTTTGTATCAACACTAAGGGCTACTTGTTTTTAACAGTTATACTCACTTGTGCTATCAGTTTCCTGGAGCCCACTGATGAGACAGGAAACTGGTTCATATAGTTACATCAGGGAAGTATAGGGAGTGAAATACTACTAAAAAAAACAAAACATTATTGTACGTAGCAGCTTCCCAACAGGAACTCAAATACAGGGTATCTGAAGCTGCAGCAGCTTATGATTGCAAAGTGTTAAATCATTAAAGTAAATATTTTGTTTCTAACACTGAAATTGAGTAAACTAATATGGTTAATAGTATTGTTTATAAAAAATACAAACAAGCATTAAAGACTGCTTGGATAATGTTTGTTGTCTTTTATCTATTGCCCATACCATCTCTGCAATCATCACAGCTCAGTTATAATGAAGTTGGCTTTCTTCAACCCTAACACCCACATTATAATGCGGGACCCTGTACTTTGACCAGTTTGACAAATAATTAGCGAGGTGAGTCCACATTTTTTTAATGAAATTCACTCATTAAAACCCTATCAAGGGTGTAGAAAGGTGTCAATCATTAAGTGAAAATTGCTGATTTCTTTTATTAGACCAAAGATGAAGAAGTTGGCCCTAAAGCTTCATTTATTAAAATAACATCTCATCTAAAAGAATTCAGAAAAAAACTATAGTCATCAAATTTTCATGATTTCTTAAAGAGTATGAGAAAACCAAAACTTGGCTCAAAAAAATCTTTGAAAGGATTATCTTTTGTTCTATTAAAACCAATAACAACATTAACAATCATTCTGCTCTGAGTACAAGTCGGCTTCTTGAATAAAGTACTTACATCATAGAATATTGCAGATTATAACATTTGATTATAATGAGCCCAGAGTGTATTAGCTCATAAAGCTCAAAGAGTATATGTGACATTCAATTCATTATGCCAAATACTTTCTCAATAAGCTGGAGTACAGACTAACAGATACCAAATCTGGCTTTTTATGAAATTTCTGAATATTCTTTTGGTTAAAGCAAATTTAGCACAAGGTTATGCTTATAAAATCTCTATTAAATGATATAAAAGTAAGGATGGATTACAAGCCAAATATAAACCTCAGCAAATGATGAAATTAATGTGTATTAGTGCATGTCTGAAAATTTCAAAGATTTTCTTAGCATGTCTACACAGGGAAAAGGAGACAAAAAAAGCTGACATAATGAATTCATTACAGATTATTGCTATTTACTCCTTATTATGAATTTGTAATTAAGTATTGTTATTAAAAATAGGTACGAGACAGTACAGATTTCTGTCATAATCTAGATGCTTAATTATAGACCTGAAAGTTGAACCTTCATCTTCACCAGTTGAGTCACATCTGCCAAATGTCAAGTGGACACAGAACAAAATCACTTATTGAACACATAAGCAGCAGCTTTCTACAAGTAGCTAATGAGTCATTTCATATTTTAAGTAGTACACAAAAAGGTGGTCCAAAGTCCACAGCCTGAAAATACTTACTTTTATAGTTATACAGAGATAAAATATAGAGAGTTCTGTTTTCAGTTATATTCCTAAATTGGTGAACAGTCAATTTCATCAGATGAAAATTATTAATTATTACCATCCTGCTTGTGTCGTCTCGTTTCTGTTGAGCTGTATTTCATGGCCAGAATGGTTGAACTAGAAGTGGATATGAGTTCCAATGCTAGCTACAGGTGTATTAGTTCATAAATTTTCTGTCAGTATAAAACAAGATCTTACAAAATAATCTAATGAAAAAAAAAAATTAATTCATTAAATCATTCATATATCTGCATGGCTGTTTGGGATGAAATATTGATCAAATATTCATTCAGAATGTTTCAAATGAAGGTTCTTGAAATGACAATTTTTTTTTTTCCAAGGATGTAATAATGGTTAACTTAACTTTATACTGGTTGATTTTATCAATATTTTCATTAGTGTACTACTTTATACATCAAAGAAGGTGAAGATGACTCACTCTTCATGTATCCGAGACAGGAGATTATATAATGTTATCTTATGAACATAAAGATGTAAGGATAAATTTTTAATTGTCAAAAGTCAATCAACATTGAGCTTGGTCATTGCACAAAGTCAGGTGCTTCCTCAGCCAGAATCCTGAATAATTAGTCCAAAACCTAGAGAAAAAAAAAAGTAAGGATAGTTTTTTTATAGTGCTTAGCCTGGAAATATAAGCTAATTATAATGCTATAATTAATCTAGGAACATTTTCAAAATCACAGAAAACAAATGAAGGATTTCCTCCGAATAAAATAAATTGAACATCAACCAGAGGATAGGAAAAGTTGAATAACCATAGCCATCAAAGTTGGAAAAGGGTTCTATCCTTTTTATATATGCATGTGTTTGCTTATGAGTTCCAGCACTCCTGGTCATACTGTTTTGTCTAAAAAACTTGAAAATTGTCATCAGTACACCACTGGACCCTTAAATTTTTTTTTCTTTTTTCTAATTCTTGAATCTTTTTTAGGCCCTACTATGACTGGTTTGATAATAACATCTAGATTATCCAGAATATAGAAGTTTTTAGATAATTGAAAAAAAGTCTATTTTAGATGTTTTCCTATGGAAATCACCACTGATATCATTAATAGAACTAATACTGACCATATTTATTCTTCAATGGAATGTTTCACAAATTTTGATTCTATGGCTGTTTAATTATTGACTGTGACGGTAAGTTTGTTCTTTTGTTTTATTACTACATAAAATTAGTTTAGACAGTGTGGCATTTTAAATGTGGAATTGATGTTCCTCTAAATAAAATTGCAGCTGAGTAGATATTAAGCCGTACTCATTAGGAGATCCATCCAGTTAGCAGCTCCATTTTTGATAGTCTGATCTTTGGGTATTTGGTAGGATTTTCTTTTGAAATCTGTTTTTTTATAAAACTAAATAGAATTCATGGCTGTCAGGTTATTAAAAAGCATTAATTAAGCATTGACCAAATATAAATCAGTATTATTCACTTGTTTTTTTTTCTTTTGCTAGTCTGCCAATATATGGTAAGATCTATATAATCACAAGCAGTGCATCATACACCAAGTCAAATATCAAATATTTGACTTCCTTTATAAAGGCCAAATAAATTGTTTTAATGAAAGCATAACTCCTCCCAACTAGTGATATTTAACATACCAGGGAGTCACTTCCACAAGTCTTGATCTGTCTGCAAACACTTTTCATCCATTGCCAATTCGTAATTTGATTTACATTGGAAATCACTTGATATGACATTGGCCGTGTTATTAAAAAAAAATAAAAAAGTAAGAAAATAAAGCTATATACTATCAGTTGTGAACCAAAGCAGACTTGCTTTCTGCATTAACAAGTTTTTGCCAAGCAAAAATAATGCAATATTGTTACTGTTATGTCGATCACTGTATTAGTATATATTACACCCTTCTCTCTGTAGTTCAGCTTTAAAATTTGTTGTTTTGTGGGGGGAAAGAGGGTTACTCTAGGGGTCATGAGGGTTGATAGGTTCTGAAAAAAGAACCAATAAAAGAGTGAAAAGATTTTGAAATTGGAAGCAAAATCTTACTTCATCCTCTTCTCGGATGCCAAGCTTGTTTGCATAGAGCCCATTGATGTGAAGCTCATTGTCTTGATACTCGGAGAGTCTGAAGTGACAACTGAAGAAGACAGTCTGATCATTCTGATATGTTGCCTTGAATACATGGACCTAGAAAACAATAGATAAATACAAATTTTGGTTTTTAAGGAGATATGGTAACTTATGATAAAAAGATTCTCTGCTTATGATAAAGGCTGTTGGTATCTTGATATTTTATCAGTAAATTATGTTATCTACATATTTTGTGCATGATCAATATTATGTGTGAATATACAGGATGTTTACAGAAGAAATAGAGGATTTCAAAAATTTATTAAAGCAAAACTATTTAAAATATTGACACTCATGATGCACAATTTTTCTACTTTTGTAAACACCATGTATAGGGAAACATGAGCTATCCTCTAATATTAAAAGTATTTAATTATTTTACAGTGTAAAATACTGACTTCAGATCCTGGAAATGTTCCATTGCAATCCATTTATATTTACTGAAAATTTAAAATAATAACTTTTCACTTAGCAGTACAATGATATTAAAGCAGTGCTTCTACGTGGGTTCAAAGGTCTGTCAAGAAGGTATCCAGACATTTTGAATATCTTGAGAACTAGTGGCATAGCCTTGTTGCTACTTGGCAATCAATCACAGGAGAAATTACTGCACATGAGCAGACTCTTCCATAGGGTTACTCAGCAGTGAGATGTTAGTGAGTGTACTGTGTGGACGTCACATTTATAATTCCCATTCTTCATGTCTTGTGCAGGGTTTTTTGGTAAAACATCACACTATCCATGTTACTCAGCACCCCTACAATCTACATTTGGCTACCTGCAAGAGCCAAAAATCCCAGTAGAAATATATGTTACAAACTGTGTACAAAATCAAGAAGAAAGCAAAGAAGCAGCTGATGGCAATCTTGAAAGAGGACTTTGAGATTTGTGTTAAATTTTACAACTACTTTGAAGGGACTGAAGTGGCATTGCCTTAAGTAAGCTTTTTTTTTTTCAAATTAAATGGCTAGAAACTTTCTGGACAGACCTTGTATAATGAAATGATTCCATTCTACTTAGAAATACATACTGATCAATAGCCTTACATGTAAACATGTTGATACTTTTTACATTTGAGTAAGATTACCATTTAATTTTGGGGTAAAAGAAAAAAAACAAAACATTAGTCAAAAGAAGTTCTAATCATTATGGCACTGATGAGGGATGAGAGTTTGAAGTTGAATCAACTATTTTGATATTTTGAAATAATGTACAAATATGAATAGATATTTTGAAATATTGTGAAAAAATAGTTTTAGTTTAAATACAGGTCATTTAAATGATAGCTAAAAGAGGAGAGATAAATGTCTTTCTCAAAGAGAAAATATGTAGAAAACAGTAGCACATGGTGCTTTGAATCATGAGTGTGCTCTGAGCTACGGATGCACGAAAACTGAGAAATATTTTAGTGTCTGTAATAAATGATAGACAGTATAGAGAGAAATGAGAGAATCATTGAAAGTCTTTTAATGGTACAACAATTTAATGTTCTAATAATTAGTTGATGCATAGTAAAACATAACAGAGGAGAAAGAAAATTTTTTAATTTGTTTAATATTTGTTAATAGCTTCTTCCGACTGTCACTCATCAGAGGTGAACTCTTTAGATAATGTTTAGGTATACTGTGTGGAAATAATTTCAACAACTTCTGATTTCTTTTTATTTGTCTGTCGTTTATAACATTGAATAAGCGAGGATGTGAAACTTTACAATCAGGATCACTTTCCATACATTGTACCAAAAAAGCTTTTACTGCCCATTGCTTTTTACAGACACTAGAATATTTTTGCATTTTTATGCATCCATAGCTCAGAACACACCAGTGATACAAAGCACTTAATGCCATTGGTAGAAAATCAATGTATAAGTGTAAATTCTTTTATTGAATGATGAAAGAAGTGGGTAGTTTGAGGTCTCAAAAAGATCAACATGATGTGATGTTATTCAATGATATTGATGGTGAAAATGTTGCTTCCAACTGAAGTTTTAACCAAAGTTTTAATGAAATTTCAATAGTTGAAAGAAGAACTTACATTTTTAAACAAAGGTTACCGAAGGAAAACGTTACTTTTTGAGGCTATATGGTCAGTATTCGAGTTCAAATAAAAGCTGGAATTTTTAAGGCACCATCACATCATTATCCACTAAAAGTCTGTCCATCTGTCCATCCATATGTACTCACCTACCACCAAAACTACTCCACATAAACCCATGAAATTCTCTGTAGGTATGGATGCAACCCAGGGTAATGTTTTCAGCAAATTATTTTTTGAAAAGCAACCCTAAAAATATGTTTTGGGGGGGTTCAATTCAGGGGGTTGGGTTGATTTACCTGATAATTCATCATGCTAAAATGATCTCTTACTTTTTAATTACGTAATGAAAAACCATTTTTTTTTTTCTCCAAATCAACTCTTGAAATCAAAATATGATACAAGGTTGTGTTCTTGATCTGAAAAGAGGCGAAGATATTCAACATATCACTGTTTATTGGTTGGACAGGAATACCTTGAATAATGCTGTTTTCATGTAGCACATTTATGGTATCGCTGTACAATTTACGATGAAACTATATCTATTTTGTGAATAAATCATTTTTCCAAAACACAAAATTGGAGGTTATGTAGACTATATGGAGGGAACATTTATTTTTCACTTTTGAGAGTCGAAATCAAGAAAGAACTTTCAGTTTTCACTTTTAGGAGTTAAAATATAGGGGAATTTGTTCTTTTATTTATGGGGTCAAAATGTAGAAGAAAATTTCTTTCAATTATAGAGGTGAAAATCGGGGGGGGGGGTTACTTTTAGGGGTCGAAATTGAGTTGAAATTTATCTAAGTGTCCTCTCCTCTCTATAAGAGGCTTTGTAGGTCTGTCCATTGGTCTGTTGTTCCCATATGTTTCAAGTCAGATTTACTTGAAGCTTGGTACTAAGGTATCCCTTGATGAAATGTTTCCTATCTAGAAAAATCTTCCACCCAATGTCACATGATCTGGCAGTAAAAGTGTTTAAACATTCTAATGGACAACTTTCGGTTCTCATTTTCAAGTTCAGGGGTCAAATAATGGGAGGGAGTCACTTTTAGGGATCAAAATTAAGGGGAAATTTTTCAACTTTAGGGGTCAAAATTGAGGCAGAAGATATTTTTTCTCTTATAGGGTCAAAATCGAGAGGGAGCGTTTTTCATTTTTAGGGGTCAGAATCAATGGGGATTTTTTTTCCCCAACTATTAGGGGTTGGGATTTGAGAGGGAACTTTTTTTTTCACATGTAGGGTCAAAATCAGGAGTAAGATTTTTCTTGATTTTAAGTGGTCAAAACAAAAGGGAAGTTTTTTTTTTCAGGGATCAGAATTGAAGGGTGAACTTTTTTCTCTTCTATTGGTAAAAAATGGAGGGGGGGCTCTTTTTGACACAAACCCCCTTTTTTGGACAAAAGCCCCTGTTTTCTTACCTCTCCGAATCCCCTTTTGGAGCATTAGTCATCCTCCCCATTTTTTTAACATGGGTCCCCTTCTTGAAACTACACCCTTTTTTAACATCTCTCCTTTTAGACCATTTACTTATTTTATCATCAGCTCCATCTTTTTTTACATTAGCCCTGTTTTTTTTCCATATCAATCCTGTTTTCAACATTAGTACTCCCCCTTTTCTACATGGGTTGCAGTCCTATTTTTCTCACATCTCTCCTGCCCTTTCTAACATGCAGCATCAAACTCCTCTCCTACTTCTATTCTAATGGAAGATGATAACTGCAACTTTTATATTGTAATTGAGAAGTTTAAATGTATTTATTCATTAGAATAAAATAAGCCTTCGCATATTTTGTAACAAACTTTTGCAGATATACTAGACTTCTTAGTTTGGTTCCACCAGTAAGAGAGCTGCCTACCGATGACCAAGTCATAATTACAAATCACAGAAGGGAAATGATTTTATACATCAGTTCAGTTTATTGCTTTAAATTAAGTGAGGATAATTCTTGTTGTTACAGTAGAAAAACAAAGACAACTCCAGCCACTGACTTGGACAGGAATTTGGAAATATTTTATCTGGGAAATAAAACTATCTACTTGTATTTACAACTGATAGATTGGAAATAAGTAGGAATAAATATATCTTGATATTTAATCTTTTTAAGAAAGGACCTAAAATAGTGAAAAAAAAAAAATGGGAATGAGCTCTTCTCAAATAACAGTTTACCATCTTTTTACTAAAATTATTTGTAATGACTTTCAATAAAATGATAAGCCAAAGAATGTTACAAAGCAAAAAACTGTCTATTTTCAATACTGCACTTATCCATACCTTTTCTAATTTTAAGGATTGAATAAACAAACAAAAGGAAAAACCAAAGAAAAAACCCTGTCATACAATTCTTATGAAAAAGGAGTATAAAATGTACTGAAAATTAAAATAATGAAAACATACACATGCAAAGTATAAATTTGGCAATCTTTTGGGAGATGTTGCCACCCATGAAAACATTGGTGAAATCAACCAGGGGAGGATAGATGTACCAAAATTTATAAGGATGATAGTATTAAAAAATATTCGAATCAGGAAAACCATTGAATGTATTTATTTATAAGTATATTTATAGCAAACAAGAACAAAACAATAATTAAATGAAAAAGTAGAGAAATCAATATTTCAGATTGACTGTAAGTTGTATAAAATAATTACTGAAACAAATTTATTACAAATTCAAAGTTTACCTTATTAAAGTTTGAAAATATAGATATTCAAATGTCTATACACACAGTATCAAATTATTGTAAAATTATCATTAAATGTCGACTTAGATAAGCATTTGGGAATAGAACTGACCCAAAACATGTTATCAGCATACTTCAGGCTAAGAAAATAAATATATAAAGTTTATCAAAGTATTATCTCAAATTTCAAGGTTATTTTCAGCTAGTTTTTCCCCCCCAGATCTCCTGGACAATATAACCACTTTGCTACGTCTCCAGTTCAAGTGGACGTTTAACTTTTATGAACAGTAGATACATCAACAACTAGACCTAAGTTGAGAAACTAAAATAATTTTATTACTTTAAGAGAATTCTGACATGATACCACTCTGACCTAGTAGAGCTTGGAGTAAAATATATGCATATATTTTCCAACTAATCAGTTTTCACTGGACTTAGTATACTTTACCCTCATATAAAGCAAAAACTGATAAGCAATCAAGCACACCTCCTCCAATAGACTCTATTGAAGGTCTGCACCCACTTGTCCAACCTTTCACTACTCATCCACCATGCTTAACCCAACTACAGATGAATTTTCACTATCTCAGCTGAGCCAACCTATTGAGCTGATCCCAGTCATTGACATATTTATATTGTAAAATAAACAAATTAGTTATTCTAATGCCACCATTTTCTTTTTTTACATAGTTTATAACACCTTATTAGATGGTTAATTTGAAAATCCGAAATTACAATCAGCAGATCCAAAGGTGCTAGCTCACTGGAAACAGAGAGCCATCTTGGTTAAAGAAGCATTAATTCCTCACAAGAAATCAATCATGTACATTTAAAACTTGCAATAAATTGATGTTTATATTTCAGCAAATGATTTGACAGTTTGATGACATGGTTGACAAACAATCAAAGTCATTGTATTCAAATAGAATGGTGAGAATGTCATTATTTGATATTCAAACTCTCCAAAATAAAGGAAAAACAAGACAGGGTGAGAAGAAAAAAACTTGAAAAATTACCATATGAGATTAAAAGTAGTGATGAACTTTTTCTGATAGGGAAGCCCATCACTGCTTTAAATCTTAAGAGAACAATGATCATGCAAGGCTATGGAAACAACATGTCTTTGAAAAAAAAAAAAAAATCTATGTATCAACGAGAACAGCGCATTTGGGAGTGGTGTGTACAAAATATCGTTAAATTGTGGTCTAAATTTAGCAGTTTCTGCAATCAAACTGACTGAAAGTGGTGATCAGTTAATACTGACCTGCAAACAAATTCAATATTCTTCATTTAAAAAAAATATTTTTCATATAAATGGGTTGTGCCAATTGCTGAAACTTAGCTGCAAGACTTGAAAGAAATATCTTATGCCACATATTTAATGAAGGTGGGGCACTGAGTGAAATGAGGCCACAGGCTGGATTTGACCTGCTGGCTTTAGTTGGTATTTTTACTCATTTTCTTCATCATAGATTCTTGGGAGACTCATGGAGTGTTGAAGCATTACATCTCCTTCCTCTATATAATAAAGTAGTCAAGTATATGTTTGTACTCTTATAAGTTGAGAATGATGCATCACAGAGGGGAAAAAAAAAAAAAAAAAAAAAAAAATTCACATGGATACAGTTTTCCCTTGCTGGAATATTTTTACTAGGATTTACTGCATACTTTTTCAACATTTTTTGTAACGTATTGCAATAATATGTTCTTTGAAAGTTTAATTATGATTTTAGCTGCGAGAAAATAGCATTAAGTTAGTCATGGAAAAAAACAAACTTTTGCAAACTCACAAGGGACTTCTGAGTAAATTGAAGCTGTTTACATTTTTGACGAAAAAAAATATTGACTCCGCCACAATTGTCACCAGAAAAAAAAATGAAGTTGAGCTAAAATTTTGAATCTTAATCGTATGCTTTATTGTATTCATTAATCTATTCGTACCTTTACAATTTGGAAATGGTAAAGTGTTGGTTTATCAAAAAATTTTTGGTACAAGATTGACCAAAAGGGTTGGGGGGGGGGGTCAGCAGAAATCATTTCCGGATTTTGTGCATTTGCAGCACCCTGATGCCCCTAACACCTGTGAATGGTAAGGGATAAATGTACTTTGGGGAAGAAGAAAAAAAAATTAAAGACTTGAGAAGATCAATAGTAAAGAGTAGCAAAATATACTGTTTCTTTTCAAAATAATCTCATGATTGATTTTATGTATTTTTTTATAAAAATCGAAAATAACTTATAATCACTTCTTGCATGAAACCTTTATATAAGACTTACTCAGGTAACCAGCATTGCCCTGGGAAAAAAACTTAAAATCTCACAACACTGGAAAGCAAATCAAATTTTATACAGATTTCATGAATCACCTCCAACTGGTCAGGCAGGTACATACTCCAAAGCAGGCCTTAAACCTTAATTTTTCTCAGAACTGAGAATTCACATACTCACTTTTAACATTAGTAGTTTGCATGTCGATGCAGACTATTGGATTTGAATTGTGCTCATGTTTTATTGTTGCATTTGGATTGTGACAAGGATGTTTGATTTAAATCCTGATTTAAATCACAATTTGTTGTTTACTTGATATTTTGGAAGGAAGGGAAGTTTAAGGCATACTCATCATTTATTTATTTTTAATGACTATCTGAATAAAAATCTTCTCATAACTGCAATATAACATTCCCATTGAAATAAAATCTGAATTATTCAAGTGACAAATGTCTTACTTATTACACTCAAGCATCTTCAAGTTCTTCAGAATGAGCTTTACATCCATTGCTCTGAACAGAAGTACAAGTTTTGCTGCTCTTTTCTGGCATTTTGCTCTTGCAACAAAACTCCCATTAGCATTTTTTGCATGGCTTCCTTTACCAGATTTGGAAGGAATTTCACCAAAACACTGCCATATCAGATCTCTTCTCCTTACTGAAGGAACCAGTTTTATAGTCAATGAGCTTTTTTTATTGCTAAAAATGTTTAACACACATTTAAAACCCACTCATCAAATTAGATAACTAAAACTCCAGGACAAATTCTTTATGAAAATAAAACATTTCTCTTTATTAAACTTACTAATCATTTTTAAAAATTGGCCAGATTTTTAGTTATTGTAGATTTTTATCAGTTAGAATGAAAAAAAAACAACAACAAAAAACAAAAAAAAACAAACAGATTTAGCCAAAATGATGATTAATTTGTCAACCATGGATTGTCTACAATGGAAAATGACTTTTCAATTAGGTTTATGCAAGAACATTTTATCATAGTCTATGGTTCACCAACCCTTGTCATACCAGTGGTTTTCAGTTGAAAATCAAAGGATGAAGTTGATGTCAAGTTGTTTGTTTCATCATAACGGGAGAAGAAATGAATTTGACAAAACACAGATATTTCCTACTGTATGGATTTAAGTAATAAAAAAAAAAAAAGAGAAACTATTGTATGGGAAATCCTGTATTTCATTGAATTTTGAAGTGAAAATAAACAACCCCCCCCCCCCGCAAAAAAACAAACAAAAATAGCCAGCACTAACAGCCTTGCTTGCATAGTACTCAGAAAAAAAATGTATGAATGAATTTATCAAATAGCTAATTATCCACCTTCTTAACCTGTCATATTATTTTTTTCTAAATACTGCAAAACGAAATAGATATATGAACTTCTCACCTGAAAACTAAAAAAAAAGACCATAAGTTCAATTTAGATGCTATTGCATCTTAAAAAACATCAATAATTAAACGTAACTTCTTATTGACTAAATTGGTAAAAAAATCATCCTGATGTAACAAAAAAAAGAAAAAGAAAAAAAAAAAGGCCAATTAAACAATCCTTTGTTATTCTTTTGTTCCCTTCCTAATCTCTCCTGATACACATTTCAGCTCAGCTCATTCCCTCTACTTTCTCTCCCTTGCCACTTGAGCAGAATTAAGAAAGCAGATGTTGAAAAAAGAAAGAGAAATGCACATCCGTGGTTACCTATGATGAATGGATGCAGTTTAGCATCATAGCTATATTGTCAATGGAATTCCCGCTTATAAAACCTTTACATATTTCCTGTCTTAAAAACAGACAAATATCTGGAAAGTTTAAAGGTCTAAAAGATTGAGAGCACATCATATTAAAGGGGAAAAAATTTAAAGGAAAAAATAAAAATTTTCTCCATTCAAATTTGAACACAATCTGCTGGTTGTATTTACCGTGTTTCAAAACATTGATGTATTGTTGAATTTCTGTAGCAATAAATATAGTTTTTTTCTCATGTGAGTGAGAACGTAGACCCCTATGGATATCAACAATTTATCTTTTCTAAAAATTGACCAAAAATGTGTACTGTAGGAGAATTGAATATGCCTTTGTTTTTCATCAATGATGCATAGTTCTCAACTCATAAAATTCCAAACATGCACACATACTTTACTACTTGTCACTGCAGAAGAGGGGGATGTGGTCCAAGAAGCTATGATGGGGAAAATAAATGAAAATACAAAAAAATTATAGATAGGAGATTGCGAACAGGGAAAACAAGAATGTAAATGGATTTTACAACCTGAAAAAGAGACATGAAGTCTGTTTCAGATTTTTACAATTTCTTCATTAAGTCTAATGAAACCTACTCAGAATATTTTCATTTCCATGAATTTCAAGAAATACATTCTGGTTTCAACAGACAAATCCACCAAGATTTATTGACCGAGTATGTTCTGAATGTCAACTACAACTGTTTCTTCAACTTCAACTAGGTGCTCAGTCAGAACTGTAGCTCAATCGTCATCTTCGCTCTAGGAAACAAAAATCCCACAAATTACCATTTTGATGTGATTGTCATGAACCAAGTAGAATAATGTTTATTTATGCTTAGTTTCAAATCTATCGTCTTGGCATTTTTGGCCTTGGTACTAAACATAGGGTAAGATTGAGAAGTTGCAGTATATCACTTGCCTGGTGGAATAACAAAATATGGCCATGTCCTTTTTTTTTTTTTTTTTTTTTTTTTTAAATATACTGGCATTTGGGACAATTGGGAAAGAATAGAAAAAGAAGTATTTAATTTTGATTTAACCAATTTCTCAAATCACTGTCTCGGCAGTTTGCACAGAAATTGAACTCCAGTTTCCTTGACAAATTCTTCTTTGTAAAAGTGTCGGAATGCATCAGCCAGAATAGAGTTATTTCTTTCTCAAGTGTGAAATATGAGGTTTCATTGTTTCCTTATGTCCAATCAAAAAAATCTAGATCTTCCTCTGGGGTAACAAATTATTCTCTGGTGAAATTTCATCATATATGAAATAAGTAGTCTCCCCCCCGGTATTGGAACCTTAGATGAATTTTCATTGGTTGAAAAATGGTCGGTATCCCAAATATTTTGAGCTGTTGCTGAATCTTCTTTGAATTATTTGAACTAGCGCCCTCTTTTGTGGTGACAAAAACCGAGGTCTTAACTATCAACATGAATTGATAAAAAAATAAAATGTACTCAAGTCACATAATCCATGCAGATCAAAACAAAACTAAATAAGGTGAACACGAAGGGAAATAGAAACCATCGTATTCTATATTTAAAACAATAGTTTTTTTTAGTTGTGAGATTACAAATATTAAAAACAATTCCAACTTTTACAAAATATTCAGAAAACGATTTATCAATATTAAGAAACCTTCAAACTCAGAATTTGTACAGTTTTAATCGATGAAAATGATATTGAATGTAGAAAAACTGAGTCAAAATTAATAAATAAGACTACAACGAGGAGGGGGAAGGTTCAAGTTTATTGTAAGTCTTTTCTATAACAGCTATTTGGATTTTGTCCAGAGATTAATTCATTAAAAGGGTTTAAAAAAAACAAAAACAAACAAACAAAACAAAACAAAGATCTCTCAAAGACTAAGGCACCAACTAAAAAGAACTCATTTTCAGAAGTGTAAATACAGAATCGAGTTGATTGGAAGTTCAAGTGGCCTTTCGTCTGACGTTAAGCCCGATATACAGTCAGGTGACTGAACTTGCGGAGGTGTGCGAATATTCTCATAGAAGCAATAAATCATGATTTTTTTACTCCAGTTTCGAGTATATATACAATACATGACCACAGGGTGAGGTTTGGCCCCATTAAAGATTCCATGAATGCTAGAAGCGAAAGCCTGAATAAACGTAGCCTTCTTCGATGAGTATACGCACGCACACACACATAGAGTCGAGCCCGCGTGAAAGTACATAGAGCTTCAAAAATAAGAAAAAGTAGATGACCCCTGCTCAATTACTTTTTCGTAGTTATTTCGATATTTTATAACCTAGACATTCTTCGAGCTTTGCCAGGGTGTTAAGTTGATTTTCTTGCACATGGGTTAAGTATGATTTTCTCGCACATGAAATCTAGTTCGAACAACTCAATTATGCAAATGGTTCCATTTTTACCTGCGTAGTTTCTACCGGTAGGAATAAATCTTGAGAAATACGTTGGATTTTCAAGCACTACAATTCTTTAAAACCACCCACCTACTAAATATTTGAAATTCCAAGAGCGTAAAGGCGCTTTACACAGATGGCACGCCCTGTCAGTAGTTTAATTTGACCGATGTCGGAGGAGCCATCAAACTTAAATAGTTTTAAAAACTTGCAATAAATTCAGAAATGATAGATTTTAAAATGTATAATATGGAAAAAAAACTGATGCAATTCGGAATGAACCGACAAGTCGCAATTAATTATGAATGAAACGAAAGTGTGTGACTGTACAGTGACAATGGAATGCGATGCATATGCAATGGTGATGAAAATGCACGATGGTATGTACAGTTTTAAAAAAAATGAAATTGGGAAAAAACAAGAACAATGAATGGCTAAAAAGAAGGGTTAGTTAAATAATAGTAGAATTAAGGTACTTTTAACCAATCTCTAAAAAGGATTAACAAGTTTCAATAATGAAGAGATTAAAGAAGCAAACAAATTTTTTAAAAGCGTCATAAAAAATCCAAACCAAACTTAGCTCTCTAATTAATCGAAAACCTTACAGACAGAGATCAAATAATATGGATAAACTAAAAAAGTTAATTTAAAAACGAAAATATTTTCATTCAAATTCTGAAAGAATTAACTTTATTCTCGTTGACGCAGGTCGTAAGAAGGTAAAGTTAAAGTACGAAAAATTCAACCCTTAAATCTCAGGATAGCTCACAATTTCGCAACGAAGGTTGTATCTACATTCTATGATATAGTATTATTAAACGATTATAATAACAATGACATAAAAAGAACAAACAAAAACCGTTTCAAAATATCCCCCAATGTCGTTTCAAATGTACTTAAATACAGTTCAGAACTCAGAAAGTTAAACAATGATGATGAACGATGTTATTGAATGCTTGTTTTGACAAGAACAATGTGCCTTCGTTTTCATTTTCGACAAATTGAATACAAACTATACAGTACAAGTGAAATATAGACAAAGCAAAATAATGAAGAAAATATGATGCGATAATAAGCAGTATAAAATAATTAACAACAACAGTTATGGTGACAAACAACAACAAATAACAGAGCGTTGCTGCGTGAATGATACTGATCACTGCTGATGATACTATTATACACACATTTTAATATATTTGAAAGCAAACTACGGATTCTGCGATAAATAAAAGTCCTGGCAGCGAGTAGGAACAAAGTAAAGTCCTACCTGGTCGTCTAAATGAAGCCTAGCTTGTAGAAGTGAACGGGCGATGTGTACAAAGCAATGTTTCTCCGAGATATACCTGGCTTTTAGTCCCAAGTAGGACATTACGTCTGCTACTCTGCTCGGAACTCTTCAGCGCGTGGAGGTATGCTTTTCAAATGAAAACCATTTATAGCGTTCGGTAATTCAGCTAACTAGAAGTCATTCATGGCCGATCCCCTTCTTTTTATGAGGGACACTGGCGACTACAATTGATAAACAAAACATAAAAAATTATCTCCAATTGAGACAATGTAATTTGCAGAATACATATTCAAGGATCTTTTTCAAAACCTAGATTTTTAAAAAAAGCATTTAATCAAGATTTTATATTTAAACTTCAAATCAATGGAAAGCATCATTACTATTAAAAGTTCCTTCAAAAATATACAATGCTTTAACTTTACACTTCTTTCGTATTCATAAATAAACAAAATGTGTAAATTTAATTATACCCAGTCTCTGAAAGCTTTCACGTGTACCATTACACAATGCAAAAATTAGATCTTCACCTCTGAGGAATAATGATACTAATTCTTCTTCATAATAATGATAATGATAACTAGCCAGATCCTAGGAAATTCAATGAATGTTAACTAAAATTATTCAGTATTTCTCTTTTGTCACTCTATACCAGTATCAGTTCACTTTCTCCCTTATCCCTTCCAATCTATGTTGCTCATTCATGATTTTATCTAAATAAACGTAAACAAGGATTAGTTTCATATGCAAACATTTTCTTACCCCCTCAGTAAACTACCTTTCTTTCCCACCTCTCTTCCCACACTTTTATTGAGTACCTTTCCCTCTCTCTTTTCCCACATTCTTTTTAGTCTAAGTCTCTCTCTCTCTCTCTCTTCCTACTCCTTCAGTAAACTACCTAACTCCTTTTTTGTCCCATTTTCTTTCTACCCTGTTACTATACTACCTAATTCCAGTTTATAATAATAAAATGATAGTTTTAATGAAATAAGTGAGAATTTTACTCTGCTAATTCATAGTAAAGATAGCAAGAAATATATCTTCATAAAGAATCACTCTGTTTTGCTAAACTGAATTGAATCTTAAAACTAATTTTTTTACAAACTTGTAACTCCATGATGTAACAAATATGAAGATACATATGAGGAGAATCAATTCCAGATAACTGTCTTGGGGTCTTTAGTCTGCTTGCTGCAAATTTCTGCATTCCAAAATTCTCCTGATTTGACCGTTACAACCGATCAGGTCATAACAATAATGTGCTGTATCAAGCTGAATAATAGTATGATTATGTGCCTGCACATTTTACTCTATTCATCTGTTATTTCCTCGGTAAAGATATAAGTGTCATTTAAATTAAGCTGCAATTAATTTTGAAATGAATATGCATTTAGTTAATCTCAGTATCTTCCTTTCTATGCATTGCTATATTTTCCTTACAATGATTAATTTGGCATGGTATTAATTAATGCAAAATATTTCAATGTCCCGTTTTTAAGTGCTTATTTTTCCTCTGCATACTTGATCTCTTATTATCATCATTAAAGCATCGTTATTGTTGGATATATATTTCGGGTTCTCCATGTTTTCATTTCAGTCAATTCTCATCGGCTTTCCAGTAAGAGCATCAAAACCAAATTCTTTGATTAGAATAAAAAGGAAAACTCTCTGATTTTTCCATTATTGTAACTTTTGATTGTGAATGTTGGAAAATACACACAAATGATAACAAATTTCATTTAAAAACCAGACTTGATATTAAAAAAAATACATAAAAGATAGCAGATCTGACAAAATCAATGCTTGAAAATGTTTCCAAAGTCTCCTAATGGTAAGTCCACCAAATTTTAATCTATATCATGATGATTTCATTATTGAATATTTGTGGGTTTGTTACCACAATACATCAAAAACAGTGCATTGTTATACAATTTCTGTCAGCATAATACCCTTAAAATGGTAAAACTCAGAAAATAAAGGCATTACCACTTTAATTGGACCACTGAGTGATTAAATTGATTAAATATCAAATTGACGAAAAGACTTTGTCCAAGGGAGATAACTCCAGGTCTATTAATTACCAGTTATAGTTCTTTATGATAAAATAAAAAGAATGAGCAAATAATTATAATATAAATTCTATAAATAGGAACCCTGAAATGCCAAAGCCAGCTTTTAAGTTAATATGCATAAAAACATTGAATTGTTTGAAAAAAGAAATAAAGCAGCAAGAGTACCTTGATATAGCACAGTTCGCTATATAATATAAGGCTTTCTTAGACCCAAACATCCACATCATAAAGGAGGACTACTGTATTTACTTTTATCATGTCTCAGTATGTGTATGACAGTATAAGGCATTCAAGATATTAAAGATATACAAGATGCAATTCACTTTATGATTTCTTTTTGGCATATCAAAATTGCCAGCATCAGTACTCTTGCACTTCTGGATCATTATTGAGTAAAACTTATGAATTGTTTATCCCTTGGGTTGAGTATGGGTAACTGGAACCATGGAAAGTGAAACCGTAGATAAGGATGGACCATTTTAACTTATCAGGTTTATTTTTAACAATTTGAATATGATATTTCTCAAGATCCTCCCAAGTCTTTTAAATAGCGGATGTTTTCTAAATTTGTTGTCAATTCACCAGTGGACTGCTCACATGCAAACTAGCTTGTGTTTAAAAGGAACATATGTATAGATCTGATTATATCAATGACTAAGACGGAACAAGAGGATTAATTTTTGAACTTATCACAGTTTTAGATTATATAATGAAATGTTGGCATCATTTCTGAGCTGGTTATTTTTTTTCAGTCATAAGGCAATGAATCTAAACAATCAAGCCTTTAGTCAAAATTCACTAAGCCTAACTTCTTCTTGTTACTTTTTGAATGGTAATAAACTGTCAACAGAGGTTTTCAAGCTGATTGGCTAGCTGGCTATGTATATATTGTATCTACATACTCCACTGATAGAGCCAGAGGGCTGAAAATTTAAGAATTTACTCCTTAGTGTGTCTAGAAAAAGCGATTTTTTTTGTTTTTTAAAATAACCCTCGGTAGGTTTTTAGTAGAGGATATGTTCAATTTTCAATGTAAATTTATGCTAAATTGGTTTCTTTGTCTGTGTGTGGCAGCATTCATGCTTGTTTTTCTTTTGAAAACTCAGACTTTTTTTTGAGATTACTACCCAACAAAAGATGAGACTTATCTATTTATCACCCCTCTTTTAATTGATCTTCATCAACAAAGGATGCTGCCAAAAGGTGTTGGTCACATGACAGTTTTTATCGAGTAACCCACCTTTTTCTTTAATTTTATTTCATATCTATTAAGCAAGCAGTATGGATTGGGAATAGAGAATAAGATCCTGATGAGATTTGAATTTATATCTTGTATCCTTGACACTGACTTGGAATCCTGGAAATTTCCTGGATCTGCCTCTGGACAATGTGTGAACAGGTTTCAGCTTCTACCTAATTATCTGTCTTTGAGATTATATTGTTCATTTGTTAATGTTTGTGAACCAATATTGTATCTCTTCACATTTATAAACTCATATTACCATATTTTGTAAAAAAGAATTATTGTTTTATATTGAAGTTCAACTTTTTTAATTTGAAGCTAGAATGTTGTTGTTAGAGATATGTAATAATTTGAGTTCTGACTTGTTCCTTAAAATTCAAACTGTTCAAAAGTGTTAGGTATGGATGCAATATCACAGGAAAATCGACATCTGAGAAATTGAAAAAATCTAGCAAAAATCAGCATATTATTTGATTTTAAAAGAAATTCTCAATACTTATTCATCAGATGAATAGATAAATCTCCATTCCAAATATCGGAAAAGAGGAACTTTGTTTTATGATTCCTACAATTTTGGTGATTTATTTTATTTATACTTTAGGGCTGCTAAATTATATTAGCCCCTAAAATATAAATTACCAGGATTGATCTAAGGAGATAAACAAGGTTAGTACACAGTTAGTTGGATTGTTAACAAAACACAGAAATAAGAACAAACAAAGAAGTAAACAGGAGTGCCAGGTTTAATTCATGAGTGAATAAGAATAAATGAGGACTGGAGTTTCTGCCAACACAGATATGTGGTGGGATCTACCATGATAAGATGTAGAGATAGGAAGGATGAAGGGAAAAGAATGTCACTAAGTAAATGTGAATTAAAGACTATAAAATGTCCATCAGTATGGTCATCCTAGTTGAAGCCACTAAGAAGTTATCTTAGGAAGTCCGACCTAACTACGATGAGAGTGCTCAACTTGGATAGGATGTGTTCTTGAGATGAATATGTGATGATGCATGTGTAGAAAGAAAGTATATATAAAAACTATACTAACTACCCTAACTAAAGAGAGAGAGAAGAGACAAGCTTTCCTAAAGGCCATTGGAAAACATGGAGGAGAGAGAGAGATTTACCGCCACAGTTTAAATATCGTAAAGATAACAATCAGCTATCTTATTGGGTGGCTCTGTGTGACGTCAAAGAGAAAGCGACAAGGAATTTACCATTTCTACAGAGATATAGGGGTTAGAAGTAGATCCTTTCCAAAGGGCAGATAACTCTGTATGTGTATGATTTTCTTTAGCTGGAAAAAGTGGGCAATACAATACAATATACATTTCATTGATTTCACACATTTAATTGATAAATCCCTCAAGATATTAATAATGTTTATCTTTTTTAGAAAAGCAGTCCAACCTGCTCAAACTGGAAGTCTTACTTTTTGAATTAAGAAATAGGAAAATTTAGTAAAATATTTTTCTTCTTGGCATTTTTTTTTAGTTTTGTTTGATTGATCTGGAAAAAAATTTCAACTCAATTTTTAGATTTTACATCATTTTATTGATTACTCACATTTCAAGCAGTTGTAGAACACTTTTCTAAAAAAATGTAAACGTAAATAATATCTCAGGGGATTCATCTGTTTGATGTGTAAAAATCAGTGAAAACTGCAATGTATAAATAAGGTAAATTATCAAAAGAATAAACAGTCGGGTAGGAATCATGTAAAAATAATCCTCTTTTCCCATATTTGGAATAGAAAATGATTTTATTCTAAATTCGTACTTCAATGAAAAAAAAAGTATCGAAAATTTTATTGAAATCGAATAATATGCTAATTTTTGAAGGATGTCAGTGACTCCAAAATTGTAAGTAGAGATTTTGCTCTGTAAAACAATCAAGTACTCTGTCATATTTCAAAATTAGATTTTCCTTCCTTTTCGAATTTGAAGAAACAAATTACGTATATCAATAAGATGTTTTAGATGGAACGTTTGATAATCCGGCAATAGTCTTGCTGTCAGCTATATCCACAAGTGCCAACTTTAATTTGATTTGTAAAATAATTTAGTTTTTTTCACCAATTATAATCGACTATAAATAGAATGTCAATGCGAGTAACGTCCCTTGGCTCTATTTCCCAAGGGAAGTAACTTCCCTTCAAGTGACACGATTCCTGTTTTCACTTGACAAATAAGTAAAATGACGTTTTTTGAGCAAGCTATACAACAAACATACTGTAATTACTAATTATGTATGAACATTTATCACAAATACAAAAACTGGTGATAATAATTGGAGTAGGACTCCTCTGAATTATACTCCTCAGTGTGGCACCAGGCGAAAAAGACGCCTATTATTGGAAGGGAAAAAAAATAAATAAATAGAAATTATTGCCGAAAAAAAGTAAAAGCTAATCGATTGGGGGCCTGAAGAGAATCCTTTTTTTTTCAGAATCTTTGTCTGTCTTCCTCCGCAGTATGTCGGTCGCTAAATGGAAAAAACCAGCTATAAAGTTCTGTCTTTTTGTTCTTGCACGTTTTCCGTTTATAAATGCTTTAACACTATTGATGCTTCTCGGAGAGCGAGCTGCACATGAAAGGTAAGAAAAATTCAATTATTTATTTGTTTATTTACTCGTATCATATTTAATTTTCATGTGCGATTTCTTTTACAAGCTATAGTAATGAAGATTTAATGCTTTTTTACACTGAAAAGAAAGAGATGATTATTGATGGAACGCCCTTTTTTTGCTCTGGATTGATAGCGTTCGGGGCATTATTCTTCCAGCTTAATAAGCATGGCCTATGGCTTGAGTTATTATTTCATTATATGTTCTTTTAAAGTCTAGAGTTTCTCCTTCTTGATCACAACTTACCATTCTCTTATCAAACTCGAAGAATTCGTACAAGATAAACATTTATTTCTGCTGATCATTTGTTTATTTTTGTAGGATGGAATTGAAATTGATTCCAGAATTTTTATTTAAAACAGTCAAATACATCGAAAATACTGTGACATGGTATGAAATACATACTTATTTTCGTGCCTGCATCGAATTCATGAAATCGTCTCGTAAAAGTTAAATAAAATGAAAAGTAAAGTGAAGTGAACGTTTATTCTCAAAAACAAAATGTAGAGCAAAAAGTCGCCTCCTGCGTACGTTTCTGTTATTAGAAGCAGATATTCGTTGTAAAGTAAAAAACTTCACGATCTAAAATACTCATATGCATTGGTATGTGGGAAATACTATCTCCATGGGTTTGGTTTTTATTATTCTAGAAAGCATCCAAACTCATAGCCTTAACTCTTGGAAATCATACTTCCTCCAACTGACCAACATTTTTCCTTCTTTCTCCCTGTTTTACTTCAATTCATTCTGTTGTGGTTTCTTTTTTTTTCGCTCAACACTCAGCTGATTTGAGGGATCAAGATATTTCTCCCTTTTAGAAGATGCCCAGCCTCAACTGGTCTCTACATCTTGAGCCATGTTAATTACATTATATACTTTTAAATAGCTGTTAGCTAATCAAGCATTGAAATTTTGTGGATCTTGGTAAGATGATGTGTTTTGCTGTTCATCATTCCAATTCAGTCCCTGATCCTTTCTTTCTGTTTCATCATATTTTTTGTTGAAAGGATAATTGTAGAAATGGTATAAATATGTTCCTATTCAATTCAATGACTAGCTTCTTTCTTTGGGATATTAACAAATAACCATGGAAAAATAGATCAGCTTGAAAAGTCTGTTCTGTTTTATTATCCTTCTGAAATTCCAAGTCTTTTCTCTTTTTTTTCGTCAAGATTAAAAATGTATCTTTTTGTGATTTTGATACTTCATACCATTCATCTATCAAAGAATTTATATATCTAGCATTTACTGTTTTCAAGTAATAGCAAAAATATTACCTTAATTCATCTCAAGTTAAAAGAAATTAATATTTATTTTAGATTTGATTAGTGATAACATTTTATTTGGGTGAATCAAAACAATCAAATTCATTGTTGTCAAACTCCAGTCCATGTTGGAGTTGACTTTGTTTTTCCATCGTAACAAGAATAAGAACAAGATCAATCTTTAATAAATTTAGGGGAAAAAACTCTTCACTGTTTGTATGTTCCGTCATGTTGAACAAAACAGATACAAGGCGGCTATCTTACCAACATAGCCAAACTAAGTCTTATGTATTTACAAATTTCTTCATTATATATGCAAATCAAAAGTTGCAGTAATCAACTTCAGTTGGAATTAAAGTAGGATTGGAATTTTAACCCGTTGCAGCCAGATTTGTTACTCTAACTTTTTGTTTTCATATACAATGTATAGAAAATAGGTTGGCATGCTTTCTTCCACAGATAACACATGGAAAAACAAAAGCTATCACCTGGATTCTATTAAAGATCTGTTGTGGACTCATTATAGATGTTGTAAGAAAATACTTCTGCTATTAATAGTAAAAGAAGCACTGCTACTGCATGCAAATGTCTCCACACTTTGATTGAATTATAGGAGAGAATCTCAAAGAAAGGATGATGGCTGTTTATAATTATTTTCAAGTTTTGAGAATTCTTTGAAATCTATCATCTTATATACCATCAAAATAAAATCAAATAAAGATCTCAAAAGCTAGCTAGCAAAAGATTTTGCTTCAACCAAATTTATTCATTTTCAAGGCAGCGAGTTTACAGAATTAACAATCTCCCAAAGGACCTAGAGCCAATGTTGTTGCTGTCAAAAAGCTAGCGTTGCTGATTAAGAAATACTGGTGCTTTGACATAACAAAACAAAATTAAAGCAGTGGCATTTGTGATTCCAGTAAGGGCCAATAAGCTAGGAGTGCTCATCTTGAAGATATTCAACAGAACATATTGTTATACAGACAATCATCTCCAAAGAATTATTCTGCTCTAATTTGGTTAAAGTTTGATAGTTTTAGTGGCTTTAAAAAAGCCACATCTTGAGTGTAGCTCATGCATGTGGTCTCCACACCTGAATCGTAATGTAGATACTATAGAGAGGGTTCCAGTATTGTGTGATTCATCATACATAGATATTTCAGAAATTGAACCTGGAGGCTGTAGATATTGGACATTAGGAAGGTGATCTTCTGGAGGCTTACTGCATTATGGACAATATACATAACATTGATCAGGATTGCTACTGTAGTAAGTGCCCTAACTAGAAAATGTTCACTTCTATGTTCTTTACCACAACAGGAGGCAACAGGAATTAGAAGACATTCATTCTCTTCTAGAGTTTTTTGGATATGGAATAACCAACTAGGAAATACCTTTAAAAACATCCTGAAATATGTACTCTCAGGCAAATTTGATTTTAAATGTATGTACTAACCTTTCTGAGTTAAAAATCTAAATTTACCAAGTTGATTTTTCAAAGAGTTATGGCCTATGACACAGAAAAGTAACCTCAACCAAAGAAGGGCCTATTACCAGAAAATAAATTGATAACTATTGTCCTAGCAAAGGCAAGCATTAACTTGGGGATGCATACTTCTCATTATTCCAACTCTTCATTTTAGTATGAAATTGTTTAATCTTTGAGCATTGGATTTTTTTTTTAGGCCCAACCGAAATCTATGATTTTGAAGCACAAGCCTGAAAAGAGGAAAAAGAGAAGAATTAGTGGCATTTCTTGCTAAACACAACTCAAAATGCTGTATCTTATTCATTAACCCCCTGCTAGATTGGTGGAGACTAATGGAATAGCCTCAAAATGCTATACTCTATTTATGCTAATTTTGTCTTATTTCAAACTTTTGACAGCATTAACGTCTTCCTTTTGGAGGGGGTATCCTGCTAAGATGATGGCCATAAAAACTTATAGAAATAAGATCTGAGGTTTACAAGGATTACAAAACTGATGCATGGAACAGAAATTGGAAGTTTATTATCAGCATCCATACTCCATTAGGAGTTGTATCTTAAGAGATGGGCTGCTAACTTCTTCTTTGGGCAAAGCTGCAGAAATCTGACTTGACTGATCTGGAACCAAACCAAGAAGTTATACTAGACTGACTGTTTAGGAGAAAGGTTGAAATGTTTTGATTCTCCAAGATCAAATTGTTGTTAAAATATGACTGCAAACTAACTCTACAAATTTAGTTTCTGGTTGATGAGAAAAGAAAATTCAACTTCATTCATTTATGTTTTTGATTTTTAGGCTTTCATACTTTAAAATTATGGATGTTAACTTTTGTTGGGGATTTCTGTCCAGTCTTAGAAATTCAGGAAGAGCTTTATTTTTAACTGAGGTTTAAGGCACTTAAGTAATTTATGAAATAGTTGGAAAATAATCTTGATGAGTGTTTCTTTCTCAGCTGATATTTCATATTGTCTGAATTTCGTTGGATGGTGTGTATTAATCATTGTGTATGAGATGGTCAGACTATTTTCTTTGTCTATATGTTCATTCATTCACAATGTTCGGGCCAGGTACCCTCCTGCCTTCGTTGGGTGTTCATGGTTTTAGAATGTAGAATCACTTCCTATAAAACATGCTATTAGACTAAATACATCACAAACCTTCCTTATATATATTTTCCTATACATGGTGTTCAGTGCCTAATCTGGAGTTACTTCCCTTTGATAGGATGATCTCTTTATATGCGTACTCCAATGTTCTCTAGGAAGTGATTCCACATTCTAGAATTGAGAACACTCAACAAAGGCTGGAGGGTACACAGCCGAAACATTGTGAATAAGTGAAGATGAACTTTCACAGGAATCATAGTGAATAGAACCAGTCTAATTTGAGAATTTATATTGCTTTACTGTAATTTTTTTTCTGGTACGTTACAGTTATTGCATTTTAATCTTCAAATCTTTTTTATCTAGTTCTGTTTTGTGCCCTAACCCTCTCAAGACTCTTGGGACATATATATCCCAAAGTTTCTATGACTGAACATATATGTCCAGTAGATCTCTTTTGGGAGGTATGTGTCTCGAAAAATAAAGTAAATGGGATTTTTCCAGATTTTACAACTGCAGACAATGACATCCTCAAAGTATGAAACCCACACAGAAACTAGTTTGCATTTACATGACTGAACTAGAATGATATATAATGTGCTAATTCCGTATTTATCATCTGTACCAGGATAAATGTCTTATGTAATAAATGTATCATGATCTTGTTTTTTTAAAATATGGAAAATCTTTTGTTTGATAATAGTTTTCATCAACCATTAAATAAAACTAAGCATTCTTTTGCTTGTTTTTGCCTTTTAAATATTCAAGTAATAAGCACCTTAATAGATTAGCATTGTAATGGGTTTACAGATTATGAGATGCCATTTTTGTCAAATGTTTCAGGACTCTACTAAAAAATGTGTATTTTAGAAAATATCTAGGACAATTTGATTTTGAAAAATTTTGTATCTTTGTTGAATTATCAACTTTGTATTCATATTGTAATATGCATAGAGTAAGTTAAAATTTATCATTATTCCACTTATATTTTACATTTCCAAGATTTAATCAAATTTCTAATGTCTTTTTGTTGACAGTATCTCTATTTATGATTCGAAAAATTTCATTTACTTATTTCTATTTATCTATTTTCAGTTATCCTCCTCTTGACCCTAAAGTAATCTACTTGCATCTTGGCCTCTTTGTTGTTTGTGGAGCTCTGATGTCTGCTTTTTATCAGGCCAAAGCCATGGCTCTCATTTATTCTGGCCAGTTGTTATACTTTGCTTATAATGCATATACCAATGCGGCTATGGGACATGACTGGCTTCGGGTAAGGGAAAATTGCTTATTGGTTGTTAATTCTTGAAGCATGAAATGCTTTTTCCCAGGTACTAAAGTGAATTAGCAATAACTGGAATGATTTTTCTGCTTGAGAATAATCTGTTGGAGAATTCTGAATGTCTGAAAAATTAATAGAAAATTAAATGTCATTCCTTAAAGTTGGATGTAGAGACTCCATAATTATCGTTGTCTGCATATTTTAGCATCTTTGGGGCAAGAGGCACTTGTATATATGATTCTGAAACTTTTGAATCCTTAAAGAATTGAGTATTTTTAGAATGAGTTGCTTTTATAGATGTTGAGTTAAATGAATGGGACAATTGATTAGCTGTTGAATTTGAAAATGTGTTGAATTGTTTCCAGTATCTGACTGACAGAGATGGTAAAAAATGTCAGTCTGTAGAAGTTGGATTGGGCTGTATTCGACTGCTTGCTGTCAATTGATTTGTTGTTGCTGTATCAATGCCTATGATTAATGCAAGCAAGTTGTAGTGAAATGATTTTATGCCTTTATGAAAAATTCATAATAGTGAATGACTGATATTTGGTAAACATATTCTGTTGAAGCACAAAGCCAAATAATCATTTATCATTATGCCTCTAGACCAGAATTGGGATTAATTATTGGGTCTTTCTTTCAAAATTTTTGTTGTATAAACTCAAATTGCTTTCTTAATTTGATGTTTTGTTTTGAAATTTATTTCTAAATGATTTGAACATTAATGATCCAATTTATTTGAAATGATACTTTTATTTTAGATTTATGATAAATGTTACTAAAATTTGTTAGTAAATTAGGAATTATTCACTGAAAGTATTTAAAGTTATGGAATATTTTTAAATTGTTTAAATCATTACTGTATATGCCGGACTGTAAGATGAAGGCTATTTGCAGGATTATCGCTCACTTCCACTCATCTAAACCCCATAACTGTCCATTTCAAGCTCTGGTAGACAGCCTCTTAGTCATAATACCAGTGTATTGAATGCAGTGTAATATTTGCATAGTTTTTTTCCAAAAGGTAGATGTCTATTTTATGTACCGGCATATATGGTAAATTTGTATTTCAAGTTGATTATAATTGTTTTAATGAGTCGTAAGGTAAGTTTATTTCATTTATTTATCTTTTCAGACTCTGATTGCTAGTCGTCATTTTGCTTGTGCTGGTGTGTATCTTGGAATAGCATATTTAACAGATCAGGCTTCGGGGAAGCAGCTACGACATATTTCCTATGCTGCTCTTGGTGCCTACAGTCTAAGCATTGTGATGTCTTTGAATGATAACCAAGAGGCTTATCTAGCCTTCACTCGACACTTTCCGCTGGCTGATATAACTTATTTTGTCATGATGGTAATGCTTGGACTCTGTGCTGTTGCTTTGTTCTCTGGGCCCACAAGATTTCTCAGTAGGGCATTTTTTACCTTCTCATTACTTCTAGCCCTCATGTCTATCTTCATTGACTCAAGACTTTCTTACTGGACAAACTGGAAAAAGGTTCACTATTGGAATGTGATACGTCTCATTTCTGATCAAATATGCATCATTTTGGGATTACTATTATTTGGATTTCATCATTATCCAGGAGGATCAATTAAGATAAATTCATCGTAATACATCAGCAGATTTTTACAAGAAAAAATTTATTATTTTTGGAAGAATTTGTTCTGCTGATAAATCTTTATACTCTGTTTATTTCCTTCCTGTGGTTCTGTCTTCATGGAAATTCAGACAAGATACAATTTTTTTTCAACAATTTATTGCAATTGATAAAGTATACAGATATAGTGATTGAATCAGTGTGGCTTTAGTTTTTATTTTCTAGTGTGTATTCTTAGAATTGTGGGATATTTTTCTTTCAATTCTTTCTGGTTTTTGTTTCAATTTTTACACAATATTCAAATAGTAATCTCTGATTTCCCATAAGGATACATTTACTGCATTTTCACAACTGGCCATTGTGTGAGGTTGAAATTTGCCAGATGTATTGGTCAGCACACAAGGCAGTGCAGTGTTGGGCTTGAAGTTGTTTGGATCTGTGGTTCTCGAGAAATCTAATAAAATAAGATTAAAAAACTAAAGATTAATGAATCTCTTCTTAGTTTCTACAAATTATCTCCCTGGACGTCCACTCTCTAGAATTATGAAAATTTAGGTATAAAATATCTAAATTAGCAATATTAGTGAGAAGAAACCAAAATACTCCGCAGCTGTAGTTTCAGACAAAAAATTATTTTACATGATAATTATTGCAGGCTGCTCCACACATCATAAAGTCTGACCTTTCCAAACATGCACCTTCGAAACAGGCATTGCCGTAATGTGGTTGTTTATTTCCTTTTCTTGTGCCTATACTACCAAGCCAATACAAAACCTCCCGGTCCAAAATCACCAGAAAAATCATGCAAAAGTTGAATCAATAAGGGGAAGGAACAAACAGGATCTCAGCTCAAAATTGTTGATATTGAAAAATTGTTGTTTTATACAAGCAATCAATATGGCTATTTATGGCAGGTTACGCAAATGGCATATAGACTAATATCATTGGTTTGTGTTCACATTCTACCACTTGCTACTTTATTGTATGTTTGCTTTATGAATGTACCAGAAACACATCATAGAAGCAATTAAGTTTCTTTTTTCCTGTGGGTAATCAGAGATTAATAAATAAATAATCTAGTTAGAATCTATAACAAAATTATTATATGTTTCTGGAAAATGTACTGCATCTCAATTTTCTTTTCTATCTTTTTGATATTTTATTTGGATTGTTTACTAATCCATTGTAGTTTGAGTTCACTATATTTCAAAATTATTTAAAACCACATTTATCAAGAATCTCATATTTCATTAGGTGTATCACCTTCAGATATTCAACAAAGTATTTTGTCATTATTAACCAAGAATATGAATAAACGTGATATAATATGGTAAATATGTACATGAACATGGCGTGTATATGATGTGATAGATTCTTTCATGATTCTAAAGACTGATAACATGTCTATTAGAGAATAGTTATTTTCCAAGTGACTTGGAATTTGTCATTTTGTAATATGTTAGTAGATTTATAACAATCGAATTTTATCTATTTTAATTTTTATTTCTAATTTAAATGCACTGATGTAAGCCTTCCTGATATATTTTATCTGTTACTTTCAAGTCCTGGTTTCTGCTGATATATCTCTACTAAAATTTGAAAATTACAAAAAATCATTTAAAAATATGTACGATACATATTGGTGCATAAAAATGATTAATATGTATATACGCATTTAAATTGTATTTGTATTGAAATGATATACAGTATTTATCTTTTTTCCATGAGTGATGCATTTTTAGTGAGGGGTGATTTTGATCTGTATTTAATCATTATTATTCTTATGTTAAACGCTGTTAATTTTCTCTTCTAAGCCTCTCCGTAAAAATAACAAGATCAAATTTAGTTTAAATTACATGCAAGGCTAGCTAGCTAGCTATATATATGGCTTCACAAACAAAGATTTTTAGAGGGTTTTCAATGACAATGGGACCTTGGACAGCGGGGCCTGTATGTATACAGACGCACAATGTTACGAAATTTGACAGCTACTACCACATGTCCTCTTACATTTCAAATTCGAGACAGCCTGATGCCATTCCTCTGGTGTTTCGTTTGAATTGTCCTTCTTCCGGTGACTCGGCACTTGAGTGGCTTATCACCATGTGCCACGAATCCTTAGATTCCTTAGACAAAAGAGTGGTAAACCATTAGAACCTAGATGTATAAACCATATATAATGTGAATCTTTGCAGTATTCAACTTTTTTCATGTTACACATTTTCTAATGTGTTTGTGTCATATATACTCATGCACAAATGTATATCCTATAGATAAAACTGAATTTTGAGAGAACATGCTCTTATCTCTATCCAAATTGATTGTAACAATGAAAATATCTAAAATTGGCTCCTATTTAGTTGCCAAACTGCATTATATAACGTCTTACTTCTTTTGATTGTGTCAAAACAATTTCCTTATAAAAGAGCAGCTTGTGTGCAAGTATTTATCTTTCTCCTTTTTAAGAATATTACAAGTGGAATATTTTATGTGCATGTATATATAAACCATTACTTGAGTATCTTTTCAATTAGATAATATTAGAAAACATTAACCAGAAATTCTCCATAACCTTATTGCTCATAACACCTGATAAAACATACATAATCATGTCATATTTATAAAATCAGTGATCTGTATAGAAAAACTGTATTTTCGAATACATAAACAGTAAATTTAGATTTACATGATTATATGAAAAGTTATGTAAAACGACCCACTGAAAAAATTTTAGCAGAAAATTCAATTCTGATAGTTCATTAACCAAACTAATATAAAAACATACATATAGTTTATAGGTTTAAGCATTTGAATTTACTGTTTTGTAAAAAAAAAATTCATTACTTTTTTCCCCCTTAAATTATTTCCACTATGATCACTAATGTCAACACTGCAATAATATTTACAGAGGATACAGGCATCTACTAAGCTTAGCATAGAATGGTGCGAAATCACAAGTGTGGGACACACAGTGAGGATTGAACTCGCTATACTGTAATGATCTGCTAGACTAACTCATTTACCATTGCCCCATGTCAAAATACATTATACAAACTTGGCATGATATTATGAGTAAATTCCTTTGAACATAACTGGGCTGACATAACAAGGAAATTGGACAAAAACTCTGAGAGGCAAAGGTCCTTACTATGTAACAAATGGTTCGAACTATATTGACTAATCTGGCTAGAAAGCTGAGTGCTTAATCTTACAAATGATTACTTGTGTTCTTTCATATATTCCATGCAAGTACATTGCATCAATCAAGTCATGAAATTATCTGACACAATAATAGTTTTGTCCAAATTGAAATAATTTCTATGAATTTAGAAAGTTTCAAGTGAAATATGATTGTGATATATCTGTATATATACACAAAGGTAACTCTGCATATATGTGTGTGTGTATATATATATATATATATATATATATATATATATATATATATATATATATATATATATATTTCTGAGATATTCTTATAAGGAAATTGTTTGTTTACCCAATGGCATGTAAATTAGATAAGGTTTATTAATCCGCTTGACTCTTACTAATATATAATATGCATTTTCTAACATTAGGTCACTTGATTAAACTAGTATCTTATCATTTCATGATGACATCATATAAGGCTGTGTTGATGCAAACTTCCTAGATTAAAGTTGATCTGAGAGTAATTTGATCAAAATATTGTGAACTTAAAAGTACAAAACAAAAATCTGATGTAAATAAGTCTCCAGCGGTTTTATTTTATCATTACTGATGTATTTTTTTATTTGATTATTGATGTCTTTTGAAAAACCTTTGTTTGTTTTCTTTCAAATATTATCTTATTTCTTTTCCAATTTGAATTTCATGGTGTCAAACTGTTACAAAATAGTGACACACACCAGTGTGTGCATGTAAGGGTGTGTATGTGTGTATATTTATATATACACCCCCCCCACTGATCTCATTTTCATTTTCCTCTTCAATGTGATCATGACTAAGATTTGTTTATAACATTGCCAAAAAATTCTTTTTAGAAATAAATTTTTATACTGTTTGTTACAGACTTTTCTTTTTAAAAATAAAGCCCTTTTTAAAAATAATTTTGTGCCATTCTTTTCATCCACAGTCGTGAGGCATTGAAAAGGATTCATTGAAGAAAAAGATTCATTCTTGAACAAACCAATTTTGCTGAAGTGCCTTTTAACAACTTTGAGTATTTGTACTTGTGGGCATATGTCAGTTGTCGAGGAACCTTATAATAAGAGGATTGGAGTTTTTTAAGTTCCAAATTGTTGAACCTTATTACAATACGCTATTCTACAAAGTAATAATTGCAAAACAAACGTCAGTGTAATCGTTGATCACAAAATTTTTTAGTTTTTCAAGGTGCAGTGTGCTAATAAATATTTAATTTAAAGAATGCATTTGCTCTTTTGCAGTCAATGATTTTGAACATTAGTCATTTTATTTCCTCTTGCTGAACTTATTATTTATTTATTATGGATTTTTTATTTATGATATCCTGGATTTTTTTTGTGCTGATGTTATACATAATTCTTTAAATTTCTTATTAGCTTTTTAAAGGCAGTAAACTAATGTTATCTCTGTGATAAAAACTGAAAATAAGAGACAATGCGTCAAATAGTTTTATGGCTTGTGTACAAAATTTCCTGAGACCTATCTACCTCCAAATTTTTAAAATTTAATCCTCTTTTATGTTGTATCCACTTTTGATAGCATGATAATTTCAGATATAAATTCTGAGGTTCCAAAAACTCTTTAGTAGAGGTAAATTTTTTAAGTATCTTACAAAAATTGGTGTTGTCATAAGATTTATCTGTGTAATAGCAGCGATCTCTTGTTGTGCATCCTAAGAAAGAGAATAGGAAAGATTTTGACAACATAATCTATGATATATTGCTTCACAACATTGAAATAAACAATGTATGTATCTACATATTTATATTTCAATTTTCTTTTCACTGAAAATGATGGACAAGAAGCATCTTTTTAATTTCTCACTCATCTTTTCTTGTTTTTGTACAAGTGAATGATATCTGGTTTCAGTGTATATAAATACTTTCCGAGGATAGAGTGTATCTGAATACATTGAAACCAGAGCGTCATTCACCTGTACAAAAACGAGAAAAGATTAGTAAAAACTTGAAATTATGCTCCTTGTCCATCATTTTTAGCGAAAGACGTATTAAAGAAAATGTGCTGCCAAATTATACATGTATGTATATTTTTGAACATGAATATAGCTCTGTTACATTGTCTCTTACATAATCATTACGAAAAAAATTCAATTGATTCTCTTTTAATCAGATATCATTGATTTTTTTTTTTTTTTTCCAATGGAGATCTTTTCAGCTCTTGGCATAGTAAACTCAAGTTGACTACAACACAGATGAATGAAGACTTCAAAGTAAGAGCATTGTTCAGTTTAACACAACTGAAACAAGCGCACTTATGCTCTCTCTCTCTCACACACGCACATGCACACACAACTTTCAGATGATTTTCATGTTTTCTACTTTTGTTATAACCAATCAGAATGTTCTTTCTGCCCATTTTCGATGGAATTTTGATATTTGTTTTTATGACCTTGTTAAGTTTAAAAAAACAATACTATTTGAAATATGGTTAAAAAAATGGTATATTTTTTGTATTTATCAAATTTGGATTTTAACTATGAAAAAATAAAGTTTATGAGTAATTTGCGTCCTTTATTGAATTTTTTTTCCTGTTTTTTTGTCAGATATTAGAATGATGAATCCAAAAGAATATCATGTGTAACTCAACATCCTGATGGATCTTGATAAAGATATATGAATGTCAGATAGATCAGAAATGTTGCTTTTAACTTGTTCACTGTCACAGACAAACTTAGCAAGTCATCAGTCCAGTGCCATAGATGAAATAAGTAACACACTAATGTAAGTTTTTTTTCATACATGGACGTATTACATTTGAGCAAGTTTGTATCGACTCAACTTTTCATCAATTTTTCTTGTTTCCATCATGTTTTATGAAACTTGCTTGAAAGAAAAATTGCATCCAAATTAAACATTATTCAAAGTACTATATTACATTTTCTGTGCTACATATTAGTTGATTTGTATGAAAATAAAATCGTTTGAAATATTCAATGAAGACTTTCCATTTTCATCAATTTTTTTTTTTCGAGAAAACCCAGCACAGGAATTACAGTGTTAGGAAAAATATACTTGGCAATGAACTGGTTAAACTCACCCACATTAAGAAGTTAGATAATAAGTAACTTATTGGCATGTGTAGTGTATAGCAATTGTGATTTAGAAGGTGACAAAGCATTTTGAATTCTCTTTTAAGTTTTAACATGCTCAAGGGAAGCATGGATGAGGATTTCTATCTAAATTTCCTTTGCAACTTTATGCTAATGTGGGTGAATATTGTTTTTAAAACTTGTTAGGCTTACAGAATGAATCTAAATATAATAGATTTCGATACGTGATATTTTCAATGTGATATATTCATCACATATATATAAGAATAATCGGGAATCTCTTGTGTGATCAAGGTCAGTGTTTTAGCCTCCCTCGAACTGGTGCTCTATGGAACATTTCTCAACGAGCAACTCAAAAAATGCCAAGAACAGTTAAAGCGAATCCGATGGTAACTCTAACGGAGATCCAAGATTTGAGAGCAGATGGTACTTTGGGTAGTAAAAGAATTATTAGTAGTTTTGACAGCACCCTTCGTCACAGCCAGTTACCTGCTTTATTCCACTATATAATGAGAGCACGAAAAATCAGTCTCGAAAGAAACATTTTTCTATTTTGTCAAAAGTTTTAGTTGATTAAAAAAAAAAAATCTGTTAGTATAAATCTTTCTGTATACAGTAGTAAGAAAAATTAATGTGTGTGAATGCTTCAATGTATATGTCTTGAAAGAGAAGTATTTAAGTTGAGGATAAAAATTGAAGTAACTTTATTCCCCGAATATTGACAAGACTGTATTCGGTAGACCTCATTTGTCATTACTTTTAAGACTATTTTATATTTCATTTTGAATATAATAAAAAGAACAGTTTATGTGTGACAGTATTTTATCAAAAAAAAACAAAAACAAAAAACAATCTAAAATCAAAATGAAACTTCCAAGCCAAAAAATAGCCATTTGAAACTTGAACTTTTGTGAGGGGTGCAAATTTTAAAACTTGTAGGAGCACAGTCGTACCTAGCAGTGCCACTGATATACATGATGGTAAATAATCCCCATGGGACGAAACTGGTGTTCAGGGTCGGACCTAGGATTCTTGGTATGCCGAGCAAGCTGGATTGGGCTTAGTGACACCAGTTCCAACACATCATGCAAGTGAATCTAAGATATTTCAGTGAAAAAGTCCTCCTTTGAGAAGTAGGATTGAATCATTGTTTTTTTACATCTTTTATTTCCAGCATTTGGAAACACAAATGATAGAAAGTGTGATATAGATCTCTCAATTTTTGCACACTCATTTGTCTCCAGGCTCAATTGTTGTTGCTCTATAGTCACTCCACGATATATATATATATATATATATATATATATATATATATGTACATATGTGTGTGTGTATTTGTGTATATGAAAATTGTAACCATGGGAAATAACTGAATGTTACCTTTTGTAGTTAGATTTTAGTTTATGTTACTGTATTGTTCTGTTAACATGTTCAACAAGTGATTTGTTTATATTCCTATTAGCTATCCCCATTTTGAAAGACTACATGGGTCATTTGATTTTCTCTATTCACCCCCCTTAATGTCTTGGGGTATGTCTACCTGGTCATTATTATCTCGCAAGAATTTTATGAGTTCGTCGCAGTGCTTCATTTTTGAGGATTTGCTTGTTTCGTATTATGATGAAGTGTTAATGTGTGTGTGTGTATATAATATATATATATGTGTGTGTGTGTGTGTGTATATATGTGTATATATGTATAAAAAATCAATTGACTTATTATTCTATTGGTAGACTGAGGAGAGATCAACTTACCACATAGACTGTACGACTGACCTCAGTGGTCATCATTTCTAGGTAATTTTCATAGTGGTTGGCCACAATTTACATTAAGGAGCTGAAATTCAGCATGTGGGTACATCTTCTCACGGTGAAGACCACAAACTATATTATGTTGACATCTGAGGCCATTCAAGGCCACTAGAGGTGATATTGGTCATTTCAAAACAATTTTCCAAGTTTTAGGCCATAATTTAACACCTATGGAACCAAGATTGCTCATAGATGTACATCTTTCCATGACGAATATCATATGCAATGCAGAGTAGACTTTAGAGGTCGCCAGAGGTCATTTCAGGTCATTTTCTCAGCCACAATTGTGGGAAAGATTGATGAAAAGATTTTGAGAGATTCAGACAAGCCAGTGATCTGTATTCAATAGCCAAAGTCAACCAAGTTAATACCTTGGTGTACTGCATGGGTAGCAAGGTTGATGACATCTCAAGTAGGCTAAGATTGACCACAGAAGATCAAGAAGATTAAGAAACAGTCCTGTCCAGGTTCACTGATTCCTTCGTGGTGAAGGACAATGTTATTTATGAAAGAGTTTGTTTCAAGATGAGACAGCAAAGAATCGGGGAATCGGTAGATTTGTTCCTGACTACACTCTCAACATTATTGTATGAATTTGGAGCCCTAAGAAAGCAACTCCTGACTGGACAGGTTCGTTGTGGGTCTGTCCATACCCATCTACCAGAACGTTTTCAGATGGATATGGACCTCACGTTGGAGAAGACAATTGAAATGGCAGAACAGACTGAAACAGTCCATCAACAAAAAACCAACCTGCAGAGAGAAAGCCCGGAAAAGAACTCCATAAACAGGCTGTCGCATTATAGATATTATTCAAAGAACAAAGAAAGTAAGAAATTCGCTATAGGGATGGATTTGACACCCCTCACCAGTATGCACAACGCTCTGTCAGGAATAAAGAATGTTACACTAGTGGAAAAAAAGGACTTTTCAAGCAAGTCTGTAGATCGTCCAAGTACAGGAAGGGCGATACATTTTTCCTGGGCAACATAGCAACAGGGAAAAAGCAAAGCCCAGCAACAAAAAAGCCATGGATGAAAGGGCAGCAGCGAAAACTGCTAGGCGGAGCCTCATTGAATCCAAGTGTTTGAATCGGGTAGAGGATATAAAGGATAAATGTTCCAATCAAAAGGACTGACCTGATAAACTCACCCCAAATGTTTAAGCGATTGAGGCAAAACAAAAGTCAAGAGAAAACGTGCTTAAATAAAGCAGAAAAAAGACCTTGAAGTCCGTTTCAGTCAGCAAAAAGCGAGATAAACTCAATTGAAAAAGAAAAATCAAATGAAGAGGGAGTTGATCAAGAACATGAAAGATCATTGAGGTTCAAATAAAAACCAAGACATGGAAAAGAAAGAAAACACCAAATATAATGACCACGGTTTGTCGGATGAAAAAGATTTGTTTAGAAGAGAAAAAGAGCCAGACTTGTTCCAAAGATAGGCTATGTAGATCACATCAGATCAGACAGAAATCTACAGAAACAGACTGTATATAATAATCTTTTATCCCCTTTTCTTGAAAATACAACTTGTGCAGCATGTTGCAAAGTGTGTAGGATAAGTCTTGAACTGAAGAGACACATGAAAGTCTGCAAGACAAGACCACAATTTCACAGACAGATCCAATCAATCCTGTGAGCTGTTTGTCTTTTGTCCGTCATATGTGCTTTCGATCTTGCTGGTCAATAGCTGGTATGCAGACATATGTATACATACACAGACACACACATATAAATACATACGCACCCATGTATATATATATATATATATATATATATATATATAGATAGACATATACAAACTTATATAAGTATACCCACATATATACAGACATACACATATATATATACACACACACGTATATATAGATGCACACACACATATATATATATATACAGACACACACATATAGAGAGACAAACACACACACACATCTATATGCATATACAGATACATCTCTCTATTTATATAACTACAGTCATATATATCTAGACACACACATATTTGGTGTACAATCTATAATGAGCCATTGAAAAAAATTATATATAAGCTGACACACACAAATACATAAACCGCTTATATGTGCATGTGTCTACACGCACATACACGCTCATATTATAGACCTACATAAATGTATAGACCCATATATATATATATATATAGACACACACACATATCTATTGACTCACACACACACACACACACACATATATACATATATATATATATATATATATCAAAGAACAAAGCAGTAATTCAATAATCGATGTGTGATGGTTTTATTCCATAAAGCGCTCTATACACAAACATTTAGAGTAGAGCTTTGAATATGGTGAAATAATGAATTCGCTACACAAACACATTTATGGCTTTGGAGCTTCTTCTGGGGAATGATTTGATTATTCAATTTATTTAGGACGCTATTGGGAAGTGTGTTTATTTTTAGGGTGAAAAACTCCGCCTTATTTCATTCAAACTTCTTTTTTCTTGTTTCTTTGTTCCGTATGTACTAAATTAAGTTTTTAGTTTGTAGTATCATGAGATTTTTGTTTGTCACGTTAAATTTTCAAAAAATATCTTTTATTTTAGTTTTTGCTGTATTCTCATTGTTATGATATTGGTTTGTGGGTTTTAAAATTGTTTTAGATATCATACTGGTTGATCTATCTATTGTCAATGTTTGCATCCTTTTTTCTGTGAACTCTTTTTGTATTTGTTTATTTTATTTATCCCCTGTGAGGGAAGTGAGCTTTCGGCTGATTGTTTCAAGTTATGTTGGTTCTATTTGGAATGTTTCAGACACTTTTTTCATCAGTGTTGTTGATCCACCAGTCAAGTGTGAGGGTTTTATTTACTGAAGTTACATGACATAGTTTCAAGGTTCTTCTTTACATGACCTTAGTTTGTTTATGTTTAACATTCTTATTGGCCAAGCTTCTATATAACTTGGATAATTATTAGATAATTAAATTGCCCTTACAGTGGCTGGGGGTATACTACTACTACTACTACTACTACTACTAGAACTACTAGTAATAATTAGAAGAAGAAGAAGAAGAAGAAGGAAAAGAGAACTATGATGATTGATTCTTGAATACCTTTACGTGGGGTGTTAGATGTTTAGGATGTTTTTTAATAGAAATTTCCAGCAGTGCCAACAGTTGATAGCTACTTCATTTTTTATATTCAGTAAGAGTGTCTTCATAGTGGAGATGATGATTTATAATTTCTCATTTAAGTGATATAGGTGTTTGTTTTATTATTTTCCATTTTATTGTGGGTGTCAGATTGCTATCTTTGGGGTCACAGGAATGTGTAGGTATTGTTTTGCTATTTTTCGTTTCAAAAGGATGATGCATGGTTGGCTCAATTTAAAGGGTGTTTCTGATATTCTTATGTAATATTTCATTTCTAAGGGCTTCTCTAGGGGTGTAATTTCATCTTATTCAACATTCATTCGATTTAAGACATTTATTTTGCATAGGGCACCTGCTGCTATCTGGTTTATCTATATTTCCTTTTCTAGTATTATTCTTCATTACATTGTTGTTATGCTTTGTTATGATTTTTTGAAAGCTATCCCTAGGGCTATAGCTTAGTTCAGTTTGACCTTGTAAAATATTTTAGACAGTGGGTTGCTCGACGGGAAGTGTTTTTCTATTGTTCTGGGGAATATTTTCCCTTTGTTAGTTTTGACTTGTAGATTGAATGGTGGTGTATACCAGATAACCTTTCAACCTTTATTTTTTGTTGTTGCTGTATTTTACTCAATTGGTTTTCACTTTTCCATCTTATTTAAAACTAACCTCCAGTCCTTTATGGCTATAGTATATTTGTTGCTAACACTGTTAAATAAAATTCATCTAAGAATTGTATATTAGCCTACTCTCTATTGATTTAGGGATCTTTTTTTCTAATGGTTGGATTTCCTCTTAGCTTGTATAAGTTCAGAATTTTCTTTCATAATTGGTTTGTGGGTCCTATCGTTGAGGGTAAGTGTGATATCTAAAAAATATGTAAAATCTTTATGATGGCTATAATTTCAATTTTAAGGTTCATTTTATTAATTTCCTTAATGCATTTTTTTTTTTTTGCATTCTTGTGCGATATTTTCGACAATCAGCAAACCATCGTCTCAGTAGAGTCCTATTTCTTTTTTTTAAGAATTTTATTTCTGAGTAAGGTTGTGTATAATGAACAAACTGATCAAGTGCGACATCTAGTCTGAATCGAGACTTCCAATTGAAACATTGAAGCCGTCAACATCGGTTTTTAGCCCATTGTTCTTGTTTATTGATCAGTGCTGCCCATCTACAGTGATTGATTATTTCCATTTTTTTTGTTGATGTTAGTATAGGTTTTTGCGAATTCCATGGCTTCTCCCAGGATTCCTTTCGATATTGAAGGATATAAGTCCATTATATCAAACTGTACAAATGCACCTATGTTTTTTTGCTTGATATTACTAAACTAAGTAATGGCATCATTTGTACTTATCCATTGGTTGAGCCGTAGCTGTTGTTTAATGCTGTAGTTTGTTTTCTAGTATATTCTTACTAATTTTTCCTACCTGGGATTTAGTAGAGTTGATCTGTCTAGTAGTGGCATTGTTCAAAAAACCTGCCTTATTGTCCCTCATAAGTATGTAGGCATCTTTTTCTTTTAATTTTCTTTTTCTATTGCTGATGTTTAATTTTTTGGTGACTCCCTTCCTTTCCTTAAAGTTGTTTTGTAGTTGTTCCTTTTGATGTTTAACTGTTAGTAATTTGGGGTTATGTTATAAATCAGGAGTTTGTTGTCTGTATGGTAGTCAATTTCATAGATGTTTTTGTCTCCTTTAATAAATATATTATCAGATTTGTTAATTTGTTCGATTTTCTTTTAGAAATTTTCACTGGAATGTACTTATGTGCTTTTTAAAAAAAAATGATATTAATAATGATGTTTCATAGGTCCTGCTCAAAGCTCTCCTGTGATTTACTTTGTGGTGTGCTCTTTTACGATTAGAAACTTAAAAAAACTCTTCTTTTCAGTTTGCTTGTTTGGTTTGTTGGTATAGCAAGAGGCTTTCCAATCTGATCTCCCGTTTTTTCTAATAAGTATTAGGTAGAGGTGTTTATTAGGGATAGGGGGGTTTCTAAAGGAATATTCCATGTTCAATTTTCCATTTGTGATGGTTGTAGGAGTAAAATCTGTGAGAATGTATAACTAGAAGATATGACGAGGAGCTCTATTTCTAAGTACAATCAGTAACTCAATATCTAATGTGTGATGCGTTTATTCAATGAAGTACTCTATACACAAACATTTAGTTAGATTAGAGCTTTAAATATGGTGAAATAATAGATTGCAGGTTTGATTCTTGCTGCAGCCCCATTTTCTTTGATTGTTTATTCTATTTACGTTGTTAAAATTGTGTTATATATTAACTATGTACTGACGGGAGATCATTTCAAATAATTTTCTATGTAATATAATGCAATTCATAATTCATATATGCATATGTATATTTGTACGCATGTTTTTATATACATATATACTTTGATGAAAATTACAGTAGGATGGTAGACAGAAAAAAACTGGAGAGATAGGTGTTACATCGCAGTATGTTTTATCATTCCTTTGGTATGTTTTGATGCATTTCGACGGGAGGCAGCCATCTTTCTCAGAGAAAAATATTTGCAACGGTTCACAGAAAGATTTGTTATTCACGTGTTCTGATCCCAAAGAGAGAAATGGGAATATTTTGGTATGATTGTTAAGTAGATGCTGGAAGGGAGTTTTTTTTGTATCTGTGTAGGTGTTAGATATTACTCACATCTACACAGATACAAACTTTTCCTACTTCTTCCCATGAGAATTACAATCGATTCATTATATATTATACATCTCTTTTTATTCAAAATTTTGCTCTCTATCTTATTCCATTGCATACACATTTTATTTGCAACCAGCTGAATGCATTACAACTTGCATTTATTTTTTGAGTTGACATTACTTACCAGTCAGCTGTCCTCCTATTTTTGTGTCTGCAGCTATTGGAGGAAAAAAAACGGTCTAATCTTCCCTCCCTCTATTCTCTATAGAACTAACCATTCATTCATTTTCCTGGATGGTCTATTAGCATCAGCCACAGAAAACCCTTAAGAATTACCTTTTCTGTTATTGATAATACTACTGATTTTACGATTCATACCGAATAGTAGGATTACAATTCAGTAGTAGTAGGTCAAATAGTTAGGCATTTAATTGGAGTTGAATATTAATAACTTAATTAATTAGACTAAGTAACTACTACACAGTAAATTCACAAGAAGTAATTGTCCAGCTTTATATATAAACATGTTCAGCAAGAGACATTTTTTCAGTTAACTTTAATTTCTGTGCCACATTCAAGTTTGCACACTTTCATTTAATTTCCGTTTCAGTTTATGCCCTTTTTAGTTGTGAGAATTGTGGAGTAAACATTCAGAAATCATGGATGATGACAGGATAACCAAGTAAATACAAAAACAAAAGAAATCCAAAAATATCTTGTTCTTCAAGAAAATTATCTAAAAAATCAACCCAAATTGAGACAAAAATATCCGAACATATCTAGTTCCAGGAAATTATCTAGAAATTATCTTAAACTAGATAACATATTAAGCCTTCATTCACTTGTATTCTATTAAAAAAATATAAAAAATTACACCAAATATTAAAGGACTGTAAAGTGGAAATGGGCATAGAATAAAACGGGAAACAGAAAAAAATCCCCACCCCACCCCGTAATGTGCCAAGTGGGACAAAACGTTCTTGATCAGATTAAAACACGACAAAACGTCTAGTTATTTTGTAAATAGACTTTCTTCCCTCATGAACGCTTTAAAATACTTTTTTTCTAAAAAGTAACAAATTTTCGGAAAGTTCTATGGTGCAATGGATTGAAAGCACCTAAAACTGAAAGAGAGAAAAAAAAATCTCCAACGAGAACGGGACTTTATCAAAGATTTTGCCAAAAAGTCTGAAGACATCGAAATTTTCTTTAAAAAATATCTTAGCCTCATTGAAAAATATCTGAAGTGATATGCAATATCTAAAAACGATTTTTATATCTAAGTGCAACAAAAATATCTAAAATTTAGGAATTAGATATTCAAGTTGGCAACGCTGAGAGCGATTAAATCTGAAAACCGTTATACCGATGTCCGTTAAACCGAGGGTTTACTATACATATATATATGTGTGTGTGTGTTTGCGTGTGAGTCTCTCTCTCTCTCTCTCTCTCTCTCTCTCTCTCTCTCTCTCTCTCTACGTGTTTCTATATATGTGTGTGGGTTCGTGTTTATATATGTGTGTTTGTGTTAGTATTAATATGTATATATATATGTGTGCGGCTATATTCGTATATGTATGTATATGTGTGTATCTGTATGTATATATGTGTGTGCGTGTGCGTGTGCGTGTGTGTGTGTTGGTATTTGTATATATATATGTATGTGTGTGTGAGTTGGTATTAATATATATATATATATATATATGTTGGTATTCATGTTGATATTTATATATATATGTCCGATTCCTGTCATAACCTAAAAGTTAAAATGGATCAGTCCATGTGTAATAGATTAACACAGCTCATAAAAACAATTAAAGCGTTGTAAGAATGACATGTGACTGGAAGCAATGATTAATGTCGAGTATAGCCTTTAAAATAGAGACTTCTAGTTAGGATACTCGAATTGAAAAAATAATCATCAAAAATTAATTACCTGATAGCGTTACCTTCCGTGAGATGATTCCCAGAGTACAATTTTACTTGTGATGAGATCAGGATGATGAGGCAATGTCTAGTAAGATCCATTCTTTCTTGCAGCAATTTTTATTGCCTGAGCGAAGAAGTATATCATAAAAGACGGGATTTGGAACGAGATCTCGCTTTCTGACGTCGAGTGGGCTTTGGGACCTACGTGTGTATGAACCATCTAAAGATCTCTCTTTCTTGTTAATGTCCAACACTCCGACCCAGACAATAGAACCATCTCAACTGTAGCAGCGAAGAAAGCAATCTTCACCACTCGTGGAAGATTCGAGTTCTGTTATATTCGGTTCAGAGCTTTACAAGAAAGTGCCTTTCGGATCTTGCTTACATCTTACTGAGTTGAATTCATCCAAGAGCTATTATGCGTTGTGAATTCAGTTTTCTTTGAATCGAGACTCAAACCGACTCATCTGCATTCACTCTCAACTATTGATACTAAATGTTGAGCTTTTCTAATGAGTCTGATAAAATGCAGACATCGTTAAAATAGTCCAAATCTGTCAATATTTCAGCAGGGAAGCAAGAGGGTCAAGGAGTGGTGGCAAATCCTACGTCCCTTTCATAACCAGTGATAGCTCTGCATAATTCGTAATCTATCACAATTATGACAAGAAAAGGGATATGAGTGTCGCCCTGTAGTACTTCGAAATCGTCTGTATTACCGTGTAACCATTCGTGCGTTGGTATCAGTATACATCTACTCAATGATCCAGAGAAGGTGAGGTAAGCTTTGAGGATTTATGTCATCTCACCTCGATGAATGCTGTCGAAAGCTTTCTCAAAATCAGCTGAGTAGTGCGGATATGTTGTTCTTTTTTAGCGTCGTCGACGACTCGACATAGTGTGAGTGTCTGGTACATATTAGAACGTCTGCGACGAAGTCCATTCTGATTGGATCTTTGCGAAGAGTCAAGGTTGTCATTAATCCGATTTAATATCATACGATTCATCAATTTTACAATTATGCGTATCAAACTGATTCCTCTATAATTGTCCGTCAGTGAGAGGTTGTCCGTCTTTGGCACTGGTTTAATATTTGATACAGCCAATTATTTCGATCTTACTTGATTCATTGAGTTATGATTACACATATATGAGATCGTGTTATCAAAATCACAGTATTTAATGATTTGAGGTTGAATACCATCTGGCCCTGTTTTTGAAATTAAATTCAATTAGAAATTTTAAAAAAAATGCACTTTATGCTATTTAGTGTCAATACATAAATAACCTCGTCATTTTTATATATAACCATAAAAATATTCAGATTCAGAATTTTAGTTGGAATTCCATATTTTGAACTGCAATAATTATCCCTTACACCAAACCTTTTGTTAGGAATAGCATTGTGCAGTAAAGTTCTAAAGTGAGACAATTACAATAAATTGCTGTGACCTTTTGTCTGGTCTTTTAATAACAATTAACTTATCCTGTAAATTATGGAAAACTCATCAAAATGACGTGTTTTTTTAAAGCTTTTGAACATAGCAGATACATGGTTATGCTGAAAGCAATATTAATAAAACAACTCCATCTCCAGTAAACAAACCTCATTTGCATTGCAAAACTACAGTAAATTAAAAGGTATTGATTTCTTTCCAAGGAACCCATCCATCAAAATGTTATCACACTTACATCACGCTGATTTTCAGAAAAATAGGCAATAAAATTAAAGTTTTATTTCTTTTATTTACATTATACAAATTGTGTTAACGAGACAAAAAAACATACCAAAAGGTACCATCGTGTTAATATTTCATTTTACTTATCATCTGTTAAAATTACCAAATTTAATAGGCAACTCAGGTCTGTATTAGCAACGTTCCATTTACAAACTTATATTTTGAGCAATTCTGACGAATACAATGGGTGGAGGGAGTAGATCGGATACCTGAAAAATGTTTATTTAATATACTTCTAAAGTGTAAATTTATCAATTGATTCAATGCAATTCGTGAAATTTCAGAATATCAAAAGAAAAAACAAAAAACAAAACGCTGTTTCGAACAAACTGAGATGCAAAAGACACAAAAATCTGTCAACATTATAATTTAATTGCGAAACATTTGTTTGCAAGTACTGCTCAAATAATCTTGCAGAATCTCAGTCTACCCCTCAAACATTCAAGGTTTCTACAATCCATCTAACGAATGCAGTTTTTCATAGATTTTCTGGTGGGTCACTGGAACACCTCTTCATTATTCTTCAGAAACTGTTTTTGAGTTGCCTTTACTATATGCATCACATCATCGTCTTTTTAGAAGCATCGACTTTTTTCCCCGTTTGGTTAATTGGTTGCCTATTTCCCACTATATATAATAGCAAGGATTTCAAATGCTGATTTTCAAAGGATGTAGACCCTTCCCCTAAACAAAATAGGTACAATACAATATTCCTATTTTCATTCCCCTTATTAGTCACTTTTGATAATCTAAGTTTTCTTTTAAATCTTGAAGTTATTTACTGTTAACGTATTTTGTTTAATCTTCCTCTGAGTGCTTGTCCGGATACTTAAAGTTTGCTGATGATTCTAAAATATCGGTAATTAACCCAATGGTATTAACAAAGACATTTTGATTCTTAGTTTGAGTTGCAGGAACATTGCTATGAGAATGTTGCTTGGTTAATTCATTATTTGTTTTTTTGTTTTGCTGTGAGCTCTGTAACGTTAGCCATGATTATCACTTTTTAAAAGATGAAGCATCAAAATAGTAATAGCCATCCAAACTGTATCATTCTGATAAGACGTTTTTGCCGGAAGATTCTAGAACTTTTAGCATGGACACATGATGTTTTTGAGCCGCTTTCATCTTGATTTTATGATTTTGCAAACAATTTCTATTAGTGTTCAAATACTTTTTTCTACTATTTCATTTTTCTGATAAGAAAATCTCCGTAATTACTAAATCTTTTTCTCCTTATTCTCAAATTTCACATCAAAGTAAATTGCTATTGGCAGTGCCAAGTCTGACTGCACCCTACCAAAGTTTTTGAAGATTGATTTTAGATTTTTTAAAAATCATCGTCTTAGATTTCCAGATTTCCTCGGATATATTGCAGCCTCAACCACACTGTTGCAGGTTCTGTGGGTCACACGTGTCGCCTCTGCCTGTAACACAATTCATTACCTGAATTCAATTCAGGAAAATTTCTTTCTTCGGTGTCTTTTATATTTACTAACTCGTAAACTGTGGTATCTTAAAACAAAGCGTATTTGAAATGGAATATTCACATTAAAATCGATCCTATTTTATTAGTTCACTAATTTAATTCAGAACAATGTTTAATTTCAGGAAAGTAATCTATAAGAATTTAATGATAAATTTGAATTTCAAAGAACTGGCCACTGCAGTTTGAACCCTGGTTTAGAAGTAAAAAAAAAAAGAATTGTTTGTTTCGTCTGTCACCCGGTTAACTTTTCAACTTTTTTTAAAAAATTTATAAAAACAGCAGATAATTGGTTTCTTTCAACAATAAAAAATGGGTCTGTACATGCAGAGAAAAAGTTATCTCCCTTGCAAAAGTAATTTAAAGGAACAATAAATGCAAATAATTAGATTGTCCTGCTCCGACGGTGGCTGTTTCACGAAGGTTTGAAAAATAAGACGAAAAATGGATACAAAGGTGGATTTTCTCGGGAATTACCAAAAAGTCTTCTCTTTAAAGACATTTGAAAATGTTATGACTGGCTTGGTCAAAATATTCAAGTGAAAATAGAATAATCATTCACCTACATACATTCAAAATTATTCTGGAATTCTAAATGAATGCTTACATTCAATGTTTTCCACAGCAGCAACTGATCATCCGACATGTTTTATAATTCGAACGAAATGTTGTATTTGAAATATAAAAGTGGTTTATTGTATTCCTATGGGCAGCATACCATGCTTCAAATGGCTGATGATCTTGAAGAAAGGTAATAGAAAACGAATCACCGTAATGTAATTGCTTCTTTTTTTGTCACTATACCCCTCTCTTTTTCCCTAGACTTTACTAACCAACCTACCGTACCACGACCCATCGGACAGCGATACAAGGTTGCATTGGGCAAGAGATCGGAGAGGCTATATCAAAGGCGCCAACATTCGCATCAGTTTCCTCGTCTTCGTGCTTTGTTTAGTGATTAAAAGCGTTTTCAAGGTTCATTTGCTTTCCTTCAAAGTCGTGAATTCAATCTCTTGGTCAGACAGTACAGAAATATACACTTGCTAAACTGATAAGCAGACCGATTTTACAAGGAATCAACAAATTTTTTTAAAAAATCCCCAGGAAGGACACTGGATTAATAAATGAGAATAGCACAGCCCCACGGATTGAATGAAAGGTTTTATTCAACATTCCTAGAAAGTGATTGAATGCAACAAAATACACAGGAGAAGATTCGAGGCTACATCGACTGAAGAGTCGAGACAAAAGCAACAAAGACAAGGAAACAGATCTGAATGAATCAATGTATAATAATAACAACAACACCTTGACTCAGCAATCCAAGCAAAATGTTTTATCCCATTTTCTTAATATTCTGAATGTTTTATACCTTGCTTATATACTCCTTCGATTCTTCTCAAAAGGAATGCAAGAAAAATATACCCCATCAGTTTATTGACAAGCTGGAAAGAAGTGACGAAAATACAGTTTTGTCCATGATGAAAATTATGACCGGCCTATGATTCAGAAAATGTCCGTCAGTCCGTCCGTATGTGACTGGCTACTGTAGGAACTACTTGATATAACCCAATGACATTTCCTGTGGGTACCTTGGTGAGCCCTAGTCAGATTTTTTGGAAGTTAAATTTTGAAAATCACCCCCGAAATGTTTCCAAGTTGGGATGATCCATTCACAATATAAAACCTAGATTGAAATAGACATAATTTTCATGCCCGACCACAGACATATTCTATTGACTGATGGCTTATTCAGCTAGTGTCAAAGAGCGGGAGCTGCTCTGTATCGTTTCTACAGGAGATGAGGAAGTAAGAGAAGAACATAAGTTTAGAGAGATTTTCTTTCCCTCTCAAAACCTCAGAATGTTGCTTGCATAGAAATCTTCTTTCTCTCACTCTCCTCCTCTCTATAAAAACGTCAGTGCTTTCTATATTTTTCTTTTTCTGTCAAAATGAATTTGTCGCGATTTCTCTGCTTTGAATAAAAACATAAGAGATGTATTCACATTGAAAGCATACAAAATGAACAGTTATTTATAATATTTCTTTGAAGAAAAATATTTAAAAAAATGATTACATGGATGCATTAGAACGGAAACATACCTTACACATAACTTTCTATTTTGAAAATGATCTATGAAATTGCTTAATGGACACATTTTTATGAATATTTTGAATGGAATTTTATATAAAATTTCTCAAAAAAAAAAAAATTTTTGATATATCTTACCTCCAAAAAGTTTGATTAATTCATTTTTGTTGATAGTTTTACAAATAATCGACCTTCCCGATTAATTTATTAACTCATTACTAAAAGGTACCCATCCTGAGTTTAGTTGCGATAAAAAGCAACAAGATGGAAGTAAATACATTAATGATAATAACAATATAATCTAAATTGATGTATTTACTTTTGTTTACCTTTTAGTGTTTCTGTTTTTTCTAATTAAATAATATCTGATTTCCATCTATCAATCTTTCCATTTTATAATTTACCTTTTAGATATCAATTTACCCCCCCACCCCTGATAGGGCGGGTTTTAGTCGAGTTATTATAATTCCTTATTTTCGTTCATTAATTTGGAAGTTATACATATTATGAAATAATATAATCCCTAAATTCTCCTATCGTTTGAGTTCTGTATAAATGTCAAGAAATTTGATATTATGATGGTTGGGTTAAAGCAACAACTCGACAGGCAGCTAAGAAAGTTGTCAAATTCCTACCAACACTTCACTCTCGAATACACGTAGGGTGACACAAACCTATAACACACACTCAATAAGAGTAGTATAAACATATTTTATGTCGGTTCTTGCTTACAGAAATTCAAAATATATTTGTGTTTGTAATCTCAAGTCCAAAATGTAAACTAAATATTCAGGCTTTAAAATCCTCCTAAAAGGTAACAAGTGTCCTTTATATAGAGTCGTGCAATTGAAGTGTACAAATAGAATGAGTTAATGATTGCCTTTCTGTATTTGTATTTCTAGAATTCAAGAAAAACACGAGTTGAAGGTAGGATACTGAGGTACTTCTTTACAGGCACAATCAATTTGACGGTTTTTTGTCATATGATACATATCAACAAGTCACACCGTTAGAAAGCTGACAAAATGTCCTTTCCAATTATATATCATGTCATTCGTATGAACATTGGGTTTTCTGGCCTGAAAACGAACTTAATGGGATCAAATTGGCAGCCATCTTGGAAAATGGCCTAAAAAAGAATTACCACTGAGAGGAAAGAAGATGACTGTTGAGATTCTGAAAGAGGGCACTCTTACGCTCACAATAATATCAAATTTAGCCTGTCAATGTTTATTTCCAGATCTGATGCTAATTTGACTAGACTATATCCACGTATATAAAAATGAAATGTGTATCCATATATTTCATATATGCCGTCATATTTTCTGAAACGGGTAAACTAGTTACTTATAATGGGCGAACATCTAAATGATAGCCTTTGGAATGGTGTCCGTTCCTTTAAGAGTAGCCAAATGCATAAAATGTTTTTAAAATATCTTTTTGAATGACACAAATGTTCTGTCCAGATATTTACGTCTCATTTTGTTCTTCCTGTCTAATAATCAAATTATGTTCAGTATTGGTTTGAAGTTGGCTACGTGTAATGTGTATTGTGTATAAGATTAACTGTATATACAAAGTTTATGCGTACTAACATTCGTGTAAATGTAAGCATACTAGGGGGCACATCAATTCCAACCAAGGTAACTGATCTCGTTGTCAATTGGTACTCTATAAAATTAAATTTTAAGGATTACTTACACTATGTTCATACCTAACTAACTTCTACTAGAGTAAGAGAGACACTGGACAGGAAAAATATTTTGAAGTCATGTCTGGATGATCATTCTTATTATCCACTAAAAAGACAGGTAAGATGCTAAAATGAATTAGCTTTTCTTGTAACATTTTTCTATCTATACTTTACTTTGAAGCTTTGTGTGAGTTTGTTTTGAGAGCAATTGGATGTTTTTGGCCAACGACCTTAAATGAGTTCGTCAACTATGGTTGTAATTTATGTGCACTTTTAAACACAAATAACACATGAGTTTGGTTTGTGAATCTTCAGAAAGTGGTAATATTTTAAAGTTATGGAATTCATTGCAATGATCCAAATCTGTTAGACTGATCTTGAATCACCTCATATTGATGGTACCATCTCACTTTATGCTTCCATTCATCAAAGGCCGTTCTGTAAACTGCAATTTGAGCCGGCGTTTGTGATTGGTTGTGTCTCTTCTTCGTCTTCCGCCATTGCCCTCTTTCTGTCTTGGCTCCGCGCCCAGATCCATACAATGAAAAATATTACACCAATGCCAAACAGCAGGGCGACTGTGATACCAATGGCTAACGGGGTGTAATTTTCAGTGTCGTTTGCTGAATTCTTGGCTGAGGTCTTCCCTTCTATATTTGCTACGGAAGATTGCTCGAAAGTAAACTTGTTCGTTATATTCTCTTGGTCTTCTGCTTCTGCTACCGTTATGGAAGGCATCGATGAGTTATCTGTAATTTTCTGGGAAATGAAGTCTGTAGTCTCTGAAATGTTTGTATTTGTCATAGAAACTCTCCTTTCTGTAGGTTTCTTCTCTGTTGATGTCACCAGAATTTCTTTTGATGCTGCTTGCGTAGTAATGGGTTCAAATTCCTTACCAGTCATTACTTCATGAACTGGGGTATTTATTGATGATGTAATTACCGTACGTTGTATCGATAATGTTGTTGGAGTTGTCTCTTTTCCTGTTATGGCACTATCAACAGTTATGCTCTCCATAGAAGAAGAAAGAGTTGGAACTTTGGTTGAAATTTTCGTTGACGGTGGCAAAGGATACGTAAAATTTGGAGCATCTGAAAAATAAAATGTTACTTAAATATAAACAGTCATTTTTAAAAAAATTAAGATAGACACGACATGATATCACTCATGCCATTTCAAACCAGTTTATTATGGTTATTTGTTCTTACACCAACTAATTTTTTTAAATGTTCTATAGTATAAACCTATGGTTACAGGGGTTGGTGTCATACAGGCGACAAGCACCCCCATAATTGATCGAATTGCAGAAGAACACATTTTGACTCTTCACCGGATGACGTCGTCTCGTGTGTCAGCAGTCTTACAAACATAAACAAATATGATTTGTTCAATTTATTCTTATTTTTAATTTATTTTTCATGTTTGGATAAAGTACTGTAACACAATGTTTTGATTATTAGTTTTGATTAGTTGACGTTCATCGTAATTTTAGATGCTTTTATCACAACTTTGACTTGGACTATAATTCTACAGCAACAATAAAAACAAACAGACCTGACGTCTTGATTCTAGGTGCAATATTTGTTTGAAAAGAAAACTTTCCATGAATATTTTCTCCCCAACTCGCATAAGAAGATAAAATCAAACGAAATTGAAAGACTGCCATCAACCTATGAGTCCTCCTTGTCAACTAATGTTGTAGTCACAGAAATACTGAACCTTTGCCGCAAGATGATGACAAATCAATAAACGGAAAATAGATTCAATTTTGAAATTATGTGCATTTCAAATTAACGTGCAAGTAAAAAAAAATCTGGAATTACATAATATAAGTAATTACCATCGCAAAGACCTTCCCAAAGTTGGATGTCGTCAACAGCAATGTCGTTTTGGTGGTTTAATCCACGTGTTGCCTGAAGAATGACCTGTCAATAAAATAAAAAAAACATCGAAATCAATACAATACCTACTAATCATAATTTTTATCAGCTGGAAAAAAATAAATTTGCGTCTTGTCCATCTTCTGCCACTGACCATACATTACTCTACAACATCTGACGCTTAAGTTTCAGATCATAGGGATCAAACTGAAAGGCAAGAACGCCAGCAGTTAAGAAGTTATTTGTTGGGCAAAGCTATATTGAGTCCAAGAATACATCCCTAAGGAAGAAACTCAGTCATATACGACAAGTGTTACAAAATTATATTAATATTCCTACAGACTAATAAAGCTGCTACTGCTACTAACAACTGCTAATAGCACTAACACTAAAAAGACAATTGCGCCATCTTGCTGTGACGTCATTTACCTTCAGTATTACAGATGTCTTCTATCTAAACCATATGTTTGTCTTGGAATCACAGCTAATCCATACGCTATCTTTCAACATACAAAAACAAGGACGCTTACCGTCACTTTGGATTTGGTGACAAGTAACTCTTCATAAAGATCTCGGAATTAGTTAGTAGTGTTAAAATCTGAGTTGTAATCAAAAGAAAGTCACGTATTGTCGCAAAATAAGGTTTATTTACGAAATGCTTACTTTGACACGATTTTAAAGCATAAAAAGATGAAAGTAAGTCCTAAAACCACACCTGTAAGTAATCAAAATTCAATCAACAAAAAAGTTTGATTAGATGTTTATTCATAAATGGTTTTAGATGATGTCAAGTATTACATCTATTTTTATGTCAAGTCTCTTAAAATGCTAACCCTCCGGGAGATAATACCCACCTTTAGGGAGCCTACGGTCGTAAAGCCTCAAGTTAACTAATGATTTTGTTTTACAGCCATAGGCTCAATATAAGTAGGAGAGCCGCCCAATGAAGGTAAGTAGAAGTTGAATTTCAGACAATGGGTTTTGGTCAAGACTTTTTTTAGATTACATCCATAGCAGTTTTCATGGGAAAAAGGTTGTATTTTCTTAATCTCCAGGTGACCAACGTCTTTTGGCAGCATGTTATTTCATTTAAAATATTCCTTATTTTGATCTAGAAAGGGAAAGGGGTGAAAAGAAATTTAAGTAGCTTACTTGAGGGGTAGAGGGAGGGAAGAGGTGAAAGGAAAGTTTGTTTAATAAGAGGGTTGTAAGAGAGAGGAAGAAAATCAAGTAGTTTACTGAGGGGGTAGGATAATCTGGGCATACGAATCTTATCCATTTTCATATAACAATTAGATAAAGTAATAGAGCGGTAACAGAGATGGGAAGGGAGAAGGGAGACAATGAGATGATACAAGCATAGGTAGAGAAAAATCCCCATCTTTTCTGGACCCAATACGTGGAAAAAATAATCCCCTCTAGATTTTGATCTCCAAAAGTTGGGAAAAGAATATTCTTTAAGTACTTTTTTGATTATATATACAATACGAAAGTTGCAAGAATCATCTTTAGTCGAAATAGAAGTAGAAGTCAGTAGAATTTGACCAGCAGCCAAGGTCGTTTGAAGGTGTGCTCAGACAAATTCCAGATTTTAAAAAATTCACATCACCTGGAAACGGTCAGAACACCCAGATCAAAACATCGAGCCAGAAGACCAGTAAGTATGAGTTCAATTATTATTCTGATATTAATTATATACCAATCCGCTATGAACATTTTCGAATATAACACAAAGTAGACCACCATAAATTCATTTGTAAATTGCTTAAAATGCGTTTTTCTCATAAAATATATTGTAAAGTAACCAATAAAGTAGCTCTCAACAATTTTTCAAAATTTATAACGTGGCAGTATATGTCCCAAGAATGAATCAATGTTTTTTTCAAACAAAAGATCCATCGCAGTTTTCCTGGAATAAACTGATTACAAAAAGTAAGCAAAATGTTGTTACATTTATGATATAAGAACGAAATATAAACACAGAGTGAAGGAATGTAGGTACACAAGTTTTTGATTATAAAAGAAAGTTCTTGGATGTATCAAGTTGAGGAGGTAATCAAGCTGAAAGATGCTGACAGTGAGAATAGATGTAAAATGATAGTCCCTCATCTACCCTAGTTTATAATAACAGTCAAGGATGGGAAAATTCTAAAGAGGAAAAGTGATTGCATGAAAAGTCTTGAATGTTACAAAGATGGGTGAGTTTTTAGATAGAATTTGCCTTGGTAGAAAAGATGCCTTTGTGAAAGAAAATGTCTTCGAGTTGGCCGAAAGAATTGAAAGAGAGAGAGAAGAAGCAAAGGCGCGTACGATATATATAATGTTTCTGTTGTAAATGTACTTCTAAAAGGAAAACCCCTAGGTGCAACTATCTAAGTAACATGGGTCAGTGTTTTCCTTCAACTATCGGAAGTTTTCCACCATAATTTATATAATTTGGCCATGTTGAATTATAAAATAACAGCAGTTTTGCTCAGACATGTCTGGTTTCAGTAAAACCTTATTTCATGGTTAAAATTCTCAGTTTTTAAAGGGTAAAGAAGGGACGAAGCTATAAGACATTTGTATGTTGAGTAAACATTGTAGAATTGTTTTAGTAAACATTGAAAATCAAGAGAAATGTACATTGGGAGATGAGGATTTTCCAATGATGATCGATTATGTTTTTCGTCAGGCATGTCACATTTTGAAGACGAAGAATATCCAGCCATCCTGTTTATGCCCTACCGTCCCTGATATCTTTCTCCCATAGTACGACTGTCTTCGTGGAACTTCTCTTTTGTTTCTTCTCGTAATCTCCACAATTATTAGTCGATACAATCGAAGACAGTGCGTTTGTTTATCGATAAACGTGCGCCATGAGTCTAAGAACTCTTCATCAATTCTTCAACAACCCACTCGTATTCTGCAAAGTTTGATTTAAAGGCTTGCAATGAGTTCTTCTCAGTTTCACTCATAAATATTTCGAACTAAGCATTCTTCATTGGGCCTCCAATTTAAGGACCATTTTATATAATACAGCATCGTTTGTCAGTGGAAACTTCCGTTTCGTGAAAACAAATGCTTGGCTTTCTTTACTCATTGTTTTGACAAAATTTCTCATTAACCCAAGTTTGATATGAAGAGATGGAAGCAAAATTGATGAGGATCGACTAAAGCTTTTACGTGCACGAATTCCACTTATACGTATTTAAAACATTAAAATTGTAGGTTAATCATGCGAAAGTAATAATTTGTAACATGATCTTTCCTTTCATCTTGCTTTTAGTCTGTCTTGAATTGCAACATATGTTCAACATGAATCATTGATACTTTGCCACGAATATCGCAAAATTTATTTGGATCGTTTCTACAATCTCTATTCATGATTAAAACTTCCACGTTTTTCTATTATTACATTCTACAATAAGATATAAAAATAGGAAGATATAAAATGTCCCATGTTTTATTGATTTTATTTCATGTTTTATAAAATGCGTAAAAATGTTTATACAAAACATTTTATTTACTGTAAGACAACAAAATAGTCTCTCTCTAGGATTATATTTTCTGAAATATTCTAAAGAAAATGTGCGTAATAATTCCAACACTCAAATAGTTATCCCTATACTATGTTGAAAAAAATAACATAAAAAGCTAAAAATATGCGTTTTTAAAAAAGTGATTACCGAAAAACTTGCTCTGATCATAAAAACGATTGCAAATATTAATTCAGATCATCAAAACTATATAGAATCAGTTTTAAAAATCTTGTGAGTAAAAATTGTGTAGACCCGTGTAATGAATGCATTTCAACTAAGAATCATACGTGGTAAATTTCTTCATAAAATAAATGTGAAAGAATGTTAAGAATGATGTGAGAAAACAAAAAAAAAAAACCCAAAAAAACAACTAAAAAGACATTATAGAAATATTTAGAAAAGTTGATTTATTTACATGAATAGCAGAAACTTTTACGGATGTTTACTGAGCTCAACTTAGTCCGGTAGAGATCTACATTAGGTGGGGGCGTAGGGAGTTCGTGTTATGCCAATCTTCCTAATGAAAGGCTTTGTTGAAAATCAACATCCGAAATTTTAGCTTTTACCTGGACTCAGAAACTGACGACAGACATTGGTGGGAAACATGCAACTACTTCAACCCCCAAGGGAGCTATAGATATTTACTAAGTTCCGTTTAGTCTAACAAAGGGCCACTGTGGTATGGCACCCAGTGAGGATCAAACGCACTTCACTGACTGGTTGACAAGGATAGCTTGCTAACCATCGCTTTACAGCTGGGGATCATTTCAATGATGGACTACCATGTCAGAAAGATATGAAGATCGAACTTCAAAATAGGAATAAGATTTATTGCTAAAAAAAAAGACAATGTATCTTGCCTATTGAAAAAGAAGACCGTAACAAAATACCTGAAAAGAGCCTTGCATTGGCTTAATTTGGATTCTTCTTTGGTTCCAATTGTCTCCATAATCTCCTGTGAACATTCGTAATGGTGTCATGTTGCTCCATGATTTGTTTTCAGGAATGGCGTAGACTTGAAGGGAACCACCCTCTGAAAAAGAAATGCAAAAATATTTAGACAATGAAATTCATAATTGCACATTAATTAAGCGATGTAATGTCGTGTTCTGTATCCCCCAGGAGTACGGTTATCTCACACTGAATAATCGACCGTTTCTCTTTTCATCGCATAGCAAATGATAAACATCTACAATAGCTACTGAAGCGTCAATGTCATGCAGAGTTTTCTGAACTTTCTGCATTGGTAACACACATTTTAAAAATGAAACATTTTGCGACTCGTTACGTCAAGATTTTTCCCAATGTCATCCCAGCAGTTCAACTGACTCAGGAAAATACAGTGCATGCAAAATGCATCCGATTCATCGAAAGGTTTATTCTAACATGTTTATACACCTGACCAAATTTGGATTTTTGCTCATAACTTTTTCTATGTTGATCTTGTTTCAATCTTTATTTTATTAATTTATTTTTTTCAATTTTTGTAATGTTTAATTTTGGTTTAAAGTTGTTTGAGGATATTGAATTGAACATTTTTTTTAAATGCATCGGATAATTTTGCACTCACTGTATACAAAATTATACTTATTTCGTGACACACTTGGAGATTATTTGCGACACACCAAAGTGTCGAAACAAACAGTTTGGAAAGCTCTGGCGTAAGCAAAGGTAAGTGATTTGTCCTGTATTTCTAAATTTGCGATGCCTTTATATAAAAATATTCGTTGTTCAGTTCAGACATGTCCATAGGCGTCACTTGTCACTTTTCCAGAAGGTAAGGACGAAAAGATATATTTCCAGTGGGGGTATATATTTGGAATATATCTTAGTGAGTGGCAATCTTGTTTCCAGTGAATAATAATGTAGTCTTTTTATACATGGGAACATGAAATAATTTTACTGCACCATTATCTATTATTGTCTACAAGGTTCCAATTTTCAAAGCCTCCCGTTCTCGGCGAGAACGCCTGATCTATAGGGAGGTCCCGTTTGCACCCCCTCCAGCGGATGCCCACAGGTATGTCATCATGCTGAGTTAAAGGTGAGAAAGATTTTAAGCTAAAAAAAATCAACGTAGATCATTTGCTTTTCATTTTTATGATTAATTATTTGAAATTTTGCAATCGAAACAACTCGACATCTGTAGTGTTGAACATATGTAATTAATTTCTTCATAAAATACTTACAGCCCATTCGTTATGTTTTTTTTAACTAGTTAAAACACCAAGTTAAATATTATTTTCATTATCATATCTAAACATTGTCAACAGTTAAACTCTTCAGCATTTACTCCCTCTCACAATGTAAAAGTTGTTTTTTTTACCTTTTGTTGGAGAAGAAGGACACCACATGTGGAACCAAAATTCAAAGCAGACGGCTTGCATTTTGAAATTGTACAAAGGGGAAAGTAATCTTGCCCGATCACCGCGTTGTCGTGGAGCAGAGGCTTCGATGTAAATATAATGGCCTGAAAGAAGACAAAGGAAAAAACATAAGAACTCACATTTAATCACTGATAAGTTTCATGATTTTAAAACAACTCCTTATTTAATGTATTTTTTGAAACATTGATTGGTAATTTCATATCTTTTTCCTGTTTGCTCGTTTTGTTATAAGCGTCTGGCATGAACCTGAAGTTAACCCAAGTTAGTCAAATAATTGACAGAAATCAGTCACGTCCCATGTACTGCCTTAGAAGGATAGCGTGTACCCAAACCCCTACTAACAAAAGATGCAATACAACTCAATGAAAATAGCCGAAAAAACTTCACAGGTCTTGATGATCCCCATATTTCAAAGTACAAGCATCTGAAGTTCTTCCTATCTTCCTTACCTTCACTTGTGCGTCCATATGTATGGTCATTCGACGGTCCAGTGAATTTGGTTGGAGTCTCTTTTGAATGTATTTCCCAGTCAAACTGGTCACCCTTGTCTTGTGTCCAACCACAAATCCCATCTTCATAATCACATGATTTCTTGAGTGAATTTTCTGTTGAGACAAAAATAACTTCAATGGTAAATAAGGATTATAGACTTTTAAAAAATGATCATACTCAGCATTCATAAAATAGAGATTCACTTGGCCTTTAAAAAAATTTCGAGTTTGAATAAATACATGTTCCATATTCAACAAGACTGTTGAAATGAAATACTGATAAAACAGTCTATTGTTTTCTCATTTATTGGATAATCATGATATTCTATAAATTTTTCTTCGTGACATTTCGTTCACTTTCTTAACAGAGAATTTCCAACCGTTCATTTTGTTCAGCAAATGATCAAATTAAGCGACCGATCAAATTTAACGGTACACTATGTTTGCTGAAGTGACCATTGAGCGTAATAAATTATCAATCTTACTTGTACAGACTGGAGGAAGTTTGTTCCACTGTATTTTATTGCAATAAACTCGATTGTCTTCATCCTCCATGACGTAATTGGCTTTGCATTGAAAAGTAGCCAGAGATCCACGGTAAGTATATGTTACATCAAGGATATTTGCGTCGTATTCCAAGGGTCCACAACCTGGGGCTGGAATTGAAATAAAATGTTATTCATTGAAGCATATAACAAGGTAATTATTTGCAAATTACAAAACATTTCTAATCACAATGCTTATGTTATTTATGATTTCAAAAAACAAAATTGATCTTACCTATAATTCAATATTGATTACAATGTTGGGTTCATCTTTTGGGATAGATTGTACAGTGGCGTACGGTGCATTGTATCATGGGTGTGCCCTGAGCCGATTACGTACAAAGCGTAAAAATATCTTAGTGTCTGTTAAAAGTGATGGACAGTCAAATCTTTTTTTTGTGCAATAGGGAAGGTGGTACCGATTGTAAATTGAGAAATTTCACATCCTCGATCATTCGATTTCACAAACGACGAACACATAAAAAGAAATAAGTGAATTAATGAAAAGTTTCCTAGAGGTACAGCATTTTAAAAATTCCCACTATTAGCGGATGTGTTGTGAAATTTATATAAAGGGAAGAGAAAAAAAATTAGGCTCATCCTGAAATAGACAGAATGTTTTGTGACATGGTTATATGACGCCGACAGCATTCGTGAGCGTGGGTTTTGGAATGAGAGAGAGAGAGAGAGAGAGAGAGAGAGAGAGAGAGAGAGAGAGAGAGAGAGAGAGAGAGAGACAGAGAATATGACTTTAGGGGGATAACTCTTCCTTTGTCACGTGATCAAACTAATCTAGGAGAAGAGTATTGATGCAACAATACGAGATTGTAATGCCTTTCACGGTATTTGAGTTTTAAAATATGGAAATAACCAAGGTGTTTACGGTTTTTGCCTGTTGAAAGAAGAGAAAATATACACGATGTTTGTTTGGGTAAATGTCAAACTGAGATTCTAACATTGAGGGAGATAACGTTTTCAAGATACATCAATAGAGATAACTTCAGCATCGAACGACCAACAAAAATTACAATTAATTTGAAAAGTCAATAAACACACGAAAAGAAAGAAAAATACACATCGAATGAATAACGAATAACGATATCTAATATTATTTTAAAATAGTTCTTTCTCAAATTTTGATGTTCTGAATGATTATGATCTTCATTTCATCGGAGAAATTTCCATTTTTGAGAATTATTAGGTTTTGAATTTATGCCTAAATGTTGTTATTTAAAAAACAATTAAGATGATTCATGTAATCTGAACTTCAGTAAAATTTAAAAAAATCTTAACTGATATCCAATATCTAAAAACAACTTTATTTCGTTTTTATGTTTTTTATTGTCCTTTTAAAAATTATTGTTTGTGCCATTTACGTCATGTAATCGTCACGATAAAGTATTTGAAATTTGTCATTGAGCTTCCAATTTTTTTTTGTATTCGTTCGACGTGTAATTTTCTTTCATGTTTTTATTAACCTTTTTTAAATTATAAATTGTAATATTTTATTAAGATTGTCTCCTACAATTCATTTCGAGAGAGTTATTTTCCCTAACAAGCTATCTCCATGAGACACCCACCTTGACTTTTACCTTTGTACAAAAGAGACAAAAAAACACGGTATTTGCTGGTTGAAGGAGAAAAATAGATCGTTGACAACTGTCGGATTTCACTATCCTTTCTGTAGCAGAGAAAAACCTTTATGAGCTGTTAGGTAACTGAGTATGAATCTATTTGTACCGTGCAGGATGCGCTTATCGGTCACCTTGGCGTAGACACAATTTGGGACAATGAATGAATTTTAAAAGTCTCCCTAATCAAACTATGAACTTTGAGCGTAAACTCGCTTTTTGGTGGAAGTACCGATCCAGTACTGTAGATATATAATTGATAAAAAGAAGCCGATATAATCTTCATCGGTAGCTTTTTAACATCCGACCTTTGACATAGACCTTCCCCAAGATCCGCCAGACCTCTCTGTCATGGGCGTCGCAAAGCCTATTCTTTCTGAACTTATCTAGTCCGTCACACCATCTCGTATTTCGCCGCTTAGTTTCGCATAAGATCTCTAGGAATCCATGTTATGAGTCCATTGGCTTTCTTGCAACATGACCAGCACATTGCCAATTGATTTTTGTAATGGATTCTATGATACTCCTGACTCTTGTTTTCCCTCTAATATGCTGTGCTGTTTTGTAATCTCTCCATGGGGTGTCGAGCATGATTCTCTTTTGTACATGTTGCCTGTTTCTTAGTCAGAAGGTCAATCTTATGGTCAAGTTCCACGTTTCAGCTCCATAGGTGACTATCGGGGGTTGCAATGGCTGTAGGACCTTCTTTTAAAAAACTAATGAGATTTTGTTGTTCTTGAAGGTCGAGCTTGCTCTACCGAAAGCTTGCCAACGTAGAGTGATTCTTCTACAGCGACTTCTTCGTATTTTTTTAGGTAAAATTAAGATCAAATTAAATACTAAAATAAATATTAGCCTTAGATAATAAATCATTAAATATAGTCCTGTATGCAAAACGTCTCTTACTCCATTTACTGTCCATAAAAGCTCTAAAATGTGAAACCATGACTTCCTTTGTCGGTTATTACTTATTACTTCAGTCATTACTTTCTTCCTTGCTCTTCCTCCCCTTCTCTCAAGGATCGGTATTATTCCTCCAGCTTCCCGGCCGATTCGCGCTTTATCGTTTTTTTCCACCGTGACCGATCACTGTTCTAAACATTACCAATTTCATTTCCAATCGTGTCCTCTTCACTAGCTCGAAAACGTGCAGTCACATCTCCATCTCCCGTGAATGAAATGGCAATGCATTTACTAAACAACATTGATGGTCATCTTCTTTCTAATTCTCCTTACATCAGGAAGTGCACACGGGTTAAGCCCATATGTTTTCTGTGATTTGAATAGTCTTTCCGTCGTGTGTTTTACAGCGCCTCCAACTTAGAAGTTAGACATACTACTGATACCCGATCTCCATAATCATTCCTTGGTCTTCCAAAATACCAAGTCACATGGATTCAAACCATTCAGTTACCTCCGCTTCATTAACACACAGCTACTACGACTACATTGCACAGAGCTCCCACTTTTCATTTAGACAATATCTCCTATCTTCCTCTTCTACCTAGCCACAAAGTTACACTATACCTATTCTAACACGAATCCAACCTCTTTCCTTAATAACTTAATAACCAACTCTCTCTTTCACTATAAAAATGCCGCTGTGAAAACGCCCCTTTTATCACGATCGATCTCATTAACGTTCTATTACATGTATTTCTCTTCAGCTTTGTATGTATTGTTGTAATGCTTCATCATTGAATGTACACCCCATTCGTATGGGTCTTTATTACGATTACAAACTCAGTTTAATCTCCACGTCCACACTCGTACTTGGTGCGTCTAAATTTCCCACAATAGGTTCAATATAGGAATCATCATACCTATAACTGGTGACCTTTTGACGCAAATAGATTCAATAGAACCTTTACTTCACTTGATTTCTTCTTCTTCTGGGGATTTCATGGAGATCTCAGGTAGATAATAGTGGTTTACTTTTTTTCAGGTCTGCGTTTTCAATTTTGATTGTTGTGTCTTTGTCCTCAACAGGTTTGTTTTACATGATATTTATTCTACAGTTCAATTCTTGCTTTCTTCATTCAGTCCGTCAATATTATTTGGAAATCATGACAGTTTTTTGCAAAAAGGACGATGTCGTCAGCAAATTTGAGGTTGCTTAGGTATTTGCCGTCAATTCTGATTCCTTTATTATCCCAGACTAGGTTTCGGAAGATCATTTCGAGGCAGACTGTAAAGAGTTTTGGTGAGCCGGTATCACTTTTTCTTGCGCCTTTTTTGAGCTGAAAGGGCTCATAGTTTTTATGTAGCTTGATAAATGAAGTGCTTTGTCGGTATATATGCTGCAATACTCAGACATATACAGGGTCCACGCCTTGATGTATGATAGCATCGATGAACCTGGGTATTTCCCCTGAGTCGAAAACCTTCTTAAAGTCAACAAATGCTACCGCAAGTGGCATTTTATATTCTGCTATTTCCTCTTTCAGTTGAGTTACCGAATGGAGATAGCCAATTGTTGAGTAGCTTTTTTCTGAATCCAGCATGTTCTCGTGGTTGGTTTTCATCTAGTGATTTTGGTGATTCAGTTGGAGATCACTTTGTTAAAAGATGTAGATGCAGTTGAGTTGGCTTATTGGTCTGTAGTTGCTTTGATCCTTCGGTTTCCCTTTCTTATGTAATTGCATTATGCTTACAGTGTTCCAATTTTCCGGACTTCACTCTCGCTTAGGCATTAATTCAAAGTAGCTAGTTTCTTGGCGATGACTTCACTAGCTTTTTGAGTAGGTCGCTGGTGATGGTATTTGGTCCAGGAGGATTTCTTTTTTTCGTTTGTTTTGATTGCTTGTTTCACCTCTTACGGAATCACTTCAGGGAAATCTTCAAACTGGTTATAAATTGTATATCCTGTTCGTTGCCTTGTGTCCCTTGTTTGGGGGGATTGGAGTTTTTGTAGAATTCTTGCACGTGTTCGAAGATTCGGTCCCTATCGGTTGCTAGGTCTCTATTTTCTTCGAACACACCAATTATTTATGTTTTTCCTTTACTTGAAGCTTTTCAAATAGTTTTAAAATTCCTAACTTTTCTGAGAATGCTTTCGATAACTGCTGTGGTGTATTTTCTCTTTGTTTCTTTTTGATGATTTTGTTTAATTTGAATGTTTCAATCTTTTCTCTTGTTGTCGGTGGCTTGGAATTTCTGCGTTTTTCCATGAGATTCAGATTGGTGCTACGTGGACACTCTGTGACAGGATTTATTGTATAATTCCCGTAGAAATGCTGTAGGTGAATAACCATTTAGAGTAGCTTCCTGTTGAGAAAAAAGCCTTCGCTTACTTTTGACCCCTGAGGGTGGGGGATCCTTTAACCCATTAAAGAATTCATGTATAAACTCATAAAATAACAAAATATGTTCATGGACGGAAAGTAAGACGGATAGTAAATAGGACCTGCTCACTAAAACCCTAAAAAAAAACCCTCCCCCATTGAGTAGGCATGCCCAATTTGGTTGAGCTGCACCCATGTTTAGGTATTTTATAACGTGACAGACAAACACATGCCCTGCACTTATATATCTAAGATTAAATACTGTAATTTGAGATGGATAATGTCTACAAGTCCTGATGTTTCTGGTTATCTGATGAGTTTTCAAGACAAACCTCTATCTTCATATTTGTATGCAAATCTATCTAATATTCACACCCATCCATTTCTGATCATAATCCTTTTTAGATTATTCTTTTACGTCAAAATAATGAAATAATGTGTGAACTGAATGGAAACAACTTAAAATAAATCATAACAGTTATCTAGAGAGTTCTACACCAAGATATCAATTTTCAGAAAATGTTATAAAATGTTTGCTTCAGAATCCTCTTAATTTTTCTGATCAAGTTTGTAGCACCTATAAAATGAATATTTTCACATTTCCCAGAGTTATCTGTACGCATAACTTCGGCTCATATTTAGAACAAAAAAATGAAGGATATAATTATCATCATTTGATAAAAAAAAAAAAAAATGTTCTGAAAAATCGACACTAACTAATTTGTGAGCAACCTTTCCTTGGAGCCAGATTCCTAAAGAGAGCGAGACATACAGCACCCCTCGATTAATGCCGTTTCATTTGAAGTCATTTTTTATAACGTCGTTTTAGAAATTTCTCATATTTTCACTAGAGTTAATTCCCTTATTTTCTGGGAAATCTTTAATTTTTGAGAATAATCAAATTTTATTCTCATGTCCAAATTACGGTAACCTAAAATCTAAAAAACTGAAAAAAAATGTCACTGTATTTATTTTATGCATGCTATCGCATTGCTAGCGTGTAACAACATTTATAAATAAGTAAAAATATTGGTGAGGATAGTCAATTCTCCCATCGATGTAATGGAATGGACTAACGTCCATTTAGTATATTTACTTTATTTTGCTTTTAGCTTAGTTTATTATTCAGATGTCATTTTTTGACAGCAAGGGTGAAAAACTAACACTAATAAAAATATTGTGGGTGGAATTGCGAATTAGATGATTTTTCTGAATAGACATTATAGTTATATTCGCAGGAGTTGAAATTTCATTTTTAAAAGCGATATTCTTTTATTTTCATCACAAAATTTGTAAATTGCGAATTTGAATTTCAAAACTTGTTGCCATGGATACACCTCTAAGTTATTTGAGATCTTTTGTGTTTGATCTTTGAAATGGATGGGATTTTTGTATGCATTCGTTTTGTTTTGGCAGTGTGAGAAAGAACTACATTAGCGAGCTTGAACATTATGACCACTTTTTAGTGTCAATTTGGTGAGTTTTGGCCACTTTTGGCGTTTTGGGTTTAATCTTTTTGTGTACCAAAGGAACATAACCTCTATTTATATAATTGTTTCTATGGTAAATCTGTTTCACTTAACGTTGTTTCAACGCTGTCTCCAGGAACATATCTACGACGTTAACCACGGAGTGCGTGTTCTCTTCTGGGAAATGAGTTGCTTTAACTATTTTTCACTAATTGCACAATATTCACCAGTTAGCAATTTTGCGAATCTCGAAAGTTGTTCACAAGAATACTAATAGGAAAAATTAGATCTAGACCAAGAAATTAGGCATTTAATGTATTTATACAACACGTTGATTTTTTTTTAATTGGAGAGATGGAGGAATTGTTCATTTAATCATATTATCTCTTGTGGAATATTTTATTAGTTTTTATAACCATAGATTTGTATATAAAGAAAGGTTGTTGAAAGGTTACAAACAGGAGGACTTTTTCAGGCATTATGTCTATGCTGCAGATTTTTGAATTTAGAAGAAATACCAGTTGTCTGATTAGTCAATAAACAGTTCGTTATTGGTATTCGTTGGTCTCCACCAAACCCCAATTCTTATACATTCGATGAGGATTAAGCTCACTCTCAATGGTTTGATAATGTACGATCATAAAACTATGAGTTCTATAGACAGTTGTTCATTAACTTTTACGGGAGAGCAATTAATAAATTTTATATAAAGTTTACAGAATTCTTTTCAGCAAATGAAGTATTTGATTTTTGTTTTTATTTCATTTATTCACTTACCAATACATATTGGATACTCTGTCGACCATTTATCTTCATCACAAACGGCAGAGTTGGCACCAATTAGATCAAAGCCCCTCTTGCAGCGAAAGTAAACGAGTCTTCTCTGGGATTGGTACTTTGGGCGAAGATTTCTAATACGGATACGAGGACATTTTGAAGCTGGAAATAATAAAAATACATTCAATAAAAAAGTTTACCGAAAATGCAAACACGAAACCTCTCACAGATGCGTACTCCGTCGTAGTAATGTAAGTAGTACATTATTATTATCATCGATTTGTTGAAATTTATCCTCACATATCATAATTAGCGATGAGTATTTGTCGTCTGTCACGCTAACGTCATCAGTGACATATGGTGACGTAATCTAGTTGAACTAGAATTTTATGTTATGTTAAACTGATTTACATCTTTACTCGATTTTAGCTTTAGATTAGTTATTCAGGAACTATTGAACATACACAATGTTTTTGTCAGTCTTTTAGTACAATGCAATTGCAAAATTACTTAATAATTTTTTAGTTAATGATATAAACTCTATTTTAGAGATATCAGGATTATAAGCTTCATGAATCTTCTGAATTGTTTGTATATGTCATAATTGATGTTTATTTATTCATTGGTTGGGGAAATCCGGTATTTCACGTGTAAGCCTTTTGTATTAGGAAGAATTACTGCAGTGTTTTTACGGATGAATATTAATGATTATTGACTGAGACACCGTGATTTCGAGAAACACACACGCAACCAAGCTCACTCACACACATATGTGACACTAGGGGGCCAGGAGTCCCCCGTGTCCTGAAAATTACGAAAATTGCTGTGGCTGTTACTAAAAATTACTATGGTTATTACCAGTAATTACTATTATTATTACAAAAGGAGTTGTCTGTGTTAAAGGGGATAATGTGTTTTTCGAGATGTCATAGGAAGTTGGGTCACCTGTGCTTTTTCAATCTGGTGTCATCTGTCAAGGCCTGGGTTGCAAAAACAAATGCTTTTGGAAAAAGGTTTTGTTCCCGATTCGATGACCATGTCATGGGAAGTTGAGTTATCTGTACTTTTTCAATCTAGCGTCATCTGTCAAGTCCTGGGTTTGAAAACAAAGCCAGATATAAGGGTCAGTGTTTGGGGTCTAGAGAGAGAGAGTAAAAGCTTATGAAAGAAAAGTTATTTGCAGAGTCCTTGGGAGAGGGGAAGACTAATTTATGATATTGAACAGACCTGCGTCACGAGATGAATGAGGGTCAATGTTTTGGGTTTTTCCGGAGAGGTCGAGATAACAGGAAAAAGAAAGAAAGGAAGTCAATTACAAGAGATACAGTGTCGATACCAAGTGCTTAAATAAGAGAGATTTTCGTAACAAGCAGGTAGAGCAAAATTTGGGTTTAGAGAAGACAGTCGTTGTCAGCTCTCTCTCGTGTCAGCCGTCCGCCCTTAGTAACCGTCAACCGCTGCTACCATTCAGTAGACTACCGTTCGTGACATGAGAGACCAGTCGTCATTTTGACTTAGATAATAATCTGCCTCCTCTCTTTTCAACTGCGAATAGGCATTTCTCGTCTCCAGAGATATTGATAATCAACATTCTATATAAAACATATAAACGAAATTCCGTTTTGTTGCCTTCTTTTACTAACCCAGAACCACGGCTGGGTTTGGTATAGTTTGTGGGATACCCCCACAGGAAAAACCCCACACATACACTTACATTTCTTTTAGGGCTAAGAGTCACAACTAATTTGATAAGCGTTTGAATATGCATCTGGTACTCGAATCATACGCACAATATCAATGAGGTTTCGTATAAAAAAGAGTAAGAGTAGAAAAGAATGCTCACTCACTTACAAAAAAGAACAGCCTTGCTGCTGCAGGGTTAATTTCCACCCCTACTTCTACAAATCTCCATTAAATCCCCAAATTGAGCAAATAATCACTTCAGGTTAGCAAACTTCCGACAGGGAGAAGCTCAACCTTCAAGAACAAGAAAATCCCGCTAGTGCTAAAAAGAAGGGTATACAATCAATGCATCCTCCTGATAGTCACCTATGAAGCTGAATCATGGAACTTAACCAGAAGATCAACCCTCAAACCGAGAACCATGCAACTTTCACATGACAGAATCATGCTCAAAATAACATGGAAAGATCACCAGACAGCGCAATATATTATAGAAAAACAGATATTCTCCCCATCTCTTGACATCGTAGAATCCATTAGAAAACACAAGTGGCAATGGGCTGGTTATGTTGCAAGAATGGCAGACAACTGCTGGATATCACGACTCACATCGTAAATCCCCAGAGATAACAGTAGAACTGGGGCCATCAAAATATAAGATGGCGTCTCAAACTAGACAAATTCAAAAATTACTGGCTCCCCGATTCCCATGCAGTCTGGCAAATCTTGAGGGAAGGTCTGTATCCAACGACAGACGCTAAAATTCTGCTGACGATGATGAAATGTAACATCGCTATTGTATCTTTTTATATTTTACACACAATAATTACATAAATAAAAAAATAGAGTAATAAAATGGATTTTCTATGTTTTTTTTACCCCCTTTCCCTAGAGCTTTATTTTCACCTTTAAATGCGAAAAAATGACCCCCTAGATAAATGGTACCGACACGAATTAGAGAGTGTTGTGGGGAATAGAAGTCATGAATTATTCTGTGACTTTGATCTTCAAACCGGCAACTCCATCGATGCAAGAACCTGATCTGATAGTTGCAGACAAGGAAAAGAGAACCTGCCGCATCATAGACATAGCTCTACCTGTGGACAATCACAGAATCAATGTGAAAAAATGCAGCACTTTCGTCTTATCTACATAGGATTCACTATTGAATAATCATGGCGTTTTATTTAACAGAACAAGTTTAACACAACATAAAATCTTATTTTACTCCGTCATCAGAACATAAGATTGTATTTTTCCTATGTTATCATGTGGTGATGTAAAAAGCGTGACAGAGGACAAGAAAAAGAATAAATACATTTTGGGTTTCATTATATGTTGGGATAGTTTTTTCCTGTATGTATGTTACCATATCTTAGCACCCCCCCCAAAAAAACGGCATAATTTGAAGAATAAACAAATCCAGATGATTTTCAATCGTTACATTATGTCTTAAGGAGATGGTTCAATTTACGACATAAATGTATGGAACTAGACCCTTATTTTGTGTTCACTGGGCATGACACCGAATTAGAACATTCTGATTCAATGTGAGAATTTCATGACATCATAAGATATTTTTTTTAAATTCTGATAACGTATGTTTGAGAATTTGATTTTTTTTTACCTGGGTTCATTTTCTGATAACTATTTTTTTCAAGTTGTTTTGTTTACCTTACCCCATAATCTGGTTGCACCTTTTTAAATTGCTTTTTTCACCTGGCTTGGTATTCTGATCACATTTTTCTAGAAATGTCTGGGTCAGAAGTGATTTTTTAACGTTGAAGTTGACAAGAGGGGGGGGATTCTATTTACTTTTTAGGGGTCAAAAGTGAGGGTAAGATTTTCCTTTTTTTGCAGTCAAAAATGAGGGCGAACATTTTTCCCTTTAAAGAGTCAAGAGTGAGGGTAAATTTTATTTTCACTTTCAGGGGTCAAAAGTGAGGGGAAGATTTTCTTCTATTTTAAGGGTCAATATTTAAGGGAACCTTTTAGTCGTTTCCAGGGGTCAAAATTGAGAGGAATTGTTTTTTTCTCTTCCATGGTGAGTGGAAGTTTCTCCTCTCGAGGGGGAAAAGAGAAAGGGAACATTTCTTTCTAAACAGTTAAGAGTGGGGAAATTTCCCCCCTTCATGGGAAAATACTAATTATAGAGTAGTTTCCTTTATTCATTTCCAAATAAATGCAAAAATAATTCGACACAGCCGCAATGACTTGGCATCGAGCTTAATGGCTGGTGAAGGAGGCCTTTGAGCAAATAATAATAATAATAATAATAATAATAATAATAATAATAATGAGAAAAAGTTTTACCAAGATTTAAATGGGGAAAGGAGGCAGGACATGAAACCAGATGCCACAGAGGCCAAGAACTATTGGAATAGCATATGGGGGCACCCAAAAAGACACAACGTAACACCGCAATGGTTAGGAAACATGAGAAAAGAACTAGAAGATATAGACAAGGGAGAACCAATAGTACTGAATGAAACCACATTGAAACATACTTAGGAAAGTAGCCAACTGGAAAGCACCGGGTCCCGACGGGATCCATGGGTATTGGTTCAAAAAATTCACCACGTTACACGGCAGACTCACTCACCTACTCCAAAATTGTCTTAATGAAGGCAAAGCACCGGAATGGATGACTAAAGGCAGAACCACCCTCATCCAAAAAGACCCGGGAAAGGGCAACATAGCAAGCAACTATAGACCAATCACTTGCCTACCACTTATGTGGAAAATCCTGACCGGGCAAATAGCAGAGAGAATATACATGTCAATGGATAGAAGGGGGCTATTACCAGAAGAACAGAAAGGGTGTAGGATAGGAACCAAAGGGGCAAACGATTTACTCTACATAGACCAGATGATCTTAAAAGAAGTAAGGGAAAGGAGAAAGAATATCGCAATGGGATGGATAGATTACAAAAAGGCATACGATATGATTCCACATAGCTGGATACTCGAATGCCTTAGAATGTTCAAAATTAGCGAACCGGTGGTTAAATTCATTGGTAATTCAATGGAAGACTGGAAAGTAGATTTGACAGCCGCAGGGGACAAACTAGCAGAGGTAGGGATAAAAAGGGGAATCTTCCAAGGAGACTCGTTGTCCCCACTATTATTTGTTCTAACAATGATACCGCTTAACAGAATCCTGAAAAACAGCAAAGGATACCACTTCTCTAAAACAAAAGGAAAGGTCAACCACTTAATGTACATGGACGATATTAAATTGTTTGCAAAAAACAGGGGAGAGCTTGAGACTCTGTTCAACGAAGTAAGGGAATATAGTGAAGACATAGGAATGGAGTTTGGGATAGAAAAATGCGCAATCATGGTGATGCACAAAGGAAGGCTTTCAATGACTGAGGGAATTGAACTTCCGGACAACAACAAGACTAGGGCATTGACTGCACAAGACCGATACAAGTACCTAGGTGTCCTTGAATGTGACACGATAAAACGGGAAGAGATGAAGGAGAAAATTAAGAGAGAATACCTCAGAAGGATAAGGAAAATATTAGAAACCAAATTAAATAGCAGAAATCTAATAAAAGGAATGGACACCTGGGCTGTGTCAGTAGTTAGGTATACAGGACCATTCCTAGGATGGACAAAGGAAGAGCTCCAATCAATGGATAGGCGAACAAGGAAACTTATGACAATGCATAAAGCATTACACCCTAGGGATGATACAGATAGACTATACGTTAAGAGAAAAGAAGGTGGTAGGGGGCTCATCAGCATAGAAGATTGTGTCCAGAGAGCTAAAGTAGTCCTAGATAGATATGTGCAAACAAATAGTGAAGAAATCATAAAGAGCGCGAGGGATAGTGCAACAAACAATAAAGTAGAAAACAATGGAACAGTACAGCAAACAAGAAAAGAAAAGTGGGAAGGGAAAAAATTGTACGGCGAGTTTAAAAGACAGATAAAAGATATAGCAGACGAGAAATCATGGACGTGGTTACGAAAGGGAAACCTTAAGAGAGAAACAGAATCGCTCATCATGGCAGCCCAAAACAAAAGCATAAGGACAAACTACATAAAAACAAAAATCGACAGAACACAGACAAACAGCAAATGCCGCATGTGCGACGAAAGAGATGAGAAAGTAAACCACATAACTAGTGAATGTAGTCAACTCGCCCAGAAGGAGTATAAGCATAGACACGATAGAGTAGCAACGATGATACACTGGGAACTAAGTAAACAAATGGGATTCAACCATGGGGAAAAGTGGTATCAGCACAAGCCAGAGGCAGTCTTGGAGAATGACAACCACAAACTACTGTGGGACTTTGACATCCAAACTGACCACCTCATCCAGGCAAGAAGGCCGGACTTAGTAATAGTAGACAAAAAAAAGGAAGGCCTGCCAAATAGTAGACGTTGCTGTGCCTGCAGACCATAGAGTAAAAAAGAAGGAGGGTGAAAAAAGGGAAAAATACCAGGACCTAGCAAGGGAGTTAAGGAAAATGTGGAACATGAAAACCAGGGTAGTACCGGTCATAGTGGGAGCACTAGGAACTGTCCCCAAAACGCTGAGGGAGAGACTGGAGGAGATCGGGATTAGGGGGAGGATAGAGACCGTACAGACCACAGTACTACTGGGAATTGCACGGATACTGAGGAAGGTGCTAGAGATATAAGTACTGCAACGAATTGTAGCTCTGTCATGATATGCGAAAGAGAGAGGAGACGTTAGCTGAAGACCTGAGGAGACTTATTGTCACTCAGCCTTCAGTGATAACCACTGGGCAACCGGTGTGAAACTGTAAATCGCAGAATTACTGCGACCTATGAGTACTAGGAGAGGAGGGCTGGAGACTTGAGGAGACTTGCTGTCACTCAAACTCCAGCGGTTACCACCAGGCAACTGGTGTGAGATTCCAAAATAATAATAATAATAATAATAATAATGATGATGATGATGATGATGATGAAGAAGAAGAAGAAGAAGAAGAAGAAGAAGAAGAAGAAGAAGAAGAAGAAGAAGAAGAAGAAGAAGATCTGGCAAGAGAACTATATATTTCCATGGAAAGGTTAGGCACTTACCAGAAGAACAAAAAGGATCTAGAGGAGGAACCGAAGGAGCAAATGATTTTCATTACCTAAATCCTGTCTTTGTTCTGTTTTTAAGTTAGTTTGATTTACGTTTTTGTTCAGTTCTGCTATAGATTTCTTTACGTATTTTTCCATTCGGCTTAGTTTTCATGGAGACATTCGCATTCCATTATCTAAATCAGATGTGGTTGATGTGAGCCACGAACCGGGCATTCTCCGTCTCGATGATGAAAAAAAAAAACCTTTTCATCACCTGGAGACGGCCGTGGGGTACAACCGCCGAAATGTTGCGTTCAAAAAAAATGAATCAAGGTGAGGACAAAATCCGCAAAAAAAATTTACATGAAAAAATCATATCTAACACACGTCGAGTAGCAATGATCAGCAAGTTTACTGGCCGTCATTAGTTTAATCCTCATTGGATCTCCTAGTATAAATGGTCCGATAATCACAGCAACTCCTTTCTCAGACTACATAAGGACTCTGAACCCTTCCCACTCCGAAAAGGAGTAAGACAAGGTGATACCAGCTCACCCAAACTCTACATAGCCTATCTCGAGATGATCTTCCGAAACCTGAACTGGGAGAATAGAGGAATCAAAATGGACGATGAATATCTAAGCAACCCAAGATTTGCAGACGACATCGTCCTTTTCGCAGCGAACCTACATGACCTCCAACTTATGCTAGATGAACTAAATGAAGAAAGCAGAAGAGTTGGCCTACACATGAACTTCAGTAAAACAAAAATCATGAGCAACGGTCACACTGAGAATAATGACATAACTGTCAAAATCGAAGATGCAAAACTGAGGGAAGTAGACCACTACACCAACCTAGGACAACGAAACTCCATGAAACCCACGAAAGAGTAAGAAATCAAGCGGTGAATTACTCGAGGATGGCAAGCCTTCGGCAGAGCAAGCTCAACTTTCAAAAACAAGTCGATCCCAATAATACTAAAACGAAGAGTATACAACCAATGCATTCTCCCAATAGTCACTTATGGAGCTGAAACATGGAACCTAACCAAGAGACAGACCAGCAAACTGAGAAGCATGCAACGCACACATGAAAGAACCATGCTCAACCTCACATGGAGAGATCACAAGACAGCACATTATATCAGGAAGAAAACGGGAGTCGGAGACATCATTGAATCTATTAGAAAACTTAAATGGCAATGGAAAGGCTATGTTGCAAGAATGACAGACAATCGATGGACATCACGACTTACAACATGGAACCCCAGAGATCACGTGCGAAGCTGAGGCAGACAGGATACAAGATGGAGAGATGAACTGGACAAACTTAGAAAATACTGGCTCTGCGACTCCCACGATATAGAAGTATGGCGAATCCTGGGAAAGGTCTATGTCCAACGACGGACGTTAAAAGACTAATAATGATGATGACCAATTCATCTACTTTCAAATTCTTTCAAAAGTAGAGCTGTTGATAGGAACTAAACAACATTTTTTGAAAGAAATATAAATAGTTCTGGTTAGTCAACGAATAAAAATCATCCCATGATCAACATCCTTTGGCAGCATGCTGTGCTGGGGTGATCAATTGAAAAAATAAAAAAAAAGGATTGTCAATAAATAAATTACTTCTCTTGACTTCCATAAAAAAAGAAAACAAGCGTGAATATTGCCTGAGGGGACAAATTAGCATAAGTTTACAATGCAAATTGATCCCCCAGAAAAGAGAGGGGTTTAAAAACAAAACAAAAAAAAACCAGAACATTTTTTCAGACATTAAAGAGTAAATATTGAAATTTTCAGACTTCTAGCGCCATTGGTGCGGTTTATACGCGTGATACATGCATACATACATAGCCAGTCAGACCAACTTGAATACTGAAGAAACCATTATTGACACTTTTGGTGAGTATTTGTTGGCAGTTCCTATATTATTGCACGTTTTGCTTTTGAAAAATAAGAATTTGGGGGAAAAAGTTATGGGACCTCCTGCAAAGGCAAGACATGTAACCAAGGTAACTGAAGCCCAAAATGCAGGACTCATCATATGAACTAAGATAGCCTTATGCTCTTAAATGTGTTCTGATGCCCCCCTGTCCCGAGTGCCCCCCCCCCCCAGACCCTATTTATCTCAGGAAGGGCCAAAAAGAAACCTGTGTCTCAACTATATATCTGTCTTCTGCAAAACATATTTCCAGAAGTTTTCGAAATCAATAACATTTTGAAAAGTGCCCTTATGTTCTTAAGGCTAAGTACAACCTACCCTTACGTTCTCATTTAACAAAATCACGTGAAAATGTTCTCAAGCTCTTTTAGCCCAATACACTTATGTTCTTGAATTTTAATGTTCTTAGAAAAATTGGTGTGGATAGATTGTCCAAATTTCAATCCACCCATTTCCGTAAATGCCAGAACGATACTTTTGACTGGAGATCATGTCAAATGTTGACGTTTATTTCAAGTTTGTAATTATATTGCGGATCTTTGTAAGATTACAACGCCTTTGAATCATAAAAACTGTGAAAGAACTAGAAATGCAAACCCAGTTGCAGTCAGAAAGAGGCAAAAGCACAGTGACACATTTGCCACTGCTATCTGTGCAGACAAACCTCGGTTGTCTCGTGCAAACATAGATCAGCTTTTTATTCCTGTAGCAGGAACAAGGAACAAGACGACTGAGAAATCGTCTCAAATAGTTTTGCATGCTGCTATGCACACGGTTCATCCATCTAATGTATATATAGTTCAGCCACCCACTGCAGATACAACTCATCATCCCCGGGCCGATGAAGTTCACCCACCCAAATCAGACCTTCCATGATTTACATCGACAGTTTCTCAACGATAGCTATAGAAAATGTATCAACTTTGGTTTTTGAAACCAGTTAAAGAAACGGGAACTTGTAAAAATCTTACATGTGAATAAAGAATTGAGGCCTGTAATCGAAGATCATGATAACACAGCTGATCATAATTTTTCCCCGATCACTACTCAAAGTTGAGGTACATTTTATCAAACAAGATAAAGTGAAACACTGCACATGGCTTACTCATTCAAAAATTAAAGGAACTTCGGTAAAGATTAAGGAAAATTCTGCAAAAATTCTGATTCAATAAATGCAGAGGCAGAAAGTACTCGACTCCCTCCATAATTTCGACAAAGTACAGCCAACTATATCCTCCTTTCCAAAGCTCTCTACCAATTAAGATAGGTTGTCAATCACTGTTTCCTCAAGACAGTCATGGGAAATATGTATTAAAGTTACTTAAACAGTTCATTAAAGCGGGAATATGTGAGAATCTTGCATGTTGAAATAAGTAAAGAAATAGACTCTTCCTTTGAGGATCACAATGACCCTAAAAAGCATAAACTCCATTTTCAATCACAGATTGATGTAAAAGTACATTATATCAAACATGGCGGGGTGGAACATAGTATATGGCTTCATTAACAACTAAAATGGGGATTTACAGTACAACCGGAGAGAAATTATGCTGAGACACCACTTAATTCAGAAACAGAAAGAATATCTACTCCACCTACACCAATCCTACACCAGCAGCAAACATCCTCCTCCTTCACATCTGACACCAAATAACTCACACACTGGTCCTCGAATTTCTCAAACAACTTCTCTAATTGGACGCCGTTCGTTGTTTCCACAAGACAAGAATGGGAAGTATATTACGCTAGCATACTTAAACAACTTAAAAAAACAAGAGTTGGGTAGATGTATGAGAGAACCTGTATTTGAAAATCATATTGAGTCTGAAAATTATAAATTTTATTCCACGTCAGGTCTCAGCTTGATCTTACTGTACTTTATATATCATATGATGAGGTTAAACAGAACACGAGGCTTGACCAACTAATAAAGAAAGGATTTGTAACTAGATAACTAATACGTAAACTTAAGCAAAATATGAAAGAGTTAATCCTCCCAGCTTCATCATAGCTTCTGATGATGTTTCGGAGGAACAGAGAATAAGCTTGCTACCACCCTTACACCTGTCAAAGGAATGGAATATTCCTAGTGCAACCAAATCATCTATTAAATACATACACGAGTTAAAAAACCTACGTAGAAACCTGTTATTACTGGGGATCACTTCTTAGAGAATGGATTCACAGAAAAAAATGTCGTAGATGGCTCTTTTCTTTTGGACATCGTAAAATCTAGTCGTGATAGTAAACCTCTTGTCAAAGATTCACAAAGATATGCAGAACAAAATTATCAAGGAAATACCCCGTTTGCTACCACTCACAGGAGAAATCAATATCACCAGTCAAAATAGATGCCTTATGACCTATTATTACAGAGGTAAAGGTGGAATTGAGATGAGCAATAATCTTGATTTACTCAGAAAGAGGACATTTCCAACTACTAGAATAAAAAAAAAAAACTAATGTAGTTCAGTTGATTACTGATGACCCAGCAGCTATAAGATTTATTGATTAGACTGAACATCGTTGAAGTTATCAATGATAATAATGATACCAATCTTGGGGAAGTATGAAATAAATGAAATCGAAGATGCTTTGTCTGATGAATTTGGAAATATCGTTCAAGAAGAAGAAGAAGAAGAAGAAGAAGAAGAAGAAGAAGAAGAAGAAGAAGAAGAAGAAGAAGAAGGGCAAGAGCAAGCAAGCTCATGTCAGTTTGATGAATTTGCAAAAGCAGCATCTGCAAAAGTTACAGTCAAATGATTCCCAAGATCAGAGCAGAAATCAAGACACACTAACTGCTACAAATTATCTGATGACAAGTCTACCCTCTCAATTTACACCCAACGTGAATGATAACTCTCCTCATTCTACACATGGAAATTCTGCCCCCTCTCATTTGGAGCCACCTGAGAACAGTCAAATTTCTCTGGCTGTCAACCATGGTGAATATACAACAGAAATGGAATCAACTGCATCTACCATCACTAATACTCAGTCAAATATCCCTTCTGGTTGCAGTCTGAATCCTAAACTCTCAACTCCTGGGACGCAAATTCCAAAAGGAAATAGACCACATACGCAATTATTTGAGCCATCAGTCAGAGATGGAAATTCAATACCTGAATGTGAAAGTAATATTTCGAGATGTGCGTTTCCAACTCTATTTCGGACTGGTGAAGGAGATATATATGCCTCAAAGCTTAAATCTTTAGGAGAGGGTGGAATTGAATTACAATCATCCACAAGACTTTGTCTCTTCTGTCATGGTGGGGGATTTACTTAACACCCAAGAATCATGTATTATTTGTTTAACCAACAACGACGACAAAACTGTTGAAAACAAAGTCCTATTACATGATGTGCAAAAAGACAACAGCTGCATATGTTTTGCTTTAAAACAAACAGAAAACAGAATCTGAAGTGAGAGCTTACACGTCAAATCCTTGGCATAATGAGGAGCTTGGGAATAAATACATTGCTGCATTAATAATGAAAGGGTTGAGAGAGTCACAGTGGAACAGGACTTAGAAGGATATGTTATATGAATCACTGAAATACCGACCTGTAGAAGGAAGTATTCCAACACTCATTACTACTCGATTTAGAACATTTGTGATATCTTTTAACATTAGTGGTTATCATAACTCGATAACTGATGTGAAAACTAGGAAACAATGACAAACCTACATATGAAGTACCTTATTTTTTTAGCTATTCGACTGGAGCTCATTTTGAAATACCTCATTGAGGATTTATTACAATTAAGTAACTACTTTAGTGTGTTTGAATGGGGAAATGGCGGAATATTGCTCTTGTATTGTCTGCTATGGAATTTTAAGTGATCATTCAGAAGGATGGGATTTTCGCAAAATGGAAACTAATGGTTACTTCTCTAGAAGCAAAATACAGAGAGAGCAAACTTTTTGAATATGCATGTGAAATGATCTCAAGAGCCATTGCATCCTGGTAAATACAGTTAAGGACCCTTGAGATCATTTCAAGAAGATTTTGGTGTACATATATCTTCTATAAGCAAAAAAGATTTTGATGCAGTTCTAAATCACCCCCAGAAGACAGTATTGACTCCTTCACAGATGAAGAAAGAAGAGTGAAAAATGGTGCCGAGAAAGGGAAATTATTTATTTATTTTTTTTACATCTGAACAAATTGATAAAGTTCAGCTTCACAATATTCACAAACTAAGCCCTTATAGACCATCCTTCCAACATGAAATGTTCCATACGAATACAACCTTGCAAACAGAAGATGAATGCCGACACCAAAAATTACAGCATAAAATGTTTTCTTGAACCTTTCACTAAATTTGGGAATAAGTTTACTGAAGAAAAGCAGAATAGACCAAATTGGTATCAAATACATTCGGAAAGAAATGGTCAATGTATTGATGACTTTAATCCAATTACCTCCCTTGTTGCACTTGCCAATTGTGATTTGAAAAGAATTCTAACTTTTAAGGGTCTAATGTACTATGCCACCAAACTAAGAATGACAATGCAGATACTTTTCGGGATTTTAGAGATGACACTGGAAAACCCACAGATCAGACTGCAGAGACAATAGATTTACCTGTACAGTCTAACTATATAAACAGAATTGTTACAAAGTTTTTCTCTGAAAAAAATAAATATTCAATGGTTTCTGTGTCAGAACATTTCCAAAAGTAAATTTACTATCTGATTTAAATAGGCTTTAAACGCCAGATGAAATAACAGAAAATGAGATTGGCATAGACTTTTTCAAAGAAGATGAAGTAGTAAATATGAAGAGAGGGGAAGTAATGAAATATACAAAGCTGCTCAAGACGACAGAATAACTGTGAGAGGTAAAAAATTATGCAGGAAGCTAAACCTGAAAAAAATAAGTACGGGAAAGCAAATGAGAATGATCCTACTGGTGTAATTGCTTTTAACAAAGGATGGGGAGCTGCATCATTTCACATAACATATCACATTAAAACAAAGAGAGAATTAGAAGATTGCACTGGTGAATCACAGAAGTCATTAGAAAACAAATTTTAAAATGTTTGGTTGGTTATGATTGATGAGGACAGCATTAAGGGGACTGAAATGTAAGCAAAAATAAATGAAACGTGCATTCAACTGAAATTGAATGAAAATGATAAAATTTATGATAGTGATAAACGACTGGTTTTTGATGGAATGGGGGTATTTTTGGTGGAGACTTTGGACAAGCTATCCTCATCACACAGCACACTTTGATGGATGATCATTTGAAGCCATTGAGTAATATTCCTTAGGGAAACGAGATATTTTCAAACAAAGGAAAAAAATTGTTTGGGTAGTCATTCTAAGTTGTATCTTCAGGTCATATGATGTTATGTGCATTTCTGTCTAAAATTTCGTGATGGAACTTTCTTACCAGAGTATAATTTACTCCCCAAGACCAGAGACTATGACCATCGTCTTCTGCGGGAAAAAGTAGATTCAGATAACAAAGGCACACGATTAGTTACAATTAATAAACCAACTAGGACATGGAATGCAAAGAAACTATCATTTACAACAAAAATAAACGAAAACACGATTTTTCGTTTCGGTGCAATTGATTTTCAAAATAATGATGAAATAGTGATCGGAGCAGACAATTTTTCAGGGTTGAAACTGTGAATATTACTATTGGCAGCTGTATTATGTTAACAAGTGATACCTGGGTTGGAGCAGGGGTCATCAATAGAGTTCTAGTGGTTGATGTTGATTTGGGATCAAACTATAATCTACCTGATTATTTTCTAATAAATTTTGATGATTTTTTATTCAAGAAGAAAAAGAAAAGAGTAAAAAATATATATTCATAATTTCTATAGGATAATTTCTGTGGTCGCTAGGTTCGAGAAACACTCCTAATTTATCGTGATGCTTACAATCCTTCTAGAGCTTGACGCGTCTTGTCCTTAAATATGGTGTTCGTTTCTTTGTTACTTCTTACAACCTAAATTGGTGACATTTTTTTTTCAACTAGAATCAGTAATAGTACACAGGTTCTTAGACTAGTACAGAGGGGAACACTAATTATGAAGTCCTTCATTGTATCTTGACCGGCAGTCAGTCGCGAAATATTTAGCTGAGTATTGTGCGCCCGGAAATACCTACTTTTAGTAATAAGCGATGGGATTTCGACATTGAGTGACCTCTGCCGGTCGACAGAGCTCATGCTTACTTCTGGCCTCTGTTTCAGTTCGGTAAAATTAGTAGACTGACCCTTGCTTAACTTGCAACGAACTTTCATTTCATTTCATTTATTTATTCGTTGATTAACTAATTTCATGACTAAAAGACAATATTCGCATGGGAATCAAAACGAATTAGTACTTCTAGGATCTCTTATCACAGAAATACGTATAATGATTTTTTTTTTGCTGTTTATCACGAGAAATCTTTCAAAGATAACAATTTCAAAAAATACTTTAAATAACAATATATGTGTGTGTGCGTGTGTGTGACTGTATATGTATGTGTATGTAAATATGTATATGTGTGTCTATATGAGTGTGTGTGTGTATGTATATGTGTGTATATGTATGAATGTGTGCATGTACAGGAATTTGTGTGTATGTGTATATATATGCGTGAATATATGTTTATATATATGTGTGCGTGTATGTGTGTCTGTTACATATATGTGTGTGTGGGTGTAAGATATTTATGAAGAACAAACACACTTATGTATATATATATATATATATATATATATATATATATATATATATATATATATATATATATATATATATAATGTGTGTGTGTGTGTATGTATGTATGTATAAGCACATATACATGAGATAAGCATTGAACTGAATTCTGAATAAACTGAAATAAGAGGTTAGAGCTTCAAAAGTGTAAATTACTTGATTTTAGGAATAAAACTCCATCAAACTTTGAAATTGAATAAATTTGATAATATCATTTATAAAACGGCAAAAAATTATTCAACACCTTTTGGAAAGTTTATAATTATCTCGTCGCAAAGCCTTTATTTGCTATAACAGCCCCTAGACATTTCTTGTAGACGGTCACCAGCCTTGCACAGACGTCATTTTTTCTTCAGATTTTCCAATCAGAATCTCCAAATCTCACCATTATAGGATTTGGATTGGAGAATTGACAGAGCCCGAGAACGTAAATAGGTATCTTCTTCAGCCAATTTTTAGTAAACTGAGTGGTGTGGTTGGGGTCATTATCACGCAGGAAAACCCAAACACATTCTATTTTTAGTTCCCCGGGGGAGGGAAGATGTTCTTCCAAAATCTTCCTGTATTTAGTTCTGTTCATCCTATACTCAATGTTATGCCTGTAGATAAAAAGCAACGCCGTATAATGATATTATGACCACCATGTTAACCACCACAAAAATCATAGGGAAACGCTAAACATTTTTTAACTTCATGTTTAGCTCGAATAATTAGATACTCAGGCCACAAAACTGAGATTTGCAAAAAGTCTAAGAAAAAAGTTTTCCTTCTGCAGCGATTAAGCACTTTATCAAAGGAGCAGATATTTTAGGCCTTAGAATGGATTTCACAAATACTAGACTGGCCATTAAATGAAAAAGTCATCTGTCATGGTATCAATACAAAACAGTTTTTATGTTTGTTCTTTATGATTTATTTAGTCTCAACAGATCGCATTCTTTCACTAAGAGTTTTTTTCCTCTGCCTTCATGAGTTTGTGGTTACGAGCAGCTTGACCCACTATTTGGCATGGAACCGATGACATTATGAACTAGCCTGTCTTTCATTCCGTACATCCTCATCTGCGTGTCATTCTCCGGTTGATTTTGTAAAAAAAAATATGCCAGAGTATATACAATAAATCTATTCAAGTCAGATTGAGTTCAATCTAAGCCATTTTCTCGAACTGTTAAAAATCACAAGTAATCAGACAATGCCAAATGATCGGTATCCTTTTTTAATTTAAATTGAGAAATACAGTTTTTAACTTCACTAACAGCATAAGGTCTAAAAACTTGCATCGGATTTACAAGTGGGAATAAATGAATGAATAAAAATGAATAAGAAACAAATAATTACAAATAATAGAACAATCATTCACACATCAGACAATTCAACAATGTAAAGGTCAAATTAAACCTGTTTCCTATTCAACTGTTGATTACACATAAGAATACTTTTTCGGGATTATTTATATCCTTGTACATTACATGAAATATTTAAAAAAAAGATTCACTTACCACAGGTCGCTAACATCAAAGCAAAAAAAAGTATAAACACTATAAGGTCTAAATTTGGCATCTTTGATCTCGATTTTTCTTATCGTTTGTATTTTCGAAGTTCTTTTATGCCAGGAAATTGTCAAATATTTTCACTAGTTTTCAGATACGCACGGACACCTATCGTTGTCGTATCAGTGTGTAAGGTTTTCCAGCTTATCTATTTGCCACTATCGCAGCTGATAGAAGAAAGGCAAATAGTTGGCAGATCTCTGGTGGAAATGCACAGAAGGCACTCTCAACAGGCCAACCTGGAGGGTCTGCATCCGTGCGTTGAGTGTCGCACAGCGCTCGGTCAGTGAATGGTCGTGCTGGTCGTAGGGCTATTTGGGCGTAACTGGGCGAAGAAAAATTCAAATCCTCTAATTGCCGAGCGAATGAGTACTCACGCTTCCGTCGTGATTACTGCAAGAGCTGCAAGCCTTATCTTATTTTCGATAGAATAATTAAATCTACATCTAGAAAGAAGGATGAATAAATACGGTTAAGTATCGTCAATAAGACTAATTTAGACATTTTATAGTTTATTTCTCTCCAAAAATTAGCACAAAATACTTCTTCAAACGGTCGCAACTTATAAGTTAGTTATACTCTTTCTGTGTTATACTAGAAGCTTATTTATTCTGTCAATCAGATTCTATTCCTAAGTAATTGAAAAAGATATTTAATTGTTTTAACAATTTATGTTTGTACACGTGGGGTATCGAGAATTTTGAAAATTACCTTTTAAAGAAACAGATTCTGGTTGACATAAGCTTTTCTTTTGGTGAGAGTATCATTAACACTACAACAAATACTAAGACGTAGATGCGCTGATTCTGGTGCTCTGCGGTTGAGCTATAATTGCGAGCGATGCTTCAGTTGTTTTCTAACAATTTCAGATCTTCAGCTAATGCCATAAGCCTCATTCATATATATATATATATATATATATATATATATATATATATATATATATATATATATATATATATATATCGAAACAGCTATCCGTGGATGACACAATAATTACATATATATATTTATATATAATGCTCCGCTATTCAGGGTTGGGCACTCTTTAAATGAGGTAACTCATCCATTATGAGCTTATGCAATGCTCTTCCATAGGAATAGAGCACTCTGGTTGATGAGGAATTTCTGTGTAAATAGATATATCGCTTAAATTCAGCATTACCGACCGTCTAGTTCCGTAGTCCAGAGGTAGGATATCGGCCTCCGGATCTGAAGTGCAGGTTTCAATTCTGCCTCGCGGTACTGGGGGGGTTAATGGAAAGTCTACAGCCACACTGAAGAGATGTAATACATCGAAATAGCTGTCTGTGGATGACACAATAATATATATGTATTTATATTTATACATAAGTGATGGTTGTCGTCCATGTGTCTGCAAGTTTGTTTTGTTTGTGTGTTTGTTTATCACGCTATGAAAAGTACCTAAACATTGTAGTAGCCCAACTAAATTCAGGATGTCTACTGAATTGACCTGGGGGAGATTTTAAAACAAAAGGTTTTGAGAAAAATATTTCTGTTACAATTCAACTATAATGCTGAAGTGGAACCTACTTTCCGCCAGTAAAAAATATTTTCGTATTGTATATGTTTACAAGTCATTTTTTGAATGGTGCAAAGTAAAAGGAAACTCACCCTTTAAGGGGTCAAGGGTGAAGGAGACTTTTCCAAAATTAAAATCTAATCAAAAGCTTTTGAGAAAAGAGCATTCTCAACCATTTTAGAGGGGAGCTCTATTTACGACACAATCATAATGCGAAACTGAAACCTTACTTTCTGTTCAATATATATATATATATATATATATATATATATATATATATATATATATATATATATATATTATCATCATCATCAGACATAGATCTTCCCCAGAATTCGTCACACTTCTCTATCATGGGCGTCGCAGAGCCAGTACTTTCTGAATTTGTCTAACTCGTCTCTCCATCTAATATTCTTCCGGCCTTGATTGCGCATGTGATCTCGGCGGATCCATATCGTGAGTCGCAATGTCTATCGGTTAGCCGAATAACCCTTCTGAGCGACAGATATTCAGCTAGTCTTATAATATTTGAGCCTTTTGTTTGTTTGTTCGTGCCACTTCTCCAATAAAACTATCAGGCCTATTGACCTCAGCGTCTGCATGATGACTGAGGAAAAGTGATTTTTTTGTAATTTCTTCCGGTGTGGGTCACAATTTTGAACCAAGGATGCGAAGATCCCAATGTATGTGAAGTTGATTTCTGAGATCATTCAAGATTACCATTGGTAATTTCTGGACATTCAAATTTTTTCCGCGTTTTAGGCAATAATTTTGCAGCTATGAAACTGAAATTATTTACAGGGGGAAATTTGTCAATGAAGAAGGTCATATGTTATACGGAGTTGACCTCTGAGGTCATTTGAAGTCAGCAGAGGTCACTCTCACCCAATTTCACAAGCTGAATGAGCTGAATATTTTCACGACCAACGTAATAGTCTATGCGAGGTTGACCACAGAGGTCATATAATCTACCAGGGTAATTTCTTGTTGATTTTCTGATTTGTGAGTAACAATTTTGAACCCAGGATGCTGAAATTGTGCGTATGTTTGCGACCTCTCACATAAAAGGAAATAGATTAAACGACGTTGAACGCTCATTCAAGTTCAGCAGAGATCATCTCTAGTCATTCCTACTCAATTTTTAAGTTTGGGCAATAATTTTTGTTCCTATTGAACTAAAATTTTGACAAAAATATAAATTTTTTTGGCAAAGGCCATAGGCAATTTCGAGATTGACATAAAAAATTGAGGTCATCATATGTCATTTCTGATCAATTGTAGCGTTGTTGATCACAATTCTGCTCCTAGGTTGAAGAAATTTTGCATAGAGGTACTTCTTCACATGGCGAAATTTATAGGCAATGTGAGGTTGATGTTGGAGGTCACTGAAGGTCACCTGAGGTTATTTCCGATAATTTCTTGACAACTAAATCAATTTATATCATAATTGAGTTTGCTATGGGTTACAAACAATTATTGATCTCACAAATGGTCAAATTCAATTGGATATGTGATATATTTCGACCATTTTTCACATGCAGAATCGTCCCAGAAGTCAGTATAAGATTCAAATAACTTTTTGCTGCCAAACAATTAAATTCTTTAAGGTATGTTAGTAAATGGGGTTAACCTGGGTAAAAACATAATAGTTGCGACTTTTAGGATCAAGTCAACTGAGGTCTACTGTGGATTGAAAAAGATTGCTTTTAGTTTTTAGCCATATTGCTGCCAAAGAATTTTATCCCTGGAGGTGAATTGAAGCATCGAATTAATTTGACCAGAAAAAGATGATAGAATAGGTGGTGCTGACCCCCAAGTCAATGAAAGCTAGCACGGGTCAATTTTGGGATAAAAAAGCTTTTTTTGAGCCAGAAGAAATAACCTTAGGGGTTGAAAAAATGATTTTTCTCTTTCAACAAAGTTATGCAGCCCTAGAAAACTTTCTCAGAGAAACATTCTAAAATTGTAACGAGTCACATGGACATGATCGCTGGCCTTCACCGAATATCTCCATGTTTTCCCTATGGACAGTTCTATACTAGTTGACCCAGGGTCAACCTTGTCATACTTGCACCTGATGGGAGAGACACTCATGCAGTGTATTCAGAGGATCCGTCAAACTGAACGACGACATGATTTTTTCTTTTTGTGCATCATAATATCACCTCTGTTACGTCTACTTTTTCATGTAGAAATAGTGTGAATAACCGCTTTATATTTGTTGCGTTGAATAAAAAGAAATATATCGAAGAAGATATTTCTCCTGTTTGGTTATATTTTAAGTTACATACCGCCTGAAACGCTGAATATCACTACTAGTATATATATATATATATATATATATATATATTTATCAAAGTAAAAATCAGTAATTCAATATCCAATCCATGATGGGTTTATTTCATAAAGTAATCGATACACTCAGCATTAACTCAAGTTAAAGTAAGGTTTTAAACATGGTGAAAAAATGGATTTGCTACACAAACACCTTTAAGTTTCTACCCTGATTGAACTTCTCCAGGTGAATGATTCGATCTATTTTGGATCCTTATTTAGAACTTTATCGGGGAAATCTATTTCCCTGTGTTGAAAACCTCCCTCTTAATCTATTAATTTTTCTTTTCTTTTTTCTTTTCCTCGTTTAATTGTTGTTCACCTTATATATTTTATCTTCCTTGGGTGAAGTTGGTTTGTGGCTGTTTTTCTTCTGAATTACTTTGGATGATTCAGGAACTTTCTTTATCAGTGTGTTTGTAATCCATCAGCTTTTGTGGTACGCGTTCTATCGGGTTGTATTCTTTTCCTAAGTTTATCTGCTCCTCCCCCCGAGTTTTAGACTTCACTTTTACATAACTTTTGTTGTGAATGCTCAATCCTTTTTTCTTTTTTTCTTCTTGTTGGGTTTTGCATCTATATATCTAAGATGAGAAGGTGATTAGATTGTTCTCAAAGAAGCTGGGGGCTGATAATACAAATAATGATATTAAAAGTAATGCTGCAGCTACTATCACTAATAATAACGAGTAAAATAAGATAGCTATAGTGATTGATTTTTGTATACCTCTATGCAAGATGTTAAATTGTGTTTTTGATCGAAATTTTGAGCGGTGCCGACGTTTTACAGCTATTTCATTTTTTCTATTTAGTAAGTCTGTTCTCAAACGAGCTAAACTTAGACACAAAAGGGAATTAAACACAACATTTCAATTAGATTAAATGTCTCACATAGATGTGCTATTTCATATTCCATACACATTATAATTATAGATAACTATCTAAGCTCAAAATAATTAACATCACTATTCACAGTATCAGATAACACCAGTACTTTCTAAATAATCTCCTAATAACTGAAACTCATAAATTCTTTAAAATTTCAAACCCAAAAACACACACACACACACACATATACATATAGTACAAATCAGGTGTGCAACACAGTATGATATGATATAATGCAATATCCCACGCATGATGAGTTTATTTCATTGACTGCTCGATACATTCAACTTTAAATGTTGAGTTGGTTTTGAGTAGAGCTGGAGATATTGTAGAATGGGGATACGCTACACAAACGCGTTTATGTTTCTACCCTGTCTGGGCTTCCTCGGGCAAATGATTAGGTATATTTTAGTCTCCTGTTTGAGAAATTTCGGGAATTTCTTTGTGGGTGTGTCTAGGTGGGAGGAGTTTTCTCTTTCGTTTTATTTGATTTGTAAGATTTGCAGTTCATGTATTTCTGCTGTTGGTTATAAATTACAAGCCAGAGAGTATGGTATGAGTGTTTACATTTTCAGTGAGTAGTTGCTGGTATTGTGTGTTCTTTATAGGAATGTTTTATTTTTAGATATTCTTTTAGATATCTTGGGTTTATTTCCCTATGCTAGGTTCCCTTTTCTATGACTTTTGTGAGTTATGTAATTATCTTGGTTTCCGTTTACTTCCTCTTGTCTTAGGTGATTCACTATCACACTCATACCATACTTGTAATTTTTTACCATCAGCAGGAATACACAAACTACAAATCTAACTAATCGAATAAAACAAAAGATAAAACTCCTCCCACTTGTGTTTTTATCTCATTATTTTGGTTATGCTGTGTATGCTGTCTAAGTGATTTTAGGGTGTTTGTGTTGACGATTTAATATGATATATTTTCCTTGTCTTTACGTTTGTCTCTACGTTCAAAATGAATGGTGAATTGAACCAGAATTTTTTCTGTTCCGTTATTTTTTTTTCTTTTTTTCATTTTTCTGAGGTTGGTTGTCTATTTCTGAATTCAATTTACTTTGTTTTAAGTCACAAACAAAACAACAAAATAACCATGGAAAAAAAAATAAAGACAACAAAAAATAAATTGCAACTGCAGGAACGCAGATCCATGCCTCATAAAGCAAAACAATTATACCCAAAGCAACATAATCAAAAAAGCAATCGCAAATTTCAATGAAGAACCATACAAGAGCGATTTTTATATTGTAGCCTCGAATACTAATTTAAAAATTAGATTCAAACAACCACAAAAAAAATATTCAACAATGAAAGATACTGGAAGGACAAAGCATTGTCCGAATACGCATGGAGTCTTGAAAAAATATAATAAGTAAATAAATAAAACAATTACGATAAAATGGGAATCTTGAAAATCAAAAACATGCAAAAACAACATCCAAAAATGCCTATTATGTTCCGAAGAGAAATTGCACATAATAGACTTTACAAAAAAATCACAATTAAACAAAAAAAAAGACGAATTAATAGGAAATTTTAGACACAAGATGGAACTAAAAACTACGACTAAAGAGATTATAAAAACAGCGAATCGAAAAATTGATGAAATTGAATAAACGCCAATTGATATATTGAAAAGGTTGAGAAAATAACGCGCTAAAATAATTGCAAATATCATAATAAATCTATTAGCAAATGATTGAAATTTGTAAAAAATATTAAAAGGTAGCGGAAAACATTGTATGCAAAATCCTAAGTCTAAAACCTTTTTAAAAAGTAAGACAGTAAAAATCACAAAAAATATAAACACAAACTCATAATGAGTAAAAAAAAAAATAAATGAAATAAAATAAAATTAGGAAAGAGCGAAATTCAGATTGAATGAGAAAAAACGACTAAGGTAGACAGTGAAACTGAAATCCAGGGAATTACGAGTAATTTCTCAAACATAATCCCACCCGATGATCAACAGGTGTGAAACTGATTTGCTGGGAAAACGACGAGTATGATATATATATATATATATATATATATATATATATGCTTCTGACCCCTTTTGTAATTTTTGAATATCTCTATAGAATTATTCAAGATTTTCTTTTCCAGAAATATATATATATATATATATATATATATATATATATATATATATATATATATATACATATATATATATATATATATATATATATATATATATATATATATATATATATATATATATATATATATATATATATTTATATATATATGCTGGCGTACCTGTATTGTCCTGGAAAGAGAACCTTAAATTAAACTATGGAGATTCCAAAAAATTGAAAAAAGGGTTGGGTGTATGACCAGCGGAATCCAAGACCGAAAAAATAATTTTCGGATGAAATAGTTGGTACTTTCAGTCAATAAGACCGTTATTTATGTAAAACTATCATTTATTGAAGTTCATGTGTAACGAATCTCGATGAGACCCTCAAAAGAAGAAGAAATCAGGCGAAGAATCACACTAGGATGGCAAGCCTTTGGCAGAGCTAGCTCAACCTTCAAAAATAATAAGATCCCATTAATCCTAAAGAGAAGGGTGTATAACCAATGCATCCTCCCAATAGTCACTTATGGAGCTGAAACATGGAACTTAACCAAGAAACAGACCCGTAAGCTGAGAACCATGCAACGTGCACATGAAAGAATAATGCTGGGCCTCACATGGAGAGACCACAAAACAGCACAACACATCCGGGAAAAGACAAGAGTTAGAGACATCATAGAATCCATAAAAAATCTCAAATGGCGGTGGGCTGGCCATGTTGCAAGAATGGCTGACAATCGATGGACATCACGACTCACAACATGGATTCCCCGAGACCATATGCGCAATCGAGGCCGGCAAAATATTAGATGGAGAGATGAACTAGATAAGTTCAGGAAGTACTGGCTCCGTGACGCCCATGATAGAGAAGTGTGGCAAATCCTGGGGAAGGTCTATGTCCAACGACGGACGCTAAAAGACTGATGATGATGATGATGATCATTTATTGAAAAAATGTAGGTTTGGAGGGGGTTGCTTCTATTTACGAAGCAATAATTAATCAGAATTGTCCTCTTACTTTCTGTCTGTCGCACTACCATCCATCGTACGAAAATACGGCTTTGAGTCACCACACTTACTTCTATTGTAAAGCCAGATTTTTTTCTCTGTTGGTGGTGGACCACTTTCTCATTATATTCAGATACAGTTCCGCGTTTTTGAAAACTGATTTTGTATGGTCGCACTACGGAGAAAAAATAATGGACCTGTTCATTATTATAGATAAATCTTCAATTGAGCCCCAACCACATACCAAACGTAAGGATTTTTTTAAAAAAATGACACATTTCCAAAGGTAACACAAAATTTTATTGGAAACAGTCAGAAGGTTGGCCAATGTGGAAGTCAATTTTTGGTTGATTCTCCATGCTAAATATCAGGTCAACCAGCCGTGCAGTTTTAGAGGAGATGAGACACGAACAAAAAGAGAGGAAAAAAGAGTTTTAAGATGAGGTGTGACGTGTGAACAATCGTCTTCACTCTTTAAACTAAGGGTTTCGCATGCTACGGTCCACTGAAGTGGCGCGCATAACAACAAGATCCCTAAATCTCTCTTTGTCCTTTCCTTATCTATTGTCTTTGTTTCGTTTTTATCCTTATCTTATTCTACTGTAATTTTTTTCCCTTGTAGTTACTTATTATCGCTATTAATTCTTAATCCCATTCACTAAATGTTAAATAATTTACACGCAAAAAGTGAATAGTGAGTTTATGGCTGGGGTAGGGGATACCAGCTTTGAAAAAAGTGGTTGAGGAGAGGACGTATGGACTTATATTAAATTAAAACTTAACAGGAAGATACAAGATTTTTTTTCCGGTGGTGTAATTTGGAATCTGGGCTCTAATATGCGCTGACTGCTATACTGTCAGGTTACTCGCCTCAGGAGGGTAACAGACCCTTATAGTCAGTACACATCAGCTCCTTAAAGTTGCAGATAGTTGGACTGTTCTAGGTGCCTGTAATGTCCTATTTCAAGCCCGTGTACTTACCAATAACGCGATGTTATTGTCCTGTACATGTCAACTTTGCAGCCGGAACACTCTCGCAAAGAGGCGGCAGACCCCCATAGCTAGTTTAACATTTGCTAGGAGAAGGATACTCCTGTAAAACCTACGATCCTGGGACCCCGCTCCTATCCTGTGTTACATTGGTAGATCATAGGGTGCAAATACTCGGTTTAAAGGATGGGATTGGTCCTGGGCAAGTCGACTTCACCTCCATTGCTCAGGTTGGAGGGTTATTGAGCACACAGACCCCGCCGTCTATGGTACTACGGCTGTGGAAAACTCTTCCATCGATCATCGTTAGCGAAGCTAAGCCATTCATTCATATATATTGGGTTACCAAATTAGTTTGTTCAGTTTATTGCATAAAAAATAAAATAAAAAATTTCGGCATTAACTTTATTATACACAATACAAACCGTTTTGTTTTACTATCTTCTACCATCTTTTGAGAAACCTCGCGATTCCATCATAACAGGACTTTCCATCTATTTCGGCAAAGAACTATTCTAGATATCATTTTAGTCACCAAGGAAATCAATATTATTTTCATTAAGAGGATAATATCCCGGTGCAGATGCATGAGAGCTTCCAAGTTAACCTTTAACAATTTTCCCCTGGTTACCGAAGAAACATGCAGACTTGCTTCATCCTGATGGGATGTTAGGTCCCTTCTTTTGAATAAAGCCGGATACTTTTCGTCTGCCATTGCATCCAGCTAGTCTAATTAATGACAGTGCTTAGTTAAATCAGTCATTTGCTTTTTCAGGAAGAGCTCACTGGAGAAGAGTTCCTTCCAATTCATAGCACCAACTGATTTGAATGAACTTCGACTTTTGGTTCGGTTTGTGGTATTTCATTTTACATTTCCCATGTTCAAATACGGAAATTCGGTCAAGAAATTTTTTTTCACTGAAATAGTATGGAAGACACACATCAAAGCGACCAACATAGACAAGTTGGTGCAACTTGACACTTGATTTCGATATTTTGAGTATCTTGTCAATCTCTCACTTCGTATAACATAGATTATCCCCATGTGATATCTTGATTTGGTAGCAATAAAATTAAATTGGTCAGCCTGACCGGGAAATATTGTCCAATGAGAAATCTCCTGAACGAAATTTCGCAATCCACTTCCGACACATATACTGCATAAATCTTTTTGAATTATAGTAGCATTTTTATATTTCTTGAAATGAAGAAAAAAAAATACCGAAAATGTTGCTCAATTATAGAATAAATAAGCAAAAAGAATCCATCAAATTTGACAATTTTTATCAAATGCACCTTGTATTGAAGGCAAATTGAGACATGCTGATTTCCAATATGCTTTTTTCATGTGCAGTTCTCGATGACGGAATATAAAGATATATACGTACACACTTCACTGATTTATTATATTGATACGCACGGTTGTTCAGCCTAATTTCCCTCTCTGTCCCCTATTCTCTCTTCCACATTCACTCACATGTTTACAGTATTTATACTATGATTCAGCATTCATAGATGAACAAACTTTTCTCGTAATCTCTGGGGACCCTAAAGCCCATGCTTTAATCACATCTGACAACCGTCACCAATGAATTCGATGCGAACACTATGAGGTCACTTGGGCACATGGAAGAAAAAAAACCCACTGACGTCAGGGACCTCAGACCTGCGAAAGCGGGTATATCTGATGGATAGAACGTGAGAGTTTGCAAGTTTTCACCGTCATACTGTTTATCTATAATGCTGATCATGGTGAGACATATGGGAGGCAGTTTCAGAAGTAAATGTCTGATAATCTGTGAAACACGATTGTTCCCCAAATCAAAAGCCTTAGATTGGGCTAAGTGTATCAACTTCAGTGAACCTCTATTCTTTCTTCAAATAAAGTAACTTCTGGCTATTCTGAGTGGAATAGACTTTTTCGTCGCATAACTTCGCTTAAGACTGACTGAATACTCACGGAAGTAATACAAACGATTTGACAACCCTTTAGCAAATATTCAAATCTGCATTGAGTAGATGTTTATCCAAGGTATTTATATTCTTTCTCAACATGGCCATGATGACTTTATGTATCCAACAAGCCAGCTATCTAATGTGCATGTGAACATAAGACAAAAAGCTTTAAGCGAATCTCATTAGGTAGACAATGATGATCCAGAGAATTTAAAAGCAGTTCTCATTCGTGTATTCTGTACATCATTTATCACGCCTCACAGTAACCCATCACATCTGCTGTCAGTTAAATAGTTACTAAACTACTTCTCAGACTGCTCTTTTACTCTTCAAAGGACGCGCTTCGCTCAATTGGTGGTATTCAATGTTTTCGTAAACATTCCTTTCGGCAGACATCCAACTATTTGGTCTTGATAGCACTGAGAATCTAAATCATCCAGGGGAATTTGAACTAATTTCATCTCTAAACTATCCCTCTCTTCCACCGCCTTTTCAAATTTATTTTCTCACATGATTTTGTCCATACCTCTAAGGGAAGATTTGATTTTGGATGCAGAAGGACCTCAACTAATTATATCCTCTACTGGAAGAAAATATGACTAGTAGCTATGTGTACAACAAAGAGTAAAAGGACAAGGCAAGCCGCCCCATAATACTTGTGAAACTCTGAAAAGCTGTAATCTGTGGAGACATTTTAGGTTCATTGGAAGGTCAAGCGTTCAGAACATAGGGCAGGCGAGGACAATCACAAAAAGACAGAGCTGCAGGTACCAGATATGAGATTTATATGAAGAGAAACTTACACCCACTCAGAGCAAGATTCGACATTCCAGAAGAAAACAAACACTCAAAGTAACGATTTATTTCTATGTTTGAGGTTCACCCATCACCTGCAAATTTATTCAGCAGGGACGGTTTTATTCTTGTGCCTTCTTGTTTTCACCCTATTTCTGTCTATTCATACTTCGCACAAGAAAAGCTTGTGATATCATTTTAGTAAACCCTAACATGAAGACGTGTGCTTCAACGACTGTTTAAGTTGTCTTCTTGCAACCCAAATCCAAAATTTCCTTCTGGTGTTATCAATTTGAAACCTGTTGATAAGCCAGCGCCTAACTTTCTAAAAAGATAGCAAAGTCAGTATAATCTCCAAGGTTAGTCTCTAGCGCATTAAAGTTCTATCTATAGATCAAATGATCAACTAAAATTAACTGATGAAGGTCCAAACGGATATAGCGATAAAAATAAACACTTATTGATGTGAGGTCAACGATAGCGATGGAACCTACGAGCGTAATTTTATCAACTACGACTTGACTGATACCAGAATCTACATAGATGAAAATAACACTTATATTCAAAGTATATTTGATTCGTATTGAAACTCTTCTTGAGAAAACATTGTCCAGTGACTAGAATATGACAACGTATGAACACCTTTACAAAGTAAGTTTCTTGCAGTACACACATGTCACCACCAAGAGAATATAACTTCTTCAACAATCGAGCTTCGCGATTGGAGAATTCAAATTCTCTTAAATTCAAATAGAATAGGTAGAGCCTATGAGATTAGCTGGCAGATTGCAACATTTCAAGTGTTGATATGCCAATTGTTTGCTTAAGTCCTATGTGAAGAATTCAAGGTTGAAATTCTTCCAACATACATGTGGAATAAGTTTTAAAGCCCATGATGGGATGAAGCAGAATAAGCATCTCCTTATAAGATCTTTTTTCCAAGGTACATACAGTTTCATTACCCAAAGTTATAACATTTGGAGACATATCTCAGTTCTTTTCGTCTAGCTCTTACCTATAACCTAATTGTCCTTTTGTAGTGATTGCTTCGTTAGTGTTGACACTTTTGAAGCTCAAGAAGTTTTGTGAGATTATATATTTCCTAATCATGATAATTAATATCATTCGTTTCCAAAACTTGTTCAATTGTCATTAGCAACGAAAATTTCCATTATCACTTCAACGTGTTTCATGGATTCTTTTGTACTCAATCAAAGATGTAAATTTTCAAAGCAAATTAGTGTCAAATGTATTGTATGAAAAGAAGGCACGGGCAGTATGCGTATCGCCATGATGAGTTTTATTACTGTACCAGTCAAAAAGGGGACCTATACGCTCTAGAAATGTTCTGACAGAAGGGTCGTTTAGAACAATAGATATATAAATATTGATCCCAATGCAAGGGAAACAACTCATATTAGACTAACGTCTCAGATACCACCATAAATGAAATTCAAATTTTTAAACTTTCCATTTTTAATTTGAAATATTTTTTCAACTGAGGTCTTTTGCTTGCCACATAAATCTAAATTTTAATTCTTATCAAAATCTTTGTTATCACAAATTTCTGTTGGTCTAATCATAACGCCAATCACCACCGAAGTTCAGGATTTGTTCGGCAGTAGTTTTTCTCAGCCTTCACTCTATCCCAGGTGGGCTATTATTTTGCGTTTATGCTCTATTATATGAACTTCTCAACTATTTTAGCTTCTCTCCAATATTTGTTTGTAGCATATGGTTCGATTATCACCAGGTCTCCAGTCCTTAATTCAGCCAAGTCATGTGTATTTTAATCCCAGTATTTCTTCTAGTCTCTTTTTGCTTTCTGCAATTCATTTTTGATCTCATCTGCATTGGAAGGTGTTGAATGTCTTTTCATGGTGGGTAGGACACCTCTCAACTACCTTCCAAAGAATCTGTGCCGATGACATTCCTATTAGCCTTGATGGTGTGTTTAGGTATTCCAGAATTGCAAGATGAGGGTCACGGTCTTCATTGTACTTTTTCATGATACCTACTGTCTGTTCTACTGCTGACTTTGCCATTCAATCGGAATTTGGCATGTTTGGTTAGTTGGGGTTCCATTTGAATTCATACCTAGAGGCTAGCTTCTTCATCGATTCATTGTTACATTCAGATCCTCCATCACTGACGTACCCCATGAAGTGCTTCTTAAGCTGCCCGACTGTCCAGACTGATGATGTTCCAAGAAGCTGATCTATCAACACAATTAGAAAAATAATCAACAAAGATCAAGCATTTCTTACCATCAATGGTCATGATATCGAGACCAATATTTTGAAATGAGAAAATAGGGACAGGTCTCGAAATCATCGTTTCTTTACAATTCCGTTGAGAGTGAGAGTGGTTGTTGCATGGCTAAGTATTCATATACATATCCTGTACTTCTTGTCTCATTCCAGGCAAAAATATTGTATTTAAAGCATGTCTCAGTAACTATCAACAGCTAAATAGCTCCTGTGTGCATTCATGTTTATCTCATTTTCCATTGAAGCTGGTATAAACGTATGATCTTTGTCGTTCGTTGACAGATAATCCTTGAACTCATAGGAGCACTTCAATCATGAATCCACATTCTTGAAATTTGTTAGAAATCTCCTTTCGATTAGGTTAATTGAATCCGGCAAAATCTCATTATTTCTTGTAGTTAAATTTGAAGAGCTAAATGGCAAGTAAATTGTTTCTAGTTTGATCACTGACAGCAAGATTTTTAAGCAGATTCACACTATTGAACTGGAATTAAAATTTGTCATCCTTCTCTGGAGATCGTGACAAATATATCTGCGATTACCACCTCCTTGCCATTTTATACAATCTCGCAGTCAAATTTCTGAACTGAAAGCAGCATTCTTAATAATCTTTTCAGTGTTTCACTCAAAGCCTTCTTGTTTATTGCTTCCAGAGGCTTTTGATCTGATTTTACTGTTACAAGCTTTCCATAACAGTAATCACTGGATTTATGCAATCCAAACACAATGGCTTCAATCTCTTTCTCGGTTGGAGCATAGTTTTTTTTGCAAGTGTCCCAAACACACGAAGCAAATGAGACTGGTTTTCCATTCTGTATGAGGACTGCTCCTAAATCTGGCATGTCTGTCTGACTAGCGATAGGTTTCTTTTGATCATAGCATGCTATAACTGGTGCATTGATTATGGCACTTTTTACATCGCCGAATGCTTTTTGCTGTACTTCAGCCCATTGGAAGATTCTGTCTTTCCTTATCAGTCTGGATCACATTTAATTGTAAAAGTATGATCAAATCTTGAAAGGTACTTGACCATACCTAAGAATCGTTTCAAATGATACAAATCATGTGGTTGCAGAAATTCTACAATGGCACGCACCTTTTCTTCGTCGGGCCTGAGATCTGAATTTGTCAATACATGACCCATGTGGGAAACCTCCTCAGTTGAAAACTTCATCTTGATGATTCTTTCTCTCTATCACTGCAAATATACTTCCAAATTGCCATTGTGATCATTCATCCTTTCCAAATCACCAGAGTCATCCTGAACGAGGTCAATGCCATTTAGCTCTTCAAATTATTCCATCATCGTCAATTGAAAAGCCTTGACAGCTGGTATGATGCCCATTGGTAACCTCTTATATCTGTAATTTCCATGAGGAGTTCCAAAACCTGTCAACTTTTTTGATTCTCCGTCTAATTTACAATGCTAAAACCCGCTTCTCACGTCCAATTTACTGATCTTTATCGATTTTTGATTGACAAGTTTATGAATCATGAATTCCAAACTTAGCCGTGGTAACTGTTCACTAAAACATTGTTTATGGGTTCTCGGCAGATCCGCATTTTCCACTGGATTTCTTTTCAATTACATAGCTGTTCGACCATGAATCGGGGCCTTCAATTTTTTCAATAGTGTCATCTTCGATCATCTTGTACAATTCATTTTTAAATTGTGTTTCCAGGGAAAATTGAATTCCTCTTGTTGGTTGCTGCACTGGAACTGCATTTGCTTGTACGTCAATTGTCAGCTCTCAAATGAGTTCGCCGACCCTTTCTCCAAAGGCATCCGGGAATTCCAATGAAATCTTCTGAATAGATTCATCCACATCTAAGTACCTTATATTTCTCCCTGCTTATTCTTTGAAATCACTATTGTCTGTCGCAAAAAAAACCCAACTATCCAATCAAATTGATCCAGATTAAACTGTATCAAAGTCAGACTCTGACATGAATCACAGCTTAAAATTGGTTGTACAGCACTATCAATAACTCCGACTATGGTTTTGATTTTTCTTCCATTAACTGGGTTTCTGATATCCATTTGCACGTCACCAATCGCCTTGACTTTTCTGCATCCATGAACAGAAATGGCAGTTTCTTTCCTCTGAATTAAACATTCCATTTTATTCTTTCTCATAGATTCTGCTGGAATCACGTTCATCATTGTCCCAGAATCTAGTACGAATTTAACGTATTTTCCATTGAATTTCAAGATGGCATGTACTTCTCGAATTGTCTCCCCTTCAATCTGGAAACATTCATTGTCGTTAGAATCCTTGTTTGCTCTACAATGATTCTTTTTCATGCATATGATGTATTCTTTATGATATGCTAGACATTTCCCCATTCCTCCCCATGTTTTCCTCCATAATACTTTTTCGAGTCTTTCCCAGCAGTATTAATATCATCCCTGTCTGAATCATTTAAATCTATCTTGTTCGATTAAATCTGACACTGCTCTGTGCTTATCAATGCATCAAGTCAAAGTCATATCAGGATCTCTTATCAAAAGTCCCCACTCATTTTCATCTCTGATTCCTTTAATTATTTGTAACTTAATCATGTACTCTTCAGTAGCGTTATTCTACTCACAATCTTTAGCGCTAGTTTTCGAATCCAACAGATAATTTTCGAAACTTTCACTAAGACCTTGATCCCTTTTAAGGAACTTTACTCAATCAAGAATTGATGTCTTATTTACCATTTCGAGTATTCTGTTTTCTCCATTCTTGACAATATTTTCTTCATGACTTAAATCACAAACGTCCAATAAATTTGCTGACCCTTTCTTTCGAGAAGATTCATAAAAAGACTTTTTTTTCTCTTTACAACACTGGCTAGTTTAGCTGTCCGATCAACTCCTTCACCCTCAAAGTTTTAGAAATCAAAGGATAAATTCGCTTCTCATAGCCACTCAGTAAAAGCCTTATGCAAATTCGTAGCATTTCAATCAAAAATTTGAAGAGGATTTATAGACAATATTTTCTAATCTTTCTGTGAAATTTCACCTGATAAAGTGTGAAAATTTATTTTCTTTCACCGAAGTTTGGAATTCTGAAACATTAGAGTCACTTCCAATCAGTGAGATAAAATTACTTACTGCTCTTTCTTCTTGTTCCTGTCATTTCTCGTCTATTTGGTTCATAATTTCCGACACCATGATTGTGCACAAGGAAAGCGTTTGAGCAGCATATGGATCGTCATGATAAGTTTGATCACAGTACCAGTCAAAAAAGGGACTCTAACGTTCTAAAAATATCCACACAAAAATCAGTTGCTTAGAATAATGGATACACAAATATTGATCCCAATGTAAGGGAAGCAACTCATGTTGGACTTACACCATACACCATACACGTTGCTAAGAAAGAGTTTTTAAAAAAAGAAGGTATTCAAAATTTAAAAAAATAAATAAGTCTAGTTAGTCTATCAGTTACCAACTCTTTTGGCAGCATACTGTATTGAAGGTGATCAATCGAAAAATTGGAAAAGGGGGTTGATCTATGGATAATTCACGTCTCTCTCCTTTTATTGGGCGACGATCACTTAAAAATAGTCTGAATTTTCAAAAAACAAACACAAACTGAGGGATTGATTTTGCATAGAATTTCGTTGGAAATTGAACCTCCACTAAAACCTGTTGGGGGAGAGGCCTTTAAGAATAAAAAAAACAACAAAAAAAAATACGAAAAAGGTAGGTACTGAAAATTGCAGCTCATTAGCTCCATTGGTACGACCTGTTCACGTGATATAGACAAACATGAACCAGTGAGCTGGACCCGCAAGATAAATGGAAAAAACATGTTGACATGTTTGGTGACTCTTTTGGTTGGCTGTTTCAAATTAAAATGTAGATAAACGCTGGAAAGTTGTCTAAAAAGCAGTTATAACTGACTGAAACTATTGAAAAACCGTAGCCATCAAAGATGGCAAAGAGTTCTATCCCTTTTATATTTGCGTGTATTTGTCTATTTGCTCATGTTTTTATGTGTTCAAGCACCCTTGGCAATACCGTTTCTTCTACAGAATTGAAAATTGGCTTCAGTACTCTAAAAAATGTTTTTGTGATTCTGGAAAAAAAACTTTTTGGCCTTTGTGGAGGCGTTATTTTGACAGGTATAGTTTATTAATTAGATTAACGTCTCTAGAATTTTTCTTCGCTCTATTTGAGACATTTTCCATCAGAAAACGCCAGTGGTGTCATAAATATAGAATCTATTCATACCATATTTATTCTTCAATGGATTTTTTTCACATGACTTCAAATGATGATGATACGGTTGTTCAATTATAGACTGTGATGGCAAGTTCAACTAAATTTGAATGAGACTTCACCAAATGTGTGCGATTACTCACTACTGATAGATGGGTAGATACAGACTGACAAAGATGGATATTTATATCATACACAGAGTTTCATCATCATCATCATCATCATCATCATCATCATCAGTCTTTCAACGTCCGTCGTTGGACATAGATCTTCCCCAGGATTCGCTACATTTCTCGTGGGCGTCGCTAAGCCAGTATTTTCTAAATTTGTCTAGTTCATCTCTCCATCTTGTAATCTGTCGGCCTCGGTTTCGCATGTGATCTTTGGGATCCATGTTGTGAGTCCATCGGTTGTCTGTCATTCTTGCAACATGACCTTCCCATTGACATTTGAATTTTCTAATAGATTCTATAATGTCTCTGACTCCCGTTTTCTTTCTTATATACTGTGCCGTCTTGTGATCTCTCCATGTGATGTTGAGCATGATTCTCTTATGTGTACGTTGCATGCTTCTCATATAGCAAGTCTGTCTCTTGGTAAGGTTCCATGTTTCAGCTCTATAAGTGACTATTGGGAAGATGCATTTTTTGTATACTCTTCTTTTTAGGATTATTGGGTTTACAAGTACACAAATATACTGTTTGCTTTGAATATAAGAAGGTTGTATTGCGCCAAACTTCCAAATTGGGAAATCTACCTGCTTCAAGGGACAGTATTTCAAATCCTGGCTTTTACCTCAAACAGTGACTATAAAAGTCGGGAGGAATTACGCAAGTATCATCGCTATCGAATGGATGAATAGACTGAGACAGATGGATTCGAACAAAGAAATGAAAAGAGGAAAAACGAGCGACTTTACTAAGTCCATAGTGCAGCAAGAAACACTTTTCGATCAGAAATTGCTCATTATCATTTACATGGAACAATTAATCAACGCCTTACGTAAACTTGAAGCAACCTTTATATTAATGGTAGTTTTTCTCTGTATATGAATGTATGTGTTATCGTAACCCAGCAAAAAGAATAATGATATCTCCAGGGTACTTACTCTAACTTGGAGAATAAAATAAATCCGGGTAATTTTCAAGCGTTAATTTAATTTAACAAAGATTGCTATTAGTTCCCTTGACCTTATTGAGAAATCATTCTTTCAAAACACGGATTTTCTTGGGGGGGGGGTGTTCTATTTATGATGTAACTATACTGCCCTCTTTCCATTCATTATATGAAACTACAGCTTTTGCGGGGATGGGGAGAGCTTTCTATTTACGATTTAAGTATACAGCTGAACTTGACCCTCACTTTCTATCCATCGAACAAAAATACAATTTTGAAGTAATTTATATCTTTATTGAAGATGTAATTTTTCGAAAGTACAATTATTTGGGTCAGGGTTCGGGATGCTATGTACAATGTAACTATACTGTTGAACTGGAACCTAGCTCTTCGTCGATTTTGGATAGAATACTATTTACGATGCTACTTTAATCCTGAACTAAGCCCTTATTTTCCTACCGTTGTTCGAAACTGCTACTTTGAAATATTTCTGTTTTTTCTCTTTACTTCTTCGAGAAATCATTTTCTCAATACACGAGACACAATGTAACCAAAGTGTTGAACTGAACCCTCACCATGAAGTGTTTCAGTTTCCATCTTTTACCTCCTTTAGAAATATTTTTTCTAATACACGATATTTAGTTTTGAACAGAATTCAAATACTCTGAAAAACGGAGAAAAATGTCCGGTTGATTGGCAGCTGAAAAATTATATTGTGTGGTCTTAATCTGCGTTCACACTTATTAGTGACCCAGTTATTTCCCCATTTATCACAGGATTGTCTAGTATATATATGGATATAGACATAGATATAGATATAGATAGATCGATAATAAACCCTTATTTGCAACGGTCAAAAACGTTGTGAAAGCGATTCTGCAATATTCTTTTAAATTAAAGAATGAATTGAAAATCTGAAACCTATTTTTGAGTGTTGTCGACTGGCGTATAAGATTCGTCGTTCTTGGGAATTTGTCGCAAACAAATTGCAAGGACATATAAACTTGAATTTGTCGAAATAGAGCGAGGTCATACAGCCAGTGAAGGTGTGGAACAAATGATGACCGGGTTGTGAGAAAAAACAAGATGAGAAAGTTCGACAATCTTTGTTATAAACAAGTTGAGTAATGCTTGTTTTCGGAAGGAACAGTAATTTTTGTCCCAAAGTTTTCTTAAAATGCTTCATTGCTTCTCATAAGAGGTCTCAATAGGTGCGACCACTTGTAGCAGTCACTGGTGGGAACCTTTTGCTTCGTTATACACACTTGAATTGCCTATCACAAGACAACAGACCGGATACTGGCCATATCTCAACTGACCGACGAAGTTTTGGTCTTTTCTCCGAAAGAAATAAGTGTTTTTATCTTTGTCGACCACAGCATTTGCTGAAGTATATATCTTCGCGCCTTATCATTCAGACGGTTAATTTTGGCGCACAAATCGCCGATTTCGCTTGGTACAGTGTTCTAATATTTATATTTTACTACTTTTGTTTTAGTGAGTTTGATGTGTTTCACCGATAAAAGAAGCATATGAAACTCGTTTATTTTACGTCCAGTGATCTTTATCAAAGGTATTTATAGATATTTGTTGAAGTGAGACATATTTGTCCCAAGGCCAGATTCACGAAGCGTTCATTGAAAAACGGATATACTGGCCCTTGCTGTAAGCAACTAGCCATTACTTTTAGCTCGTGCTAGCGGAAATACCCGGCGAAAAATAATATCGAATATAGCAACATAAGAAAATATATTCTTTAATGTATCAATTCTTACACAACACAGCAGATGAAAAAATATCATTTACATTGTTTACACATGAAAATGTTACTGTTACTGAATAAAAGTATTTAAAATAAAACAAATGTAGTTTGTCAAGGCTTCTAGGTGGAAAACATTAATGCTCCTCCCATTGGGTGACTGTATGAAGAGATCGTTCAGTGATTTCAACCCTTAAACAACCAACATAGCGCTGACCATGGAGAAAGCGTGGGGAAGCCAGAGATCTTGAGGGATTGTCTTTGTGCCCAGTTATTACTTTCGAATTGTTGTCTGAAAACGTTTGTCAAGGTTGCGTAATGTTATACTAGCAAGATAGAAAAAACAGTTTTTTCTGCCCTTTAAGTTCTTGAAAAAGGACTTTCAATCCAAATTTAACTTCCAATGAGCCGGGAGGTCACTGCCACTTGACCTATCATCTTATTCTGCTCAATTAAACCCACGTACCAATTTACACCCAAGAATGTAATTGTTTGGCTGCAATACGGATCATTAAGTTCATAATACAATTCTACCACCAAATGACCCTCGGTGACCTCAGAGGTCAGATTCGACCTTATCTGCTCAACCATTTTTGTGATCAAAATCATTTTTGTACTTCATAGCAAACTCAATATATCGTTCCATTTTACTAGAAAGTACTTCGAATGGCTACAGATGACCAAGAATGGCCTCTGTTTATTGTAAATGACCCCAAGGACCAACCGCACATAGACTATGTCCCAAATGTCTTGTGAGTCTTCATGTCAAATATTAGGTCAATGCACCATGTAGTTGGAGCGTGATAGTGGCACGAACCAACATAAGGTTCCAATTAGTACAGACTTGCAGGGATGCCCGGCGTTGATCAGTGAGAAATAACTTCAAAGTTGACAACATGATGAAAAATATGTTCTCTAGTGCATTCCTTCTTACACAAGGCAATAAATGAAGAGGAGTTACACAAAAGCTTATTATTCACTTCCGATACGCGTTGTTCACTCTCTACCGTAGATTTTTTTTAAATAATTGAAATGGAAGTAAATAGTTGTAACCAATTAATAGTTTACAACACTTCATCTGATGAAGAAATAAATAATAAAATAATTGCTTTCAACTTAATTTTCAAAATGACATGTTTTAGGCTACTGGAATGGAATAGATAAGAGGAAAAAAATGGAAAATGAGAATAATTAGATAGTGGCTGTGTGTATTACTATTACTTTTACTACTGTTACTATTACATTGACGAAAGAGCAATATGTGATGAAGAAAACACCAAAAACTTGTATGAAAATTAATCTTATTGTGAGAAATCATTGGGCTATTCGTCAGAGGGATGATTGGAGGAAAGTCTGATGTATAGATTATTTATTCCCAATGTTTGAAACCAGATTTGTCTGGAAATACCTTCCGGTGACCTCGAATGACATCTGAGGTCTGCTTAACATAGTCTATATCACAAATAGATATCTGGTAATCTTCATGTCAAACATTAGGTCGGTGGAACTTGTAGTTCTAACGTGATATTGGAACAGACAAACAAACAAACAGAAAGCTCCAATATATAAAGATTTTATGGCTAGTACTACTGGCATGTTACAGACTATTCTTCTCATGAGATCATTTATTGTTTTCAAATTTTGTACTTTGTGATCTATTATCATTATGATGATGATCATCATCTCATGAATTTACACGTTCACCCAAGATGCCAAAATGCTGTTGTGGAAGATTGAGTGACTGCAAGTATCCTCAAATCCTCAGAACTTTTCTCAGGATACTCGCAAACTCAAGCACCGTCGTGATCTGGACAGTTTCAATCCTTAAGCAAATTTTATTTAACCTCACTTCTTGTGTTTTTGGTACGGTTCCAGGTTCACCAATAATTAAGGACACTTTAATTGTTATGCCCCACTATTTTTCCATTTCCCGGTCAATTTATCGCTACTTATAATTTTCCACTGACACAGCCACATCTACGACCTAGCTAACTCTCCTTGCCTTGTCCACAACAACTTTTCTTACTTGGATGGTGTGTTTGATCCGAATCTGAAAATCTCAGAGTATCTTTTTTTTCTACATATTTTTCTAGGAATATTCTTTTTTGTGTTATTGTTGTTGCTGCTGCTGCTGTGGTGGGGCGATGGTGGTGGTTTGTGGTCAATATTTTCCTAAATCTATTTTTCATCTTCAAGGATGTTACTGACAAATATCGCATCTTCCCACATTTGAACAACTTCCTTATTGGAGTTTTGTTCTCACACTTTTAGCGCTGTAGTTCTCCGATGACTATCAAGTCTTATTGTTCAACAAAGACTTGATAGATCTTGGGAACGAGAAAGAAAAAAAAACTTTCTGTGAGAAGTTTCAGTCATCATTGTTTATACGACCGAATTGCGTTGGATGCACCAGTTCCTGGAAGATCACCGAAGTTGAACGACATCGAACCAGGTTTTTGCACAAATCGGTGACCGTCTGGGAATACCGGTTGCAGCATGCAGCAACAAGATTCTACGGTCTTCTCAGCTTATTCTATGTCATCGATTAACATAGCATCTTGCTAAGCTATGACCGGACTGAGCACCCGATCCCTTTCTCACACTCACACTGCTCCATGAAGGACACATGACAGTGTGCGTTCCTAGGAGCCGCCATATCGAATGGCAGCGTTCATCATCAGCTTCATGATCATTATCAACACTACCACCACTTGAATCTATACGATAAGAATTGATTTTTCTTAATACCAACGCAAACTATCGATTTTCCTTTAGTATTCTGTTTAATCAGTTGATAGTTTTTTCGGTGGCGCCTACTGTGGCACTACGATTAGCAAAGATGTTTCGCTGATCGGTCCTTACGGGTGCCGTTCTAAGCAAAGTTTAGTTATAATTTGGGCACGTAACTGTGGGGTAATGATTAGGGAGTTACCCGAGCAGACTATTACTGCTAGTCATTGAGTGTTTCAAACTTGAAAGAGTACCTCGCTGAGATATAATAATCAAAACAGCCGAAAGTTGCAATAGAACTAACTGGATGACAAACATAAAAGTGCAAAACTCTAAGACGAGCGACAAATTAAAGAGAAAACCAAATGGCGACCGATTCATTAGACAATCAATGGTTTGCGAATGAAACAACATGGACATGGTTCGAAAGAGAGCATCTGAAGAAAAAACTGAATCGTTGTTAATAGTGACCCCAGAACAACGCCATAAGAACCAATAGTATAAAACCTGAAACAGACAAGACAGAAGAGAAAATTCAGACAATGGAACAAGAAAATGCAATGAGTTGGCCCAGAAGAATATAAAGATAGGCATGACCGGGTGGGAAGGGTGATACATTGAGAACTGTGTAAACGACTGAGATTTGATCATTCCTGTCAATGACACCTGCACAAACCAGAAAGTCTCTCGGAGAATAACAAATAAATAAGTTAAAAAATGCACCCACCAGCTGTGGTAGTAGTTGCAGGAGGAGGGGAAGAGGAGCAGGAAGACGAAGAGCAAAGACAGTGGATTTAATACAAAGAAGAAAGCTTTTTGTCTTTTGCGCAGATTCAGAACGTAGTTTCACTTCACACCATTCATGATCTCTGGCAGCTGCTTTCCTTCAAAATATTCAGCCTTTCCAAACCCAATTAGTTACCCTTTCAAGTCCCCTAAGGGACGATGCCCTCTTCTTTGAGACACAATGATCTAGACGACTGCATTAATGAAATCAACTTGAATTCTGAGAAAAGTGCTGGTGTATTTGGGGAGGCTTGCTGTCAATTGATCTCCAGAGTATTCCAATAATTACTTCTGGTGTGAACTTACAATAATAATTCAAAAGACCTTGCAAAGAGATTGGAAGCCATCTAAATGATACAATTACTAAAATAAGCTTGAATACTTTGAAGAGTGCTGGAGTATTGGGGAGACTTGTAGTCACTTAATGTCTAGCTAAAGCCACCAGTTAGTACAATTATGAAAACTCGGTGATGTCAATGTGATATTGACAGGACCAAAACAAACAGCAAATACCACCCATGCGGTGGAAGGGACGAAACTGTGAACCACATGACCAGTGAATGTAGTAAACTAGCCCAGGAAGGGATACAAGAACAGGCATGACAGGGTAGCTGTTGTTATACACTGGAAACTATGCAAATGACTGCGATTTGACAATGTAGAAACCAAGAACTGTTCTGGAAAGTAGAGGCCACAAATTACTCTGGGACTTCGACATCCAAACCGACCCACCCATCCAACCATCGAGACCAGACCTGCTTGTTGCGGACGAGGGAAAAAATTTCCAAATATAAATATGGCTGTGCCTTCAGATCACAAAGAAAATATGAAGGAGATTGAACAGCTGGGAAGATACCATATCTTTGTCCAGGAGCTGAAAAAGGCATGAAACATGAAGGTCGGATAACTGTGCCAAAGATATTGAAAACAAGACTGAAGTAGCTCGAGGTAAGAGGAAGGATTGAAACTTTGTTGGCCACAGCACAACTAGGGTTTGCACGAATACTGAGGAGTGTACTGGAAATATGGGACTTGCGATCTCCAGTTGTCTGCACTGACCAAACAGCTAGAATGAAGAAGACACGTGTAAGTAAAGCAGGGGAAACTTTGTACGGTACAATCCACGACGCTAATGTGATGTGTGGGGACGATGAGGGCTGAAGACCTGAGGAGACTTACTGTCATCATTCAGCATTCTGGCAACAAAATGCAAATGAGAATACTGCTGTGGACTGCAGGAATTCTGGGAGGAGGAATGGAGACTTGAGGTGACTTGTTATCTTCAGTGATACCCAGCAGACATCTGGGTGGATGCATAATAATAATAATAATAATAATAATAATAATAATAATAATAATAATAATAATAATAATAATAATAATAATAGATCTCGTCACTCAATAGAAACCATCAAACATACGTGAATGCTGTCGAACAAAAACTATCAGGTCAATTTAGCATAGACTTACATTGCAAATTAAACCCCCATTTTAAAATCTGTTGGTGGAGGATCAAAAAACAAAAAAAAAACAACTTTTTTTGCAAGAGTAAAGAGTAGATGTTTACATTTTCAGACCTTGAGCTCCATTGGCGCGGCCAGTCTGCATAATACATAGATACATAGCCAGTCAGTCAGCAAGACAGACTTGAAAACTGAAAAAAGCTATGTCGACAGTTTTTGCTGACCAATGTTGATGATGATGATTGCAGTTCACGGTTTGAAACACTTTCTTTCATGACTCCAACGGAGCGTTTACACACAGATGGATTTAAACATGCATCATATGCACACGTACTTAACACTAAGTATGCGCGTGTGCATGCATGAATGTATGAATGTATCTTAATGTTGGTAGAAGAGAGACGTGTCAGCGCGTGCGTTCAAGCGTGAGAAAAACAGCTGCACCCCCAACACCGTGTGAGCCCCTCGCTCTGACCTCTTTTCGGTGTCGGTATGAGTCAAAAACTCCTTTTCAAAACAAAGTCACGCAAACATGTTCGTGCTAGCACAAGTCGCGGAAGCAGCCATTTCTCCTTTTACTCTATCCTTGACAACACAAGTGTTCTTGAAATTGCTTACAGAGTAGCCAGTTCAACACTCAAGGCCACTTTGTCGCACGCTTACGAAACATTAATACGACGCTGTGATCTTAGGCCAAGAAGTGTCCGCTTAAATTCAGGCTTACACCAAGACACGCCGACAAATCTGAACACTTTCATCTTTATCACACACTCACACACACACATACGCGCGCATGCAACGTGCACATACACATACAGATTTCTATTTAAAGAATTTTTGCTCAGAGCAAGAATTCTTCGAGTATTCCCACACTTCTTAACTAAGTAAAATACAAGTATGTTTTAATGCAATGGTTATGACTGAAAAATCCCTGAGAAGTGACCGTTTTAAAATTTTCTCCTTTATGCATCTGACATGCAAAACAGATTAATCAAAGATTGATAGAGATATATGCCGTTTGAAATTTGATAATTCATCAGATTTTACATTTCCTTTAATTGTGTTTGTATGAGTGTTTTATTTAGTCGACTTGTTTCTTCGACCAGTTTAGTTTTGCTCCAAAATTACTTCAAATTATTCTGAATCAATACAGGCGTAATGCGTTTTGGTTGAGGAAAAATGACACCAATATTAAAGCAACAACTGCGCATAGTTCTAATGATACAGACACATCTATTATATAAGACATATAACTGTGCGTATGTGCCGTTATATGTCATGTGTAATATTCAATCTTGCCAGCCAATCTTACACTCATGGAGAGCAATCTAAAATAGATGAATTATGAGTGAATCTAAACAAATCATTTTACTTGATTGTGCACACAAGCAAAATCCTGTTTATTAAACCTGATTTCACGCCCAGTGTCCATAGGCCCGTAACTCAGTACATGGCTTCTGGTCCCCTGTGCCGTGCCATTTTCACCAGTGTGTCTTGGGCGAAATTGCCAGACGGAGCCCATCCCTCTCCAGGCTTCCCCAATCCTACCATTTTATGCTAAGCGCTTAGCAGAGAGGCATTGAGTACCATTTTTTAAAAAGTCTTTTGATTGACCCCCATCATCTACAGAACCGGAAGCTATTGCTCTACCACTTGGTCACAATGATTTTAAGTAGCATTCTACAAACATAAATTAAAAGCAATACTAAACGCCTTGCCATGGAGAAACGGTTGAGGAACTTGTTTAGCAAACACTCACGATTGCATTGAGTTTGATTCTCACAACTGTTTCTGGAGCTAAGCTTAAAAACAATAAAATACACCACCCTCTCTGCTTCTTAATAGACACTTTTTATAAACAACATATATGCAGACACAGAAAAACAGTCTATCTACATAAACATACAAACAGGGCAGTGCAAAGGGGTGCAGTAGGGCCATTTGGGACGGGTCTACGATTTTGAGAAGGCCTACACCAGACATTTGATATTTTTTGGAATGATATATGTATATAACTTTCAAAGCATAAAATGATATTGCCTCCACCGCCTAAAATGATTCACCGTCATCATTATGACATTGTTACAATAGTCTCTCTGTGTCTCCTACTACTTTGTGGCTCACCTACCCAACTTGACTCTAGATAATCTTCAGTGGTCAAAGAGGTCGACACGAGATTGATTAGAGTTGTCAATGTCAACGTGAAAAAAAAAGTAATTTTTTCAAATGAAAAACTAAATCATATACTTACTCACACTCACTCTTTCTTCCCGTTTTCTCTCTCACTCTCTCCTATCTCGTTCCAAATAATCTTATTGTGAATACCCCACTAACGATATCCAGAAAGGGATCAGCCACCAGCGAGTGGCTGCTATCCAGAACAAGAGGAGGAAATGGCCAAGAGAAGAGAATAGGCTAGTAATGTATTACTATTTCAAAAGCAAACCTTCGGTGCGGTGTTATAGGGAAAGCATGCTCAAAATATGGAGGGAAAAATCTGCCGCAGATGTATCAAGCCAACACTTGGCTGACCGAGTAAAACAAACCCTAAAAAACAAATGGCTTTCAGAGACTGAACTACAAGAGATAAAATAGAGAAGGAAGAAGGTGACCTACCCGATAAAAAACCTCTCGACACAACCAGCACAATAAATGACGAAACTGAAAGAAGCCCAAACAAAAACAAAACCCCTGAAGAAAGGCACATACCAGAGAGAGACAACGACATCCCAACGGAGAAAGGGAAAACTCAGATACTTACGAAAGAAATCATGTGAGAAGAAAAAACGACATTCCCGACTCTTAGAGACAAGGACAGAAAAAAGATTGGAGAAGCGACCAAACGTGTCAACTGCCTCTTACAGTATATTGGAACAAATAGCCTTTTGGAGCTCAACAACCTAATCTACACCGGAGCGAAAATGGTAACCCAACATTTCACAACACAAGAAAAAACCCCGAATACCAATAGGAGGGAAAATACCCAACCGGGAAAGAAGATTAGAAAAGACAGATCTTGCAACTCCAGAGAGATGAAGTTCTACTGAGAAATGCACCACATACGAACAGACCACGAGTAAGACTTTGGGACAAATACAAGATAATACAAAAAGGTATCCCTGCAGCTGTGGAAGAGATAGATCAGAGGAGGCTAGCCAAAGAGGCAAGACTGAAGAGATACAGGTAAAGGTCAGCCAAATACACTCAAAACCGCACATTCCAACACTTCGAGATAAAGTTCTACCAAGATCTGAACAGAGAAAGAAGACAGAACATAAAGACAGACACCACAGTGACCAAGAACTACTAGAACAGCATATGGGGACAGCCGAAAAGACACAACGAACCCTGGAATGGTTAAAGAACATTAAAAGAGAACTCAAGGACATAGACAATGGAGAACCAATAGTATTGAATGAAACCACGCTGGAAAACGTTCTCAGGAAAATAGCCAACTGGAGAACAACGGGACCTGACGGGGTCCACGGATATTGGTTTAAGAAATTCACCACACTTCACGACAGACTCACCCATCTACTCCAACATTACTTAAATGAAGGGGAGGTACCAGAATGGATGACCAGAGGCAGAACCACTCTCCTCCAAAAACGCCTTGAAAGAGGGACCTGGCAAGCAAATATAGACCAAACACGTGCTTACCACTCATGCAGAAAATCCTGACCGGACAAATAGCGGAGAGAATGTACGTATCCATGTAAAGAAAGGGACTATCACCAGAAAAACAGAAAGGATGCAGGAGAAGAACCAAGGGGGCGAATAACTTGCTCTACATCGACCAGATGATCTTAAAAGAAGTAAGGAAAAGAAAAATGAACATTGTAATGGGATGGATAGACTACGAAAAAGCATACGACACGATTCTACACAGATGGATACTCGAATGCCTCAAAATATTCAAAATCAGTGAACCAGTGGTGAGACTCATCGCCAACTCTATGAAAAACTGGAAAGTAGACCTGACAGCCACAGGAGAAAATTTAGCAGAAGTAAGTATGAAAAGGGAATCTTCCAGGAAGACACACTGTCTCCACTAATATTTGTTCTAACCATGATACCGCTCAATAGAATCCTGAAAAACAGCAAAGGATACCATTTCTCTAAAACAAAGGGAAAAGTCAACCACTTAATGTACATGGACGATATAAAATTATTTGCAAAAAATAGGGGAGAGCTCGAGACGCTGTTCAGCAAAGTGAAAAAATGCAGTGATGACATTGGTATGGAGTTTGGAATAGAAAAATGTGCAATTATGTTAATGTACAAAGGAAGGCTCGCAACTGCAGAAGAAATCGAACTCCCAGGTAACAGGAAGATTAGAGCACTGACTGCACAAGACCGATACAAACGCCAGGGAGTTCTCGAATGTGACACGATAAAATGGGAAGAAATGAAGGAGAAAATTAAAAAAAGAATAACTTAGGAGGATGAGGAAAATATTAGATACAAAATTAAACAACAGGACCTTATAAAAAGAATGAACACCTGGACTGTATCGGAGGTAAGATACACAGGACCATACCTTGGATGGACAAAGGGAGAACTCGACAGGCGAACAAGGGAGCTTATGACAATGCATAAAGCCTTACATCCCAGAGATGACACGGATGGACTATACGTGAAGAGAAAAGAAGGTGACAGGGGGCTCATCATCATAGAGGACTATGTCCAGAGAGCCAAACAGATCTAGAAACGTATGTGCAAACAGTAAGGACATCATAAAGAACTTGAAGCAGTGCAACGAACAACCCAAAAGTAGAAAACAATGGAAAAGCATTGCAAACAAGGAAAGAAAAATGAAAAAAGAAAAAAATTATACGGAGAATTTAAAAGACAGATACAGAATGTGACAGACGAGAGATCATGGACATGGTTACGAAAAGGAAACCTGAAGAGAGAAACGGAATTGCTCATCATGGCAGCCCCAAACAAATGCATCAGGACAAACTATATCAAAACAAAAATCGACAGAACACAGACAAACAGCAAGTGCTGCCTATGCGGTGAAAGAGATGAGACCATAAACCACATAACTAGAGCATGTAGTCAATTAGCCCAGATGGAGTATAAACACAGACACGATAGAGTAGCAACAGTGATGCATTGGGAACTGAGTAAACGAATAGGATTCAACCATGCGGAAAAGTGGTACCAGCACAAACCGGAGATTGCCCTGGAGAATGGAAACCACAAATTACTTTGGGACTTTGACATCCATACAGAACACCTCAACCAGGCAAGAAAACGGGACCTGGTAATCGTAGACAAGAAGAGGAAAACCTGCCAAATAATAGACGTGGCCGTGCCTGCAGACCATAGAATAAAGAGAAAAGTGAGTGAAGAACTGAAAAGATCTGGCAAGAAGAGAACTGAAGAAGATGTGGAACATGAAAGTCAGTGTACTACCAGTAATAATAGGCGTACTCGGAACTGTCCCGAAGACACTGAGGGCAAGATTGGAGGAACTCAGCATAAAAGGGAGGATTGAGACTGTACAGACCACAGCACTGCGAGGAACTGCACAGATACTGAGGAAAGTACTGGAAATATAAGGTCTACGACCCTAAATGTTAGCAGTGGCCAAACAGGGGAGGAGGGAGGGAGAAAGAAAAAACGCACTCAAACGGTAGCGGTGGTGTGAACCACAGCACTGCTGTGATGGTGAGGGAGAGATGAATTGTGGACTGAAGCCCTGAGGACATTTAGTGTCACCCAGTCTTCTGCCATGACCATCGGGAACCTGGTGTGAAATTGTAAATCATAGTATTGCTGTGGACTATGAGAGTGTGGAGAGGAGGGCTGAAGACTTGAGGAGACTTGCTGTCACTCAAACTCTGGCAGTAACCACCAGGAAACTGGTGTAAAATTGCAAATAATAATAATAATAATAATAATAATAATAATGGGGAAAGAAGGCAGGACATGAAACCTGATGCCACAGAGGCCAAGAACTATTGGAATAGCATATGGGGGCACCCAAAAAGACACAACGTAACACCGCAATGGTTAGGAAACATGAGAAAAGAACTAGAAGATATAGACAAGGGGGAACCGATAGTACTGAATGAAAACACATTGAAACATACTCTTAGGAAAGTAGCCAACTGGAAAGCACCGGGGCCCGACGGGATCCATGGGTATTGGTTCAAAAAATTCACCACGTTACACGGCAGACTCACTCACCTACTCCAAAATTGTCTAAATGAAGGCAAAGCACCAGAATGGATGACTAAAGGCAGAACCACCCTCATCCTAAAAGACCCGGGAAAGGGGAACATAGCAAGCAACTATAGACCAATCACGTGCCTACCACTTATGTGGAAAATCCTGACCGGGCAAATAGCAGAGAGAATATACATGTCAATGGATAGAAGGGGACTACTACCAGAAGAACAGAAAGGGTGTAGGATAGGAACCAAAGGGGCAAACGATTTACTCTACATAGACCAGATGATCTTAAAAGAAGTAAGGAAAAGGAGAAAGAATATCGCAATGGGATGGATAGATTACAAAAAGGCATACGATATGATTCCACATAGCTGGATACTCGAATGCCTTAGAATGTTCAAAATTAGCGAACCGGTTGTTAAATTCATTGGTAATTCGATGGAAGACTGGAAAGTAGATTTGACAGCCGGAGGGGACAAACTAGCCGAGGTAGGGATAAAAAGGGGAATCTTCCAAGGAGACTCGTTGTCCCCACTATTATTTGTTCTAACAATGATACCGCTTAACAGAATCCTGAAAAACAGCAAAGGATACCACTTCTCTAAAACAAAAGGAAAGGTCAATCACTTAATGTACATGGACGATATTAAATTGTTTGCAAAAACAGGGGAGAGCTTGAGACTCTGTTCAACGAAGTAAGGGAATATAGTGAGGACATAGGAATGGAGTTTGGGATAGAAAAATGTGCAATCATGGTGATGCACAAAGGAAGGCTTTCAATGACTGAGGGAATTGAACTTCCGGACAACAACAAGATTAGGGCATTGACTGCACAAGACCGATACAAGTACCTAGGTGTCCTTGAATGTGACACGATAAAACGGGAAGAGATGAAGGAGAAAATTAAGAGAGAATACCTCAGAAGGATAAGGAAAATATAAGAAACCAAATTAAATAGCAGAAATCTAATAAAAGGAATGAACACCTGGGCTGTGTCAGTAGTTAGGTATACAGGACCATTTCTAGGATGGACAAAGGAAGAGCTCCAATCAATGGATAGGCGAACAAGGAAACTTATGACGATGCATAAAGCATTACACCCTAGGGATGATACAGATAGACTATACGTTAAGAGAAAAGAAGGTGGTAGGGGGCTCATCAGCATAGAAGATTGTGTCCAGAGAGCTGAAGTAGTCCTAGATAGATATGTGCAAACAAATAGTGAAGAAATCATAAAGAGCGCGAGGGATAGTGCAACAAACAATAAAGTAGAAAACAATGGAACAGTACAGCAAACTAGAAAAGAAAAGTGGGAAGGGAAAAAATTGTACGGCGAGTTTAAAAGACAGATAAAAGATATAGTAGACGAGAAATCATGGACGTGGTTACGAAAGGGAAACCTCAAGAGAGAAACAGAATCGCTCATCATGGCAGCCCAAAACAAAAGCATAAGGACAAACTACATAAAAGCAAAAATCGACAGAACACAGACAAACAGCAAATGCCGCATGTGCGGTGAAAGAGATGAGACAGTAAACCACATAACTAGTGAATGTAGTCAGCTCGCCCAGAAGGAGTATAAGCATAGACACGATAGAGTAGCAACGATGATACACTGGGAACTAAGTAAACAAATGGGATTCAACCATGGGGAAAAGTGGTATCAGCACAAGCCAGAGGCAGTTTTGGAGAATGACAACCACAAACTACTGTGGGACTTTGACATCCAAACTGACCACCTCATCCAGGCAAGAAGGCCGGACTTAGTAATAGTAGACAAAAAAAGGAAGGCCTGCCAAATAGTAGACGTTGCTGTACCTGCAGACCATAGAGTAAAAAAGAAGGAGGGTGAAAAAAGGGAAAAATACCAGGACCTAGCAAGGGAGTTAAGGAAGGTGTGGAACATGAAAACCAGGGTAGTACCGGTCATAGTGGGCGCACTGGGAACTGTCCCCAAAACGCTGAGGGAGAGACTGGAGGAGATCGGGATTAGGGGGAGGATAGAGACCGTACAGACCACAGCGCTACTTGGAACTGCACGGATACTGAGGAAGGTGCTAGAGATATAAGTACTGCAACGAATAGTAGCTCTGTCATGATATGCGAAAGAGGGAGGAGACGTTAGCTGAGGACCTGAGGAGACTTATTGTCACTCAGCCTTCAGCGATAACCACTGGGCAACCGGTGTGAAACTGTAAATCGTAGAATTACTGCGACCTATGAGTAGTAGGAGAGGAGGGCTGGAGACTTGAGGAGACTTGCTGTCACCCAAACTCCAGCGGTTACCACCAGGCAACTGGTGTGAGATTCCAAATAATAATAATAATAATAATAATAATAATAATAATAAAAGAACTTTTAATTAGCATGAGTATGTCTTCTAACCAGAACAAATCAGTGAAGGAGCTTGTGAGAGTAAGCAAGTACAAGGACCTTGAAATTGAAATATTGTCGATGAATTAGGGAGATTAAGAAAGGCACCGAGAAACATCTTGTCAAAATCCCTAGCGACCTGGCTTTTCGTGAAATCCGGAAAATAATGCCATATATTAAGAAGGGTAATAACATCTGTTGAAGTGTAATATGAACTGTAATACCCGAAGTAAGACTTCAACATAGAAATCTCCAACACAAGGAAACTGCAACACACAAAATAAGATGGAAACACATAAAAGAAAAGTGAAAAATAACTAGTACATTACTTCAACCTTCTTTAGCCCCAAGTTGTTGGTAACGAATCGACAATAGATTGTAAAGATAGAGATCAAAATAATAATGATAATAATATTGAAACTAGCAACATAACAGAGCGCAACAACCTGATCCACGCGCGAAAATGGTAACGGACGTCTTTACGACACAAGGAGAAACCTCAAACAACAGGAACAAAAAATCCGCCTGGGAAATGAGATTAGAAAACAGATCTCCAAACTACAGAGAGATGAAGGATTACTGGGAAAATATATTGCACATGAACAGACCACGTGCAAGACTATGGAACAAATACAAGATAAGACAAAAGGGCATATGCACTACAGTGGAAAGAATGCACCATTGAAGACTAACCAAAGAGGAAAGACTCAAGAGATAAAGACAAAGAATTACTCAATACACACAGAACTACACTTTCCAAAATAGTGAAAGACCTGAATGGAGAAAGAAGACAGAACATAAAACCAGACGCCACAAAGGCAAATAAATTCTAGAACGATATACACAACGGTCTCAAGAATGGTTAAAAATTATCAAAAAAAAAAAAAAAAAAAGGAACCCAAGATGTAGATAAGGGAAAACAAATTGTATTGAATGAAACTGTATTAAGAACACTTGAAAAAATAGTCAACTGGAAAGCACTGATAGCATCCATGGATATTGGTTTGAGAAATTCACCATATTGCACGGCACTCATACATCAACTCCAAAGTTGCCTAGAAGAAGGCTGGATGACCAAAGGCAAAACGGCCCTCACCCAAAAGGACACTGAGAAAGGATACCAGATAAGCAATTACAGACCAATCACGTACCTACCACTAAAGTAGAAAACCTTGATCTTGTAGATAACAGAGAGAATATATATTTCCAAGGAAAGAAGAGGGATCTTACCAGAAGAACAGAAAGGATGAAACCAAAGACTATACATTGACTAGATTATTCCAAAAGAAGTCAGGGAAAAAAAGAAAATGTTGCAATGGAGCGGATTGAATATAAGAAAGCATACGACATGATTTCGCATAGCTTGATATTCGAATGCAACAGGATATTCATGATCAGCGAACTAGTAGTGAGAATCATCGTAAACTCTATGAAAAACTGGAAAGTAGACTTGACAGCTACAGGGGAAAACTTAGCAGGGGTAAGTATGAAGTGTGACTCGCTATCCTCACTACTGTTTGTACTAATGATGATTCCACTAAACATAATCTTGAAGAACAGCAAAATATACCAATTGCCCGAAAGTCAACCATCCCATGTTCATGAACGACATAAAACTATTTACAAAGAACAGGGTGGAGTTTGAAATGTTCTTCAACGAAGTGAAAGAATACAACGACGACATGGAGTTTGGAATAGAAAGATGCGTATTAATGGCAATGTAAGGTTTGCCGTGGCAGAGGGAATCAAAGTATCCGATAACAGAGAAATCAGAGCATTAACCACACAGTGCCAATATAAATGACTTGGAGTTTTCAAATGCGATGCGATCAAACGAGAAAAAGAGGAAAGAGAAAATAAAAAAAGGAATACCCTAGGAAGATAAGAAAAATAATGGAAACCAAGCTGAATAGCAGTAATCTGATTAAAGGAATTAACACATGGACAGTATCAGTAGTTAAATACACAAATCCATTTCTTGGAGGGACACGGGAAAAGCTCCAATCAATGGACTTGCGAACGAGGAAGCATATGGCGATGCGCAAGGCTCTACACCCCAGAGATGACACGGGTAAACTGTAGGTGAAGTCAGAAAACTCATCAGCAAAGGCTGTCCAAAAGACAAAAAATAGGATTATAAAGGTATCTGCAAGCAAGCAGTGGATAAATCATACAAAGCACCCGAAGTAATGCAAAAAACATCAAAGAGAGTAACAAACGAGGGAACAGCAAAGCTGAAAAGAAGGAAAGAAAATTAAGAGCAGAAAAAAACTACACGGGTATTTTTCTAAAATTACTCTGAGTGAGTATGAAAGAGGGTGAAAAGCTAGGAGAATACCAGAATTGTGCAGATCACAGCAATGCTAGGGACTGCACGGATACTGAGGAAAGTGCTAGAATGAGATCTATTAGCAGTTGCCTAACAGAGGAAAAAAGGGGGGGAAAACACCCAAAAGTTGGTGAAAGTACGAACCACAGCACTGGTGTGATAGGTGAGGGGGAAATGAGAGGAGGATTGAAAACCTGAGGAGACTTACAGCCACTCAGCCTTCAGCGATAACCACTAGGCAACCGGCGTGAAAATACAGCACTGCTGTTGATTGTGAGTGTGTGGAGAGGAGGGCTTGAGGCCTGAGGAGACGTGCTGTCACTCAGCCTCCAGCTGTAACCACCAGATAATAATAATAATAATAATAATAATAATAATAATAATAATAATAATAATAATAATTGTAGTAGTAGTTATGGTCTTTGTAGACTTTGTATACTTTATACTTTGGATCGAAGAATGTTGATGTGTTATACTTTAACAAAAGGTTGAACCGTACAACAAATTTGTTTTCTGCTTCAAAGAGCCCAATTCTTACTTTCGAACAATCACATTTTCGATGATTACCTGGGTACCCATTTATATTAAGTGTTGTTCCTTCACTAAATTGTTTCAGATAGTTTTTGGTAAATTTTCCGCTTTCGAGCGCACAGAATTAAGATTGAGGGTACCACTACGTCCGTATATCACTGTTTGACACACTGATAACGCCCAGGACTTTCAAAAGAATTTGGAAAATCAGCAGAAACAAGGTTATCAATTGCTCCTGTGTTTCTTAATTTGTCACCTGTTCTTAAAATAAGGAGCATGCGGCAGTGGGGTAATCCTCGTTTTTGAAATTCAATAACATGAATACAAAAAACTGGTACTCCCACGATATTCTCAAGCAACTCTTTCAAATGATCCTGATACACTGGAACAATCACACCAGGTTGATTTTCAGCTTGTCCATTAACACCAATATTATTTACGATTTCAGGACATTTTGGATAGCAAGTGTGAGTGAGAAATAAATCAGTATTTCCATATTCTCTATATTTATTTATTTAAATACCACAGTATCTTCATAATTTTGCACATTATTGCGAGGGGCTGACACTGATCGAAGATGGAAGCAAAACAGGAACACCGGATGGAACATCAATCTCTCTCCGATGATTATGCAAGTGATCAGTCAATCTATTGTAGAATGATGCGTGAAGCTGAGCTTGACTACTTCAAATGAACTGCAACAGACAACCTTCAACTTTCACGTAAGTGTCCGAGTATTGTTGAAAGATTTCCTCACCTGTATGATTAGGATTGAAATCTTACCTTATTGTAACTGTAAAAATCCTGCATTATGAGATTCGCACGTCGTAAGGAGGGATCCAATCCACGTTCACCGTGGAGAAATAGTAATGGGTACGTCATAGGATCCAAGCGGCATGGAAGATATACGTTTCTTGCCGAATATTTAGCAATGTCTCGCTGAACAGCCGAGGCACCACCATCTCCAGTAAAAATACTGCAATTTCATGAACAAACGTCAAAAAGAGAGAATGTCCACCATTCTTTATTACTGCTAAAACCCATTTAATTTTTATACTATTTTTCTCTTATCTTCTAACCAACTAATAGCACTAAAACTGCTAAGATAATACTATTATTACTAACAACATAAACGGACAAGAGAAACTCATAAACCTCTGAACGTCTACTTGCAAGAGAAACAACTAATTTTGTTTCCCTAACAATGTTCATTCCAGACTTGGATTCTGTACTTCCTCGAAGTCAAAACAATAACGTTTATCGGCGACCAAGCTATAATATAATTGACTACTACGTCATGACAATTTCAATGACATTTAGTTCTACCCTTATCCTTGTAGCTTCTGCGGTGGCCACAATATACAGTTGTCCATGTTGTCTCTGTTCATTTTCAGGATAAAGAACAGTAGTGTAGGTGTAGAGACCTTGCATTCTGGAACTGTACGTACCTCTTCCACGAGGTACAAGAACATTCGCTCCAAATGAAACAAACGAGAATGCACTGTTTCAACAGAGGATATTGTTTCAGAAATAAACGTGTTCGTCAGTATTTCCTTCAAAGAAGGTACGAAGAGCTTGTGAGTACGATTGCAAAGATGGAATGTCCACTTTTCCTTTTTTGACTAAACCTACCTACTAATTTTTCAGTCAAAAAAAATTGATAGCTTTTATTGTTTTTTATCATGCTGATATTTGATCAATATGATAAACATTTAGCCATACCAAAACAGCATTGGTCCCTTGAACGAAAGAATGCAGAATAACAGTATTTTTAGATTAATTTCATTTGAACAACCGTAAGAATCTAGCCACTTTCAGCCATTCAAAACGGCCAATTTAAAATTTGCCAATAACAAAATGATGACATCCAATGTGTTAATACTAATACTAATAATTTTTATCAGTTTTAGCAAAGAAATGAAAGTGTGTGTCATCTACTATGGAGCGAATTCAGTCTCTTTCCGTGGGCCATACTTTTTCTAAAAACAAATAGAAAATTTCAGCTTTAGTCAAGCAACTCAAACTACATAAAGAGAATATTCATTCATGATAGGACATCGATAAAACGAATTTTATTAGAAATTTTGGCTTTTTAAATTTAACCATAAAAATAGCTGAAAGTGGAACAAATCTGCCGATTTTTTAAAAAGTAGTTTTAGTCGAAAACAATCGCGTTGCATAGGCTGTGAGAGTTACATTTAGAAAAATGAAAGATTTCTAGAAGAAACATAGATCGAGGTCAGTCAAGCAAATCTAAATACATAAAAAATAATTATTCATAATAAAACATCAATAAACCAAATTTTAGAGACTTTTGGGTTTTAGCCATAAAATCAACCGAAAGTGAGGGAGATTTAGCAAAATCAACTGAAAGAGAGGGAGATTTAACCCATTGTAGTATTTTTTTTCCCAGCAGTTTTTGTCTCCCCAAATAAACTGGCAACCACTTCGCGTCATTATAACAACCCCGTCGTTCTCTCCTGTTATATTCTTTCTTCCTTCCCTTTTATGTAACGTTTTTTGTTCTGTTTTTTTTAATAGCGTTTGAAAAACAAGGATAAAAATATTCACCTGCCTTCGAAATTCGTAATTAAAACAAACAAAATATTCATATTTCTTATTACCAAACGATGAAAAATAAATGTATAATGATTAAGAGATGCGTACGACCTTAAACCATCAGAGGGATCAACAAAAATCACATCGTTCGATATTTTTTGTTTACAACGCCCCCACCAGCTAAAACCTTTAATTTTTTTTTTCTCAAACGTAAGTAATTTCCAGAGATAAGAAGATTATTATGAATTTAAAACTGAAAAATTACTGGCGAAAATCTATCTGTATAACTGAAAATAGAATATTTATATCTATTCACATCATCCATAACAATATTATACATGTACTTAATACTTTTTTGTTTCATTAATTCTTTTATTTATTTTCATTTGCTCACCGTTTTCAACATCGAATTGATAAATATGTTAAAATTTAAAATCGGAACGAGCTTAAGTCCTTCAAATTTACGCTTCTTATAAAATTCTAATCTTTGCTTTTTTCTCTCTGTCTCTGTCTCTGTCTCTCTCTTTCTTTCTTTGCGTCTGTGACGTATCAAGCTTCTGTTTCTTTCCCCCTTCTCTTTCTTTTCTTTTTTGATCATGGTGATGTCTCATTCCATTTTAAAATCAATTGGTTGTCACCTATGCAGTTGATGGTTAATTTTAAGGGCGCTAAAATTGCTATCGAAAACTGTTTTTTACTACAATTTTGATTTTACGGAACATTACTAAGAAGAGAATTAAATGTGAAAACGCTTTAGGTACTTCAATCACCCTGGTATCTGCGGCGACAAATGACCGGCAACACTATTTTTGCACAACTTTAAACTAATACTGTTGACTAATTCAAGAATCTCAGGGCCCATGATGCTGTTTTTTTAAAGTGGAAGGGCACAAAGTGTCTGCCAAAAATTGGCTCCTCTAGATTGCAGAAAATGCATTCAAGAACATTATTTACTTATACGTTGATATTCATAAATATCAGAAATCGGAGGTATTTCGAACATGTATTATGTTCATAATACACTTCGATTTCTGACTGAAATTTCTTCAACATAAATAGCACCTTAACAAAATAAAAATTACTGTATAAACTTCGGTCATCAGATTCAAAAATCTGATTTATTGAATTTACCAAACGTGGAAAACCTGTTCTCGCGAAGTTCAACGAAATTATTCCCAACTTTTAAAAGGTCAAGATCGTCTGTTTATTCCTAATAGCTGCTCAATATAGACAGAGAATTGAACCTCTTCTGTGACATACTCGATCGTAACCATGTCTCAATGCTTCGTGCTAGTGAAAATGATCGTTCCAGTGATACAGTTGTGGCAGGATTGACGAATAGTAGTTCACATACCAGAATAGTGTTTGGGATGAGTAACTTTCCTTCTTTTCGAAGTTTTTTCAAATGCTCATAAATGTCATTGAAACAAACTGTCTTGATTCCTTGAAATATTGTTTTCAAGATCTTGAATTCCGTTTCCAAAACATTGATATTGATATCACTTCCACATATCTTTGTACGTGATTCAGCTCATCACCGTATTGCTTGCTTTGAATGGCAAAGGTGTTCCAACATTGAAAGGTTTTAAAACTTGTTTGGTCGAATCTTGCCTTAATCAAACGAACGATTGTATCTATAGCTTCAAATAGATTTCTTTTGTAGCGATCTTCAATATTCGCAAGATGGAAGGCAGAATTACCTTAACGACTATCAAGGAGTCCCATCGTCTAATAATTTGGTCTTTTTGATTTTCTTGGCATAGAGGGCTCTCCCGCCAAATGATATTGTTTTAATTTCGCAACTACAGTTTCAATGAAAAAATTGAAGAAAGCCTCGCTTCTCATCTCTTCAAATGTATGAACAGTTAGGTTAACAAGCCACTGTCCATTAATACTTGCCATCTATTTACATTTCAAAGTTTTGAATAAGTTGTTTGTTGTCATTGTCCAAATGAAAGACCAAAATAAGAAATCAAAGTTACACCTTTGTTAATTGCACCCTACGGTTCTTGCTCTAACATTAACTGTCAATTTCCCACGAAGACACGTCTCCCAAAAATCCAACAATTGATTATAATTACCAAGTATTTTCTAAAAATACGAAGTATGAGAACTTAACAAGAACGCATATTCCACCTACAGTTCCCATTGTATCACTGCACGGATTCCATAACTTTAGTGAAGTAATTCCTTCACTCTTGTTTTTCTTCCCCCATTGGTATTCCTCATTTCAAGAGGATCAGTAGATTTCGAAGTAACGCCAGAATTGAGCGTCACATTTCTATCCATTTATAAGAAAGCTATTAATTTCTTTCCATTGTTAAGAAATTGAACTATTCCAAGACATTTAAAGAGATCGACATCAAAAAGAAGACATTGTGTTTTTTTTAATGAAACCTGTCCATTATTGATTTTCAAACAGTGCAAAATTACAGATTAATCTGATTAGATTAGTTAATCAGAAAGAACTAGATGTAAGGATTTGTAAGACAACAATTCTCTCTGTTTCCTTTCTCTGTTTTACAGATAGGATTATAGGGATAGACAATGGGTCATATTTGAGATCCTTACAAAATAATTTCAGTTTTGCAAAAAATAGTGGGGGTGCTGATGCATGCTATAATAAAGAATATCCAATTATAAATCTGTTGGTGTCTCATTTTTTCATCAGTTAACATAAAATGAATTTTACGGCGAATTTTCAATTCAAACACGCTCGAACACACTCAGACTGTTTTTGTGCTTTTAAAAAACGTCTGGGGTGGGACCACCCCATTAAAAATTACCATCAAATCAACTGGGGTTTGCAGCAAAATCAATCTTCAATTTTGCATCAAATTCAAGCGAATCCACTGTCAGAATATTGGGAAAATCGATTTAAAAACGTCGATTAGATTCTAAGTCTTCTAATATAATGATAAACTTCTGAGTGATATCAAACTATACAGCAAAAAGTGCTCTATGCAACGATATTTTTTCTTGTCTTTTTTATCGGTTTGGAGATTCTCCCTGGCATTCGGAATCAGAAAGTTTTTCTGCATTTGCATTTTTGTTTATCATGACATCAAAGACATGCGGTGACCACGCACAAGTTCAAATAACCTTAGCCATGAAGATGGCAGCAATTAGGTTTTTGCTTAAATACTGACTCTTACTAAAAAAAAAAACAAAAAAAAAACAGCTTCATGCTAACGAACTTTTCAACTGACACAACACTGTCCCCAAAACAGTACAAATTTACATTTTGTTCAAAAGATTCCTCGACAGACTTTTTCCTCCGACGACAGGGTGGGGTGGGTTGCAGCACCCTTACCCCAACAGTCTACTTGTTGCAGAGTAGCAATGCTACTCACCAGAAAAGCTAATCTCAATCGTAGAGGATAATCATTTCTAGAATTCGTGATACCCACGCAGTAAGAACACAAATTGTTTAAACAATGCAATAACTTTCTCTTTCCAGCACTTTCACAGCAACAAAATCTAATCGAAAAATAATTTAACTTCTACCACTGGAAGCTGTCATAATAATTTTACTACCAAAAACTGCAACTAATTTATAAGTGGCGATCGTTTTGAAGATTTGTATTGCTAGCTTTTAGAGAATTCATTCTGAGGAATTTAACTTTGAAGTGTCCAAACAAACCTTATTCACGGTGTTTGACTGTATTTAGATATCGATCAAATAATTGTACCGAACGTTTAATAAAACTCGCTACATCAGCAGTGGCAGTGGTGGAAGTGAAAGTACGCGAGCGGACGTGTACTTCGCAAGACAATTGGAGGATTTAAATTTTCTCTGCCCATATATCCCAATGAACGATACATCCGTCTCATTTGATTCACTGGTCGAGTGCTGTGCAGTACTGAGCCGATGCAGCCCTTCTATTTTATCTCCTTCCACCAGCTGCGATAGTGGCGAATAGATAAGCAAGAAAAAAACCTTAAATATTGATACAACATACAACGACAGGTATCTGTGCGTATGTGAATAATATACAATTGAAAATTTCTTGACATAAAAGAACTTGAAAAAATACAAACACCGAGAGGAATTGGAATCAAAGATGCCAAGTTTGGACCTTGTTGTGTTTATGCTTATTTTGGGCTTGATGTTTGCGACCTGTGGTGAGTGAAAACTTACTTGATAATTTTATTCACAGGAATGAAACTAACCCTGAAAAATAACATTGTAGTTCGTAATGAATAATTGAATAGTAGACATTTAGATTTAATTCACCGTTTATACTGAAAAATTGTCAATGTTCTACAGAGCGTGTATTCAATTGATTCTTATTCATATTGATTTATCAATTTATTCCCAATTATGAATCCAATATATGTTTTTGGATCTCAGGCCGTCAGATAAGTTGAAAATTGGATTTCTAAAACGAATATTGGTCATTTACATAGATGTTGTTTGACTTTTGGGGATATCTTCTCATAATTCAAGGAATTTTGCACTGATACTGTGACGAATGACCCTCTCTTCAGTCTAGCATTTGTAAAATCCATCCCAAAGCTTAAATATCTACTTTGTCAATTATGTGCTCGTTGAAATTCTGATTATGTAGAGATAACCATTCGAGCTAGATTTGATCTATAAAATGATTTTATAGGTTCTATAGTTCTTATATTGTCTGAGGGAAAGTAGTAAAAATAGCTGGTTTTATGTACCGACGAGATAGTGTTGAAGGCAAAGGAATTAGTCTCCTTCGTGTTTTATTTTTACCGCCACGTGCCGACGTCACTATAATGAAGGAAGATAGTCGATAATCCCCATGACAGAACAGAAAATTTATACACGTCAAGTATAAGTGTGAACACAGAGATTAAACAGAGTTTGTAATCGTAATAAAGACACATATATTAGACAAATAGATATGGCGTACATTTGATGATGAGACATTTATAACAATAGATCAGAGGCTAAAAAGAAATATGTGTAAACATCAGCGAGATCTATCGTGAAGAAGCCTGTTTAGATTAGATTACGACGTAGCATCTTCATTGAGGAGAGAGTTATTTATTAGTGTAACGTTTCAGTCAAGTAGAAGAGTAAGAGAAAAGATAGCGTGTAAGCGAAAGGTAGGAGAACTGAAAGCTTTGAATTCATAAAGGCTTGGAACTTTGGAAGACCAAGGAATTATTATTGAGACCGGGTATTAGTGGTATACCAAACTGCTAAGTCGTGGGCGATGAATTCATGATCGCTTATGAGCAACTTGGCGGTCATTCTCAGATGCTGTAAAACACACGATGGGAAGAATATTCAAGTCACAGGAAATACATGGGGTTTAACCAGAAGTAATGAGAATTAAGAAGAAGATAATTGTGACTGTTGTTTAATAGATTCATTAACATTTCATTCACGAGATATGGAGATGTGAATACGCGTTTTTGAACTCGTGAAAAAGATACGATTGGGCAGCTGAGTGTTTGAGTGATACCTTATTATCTGTGGAATGAAATTGGCAATAATTGAAATAGTGATTGGTCACGGTGGAAAAGCGGTAAAGTTCGAATCTGTCGTGAGGCCGGTGAAATTATACCGATCCTAATGAGAAGGAATGAGAGAGGGAGAGAGAGAGAGAGAGAGAGAGAGAGAGAGAGAGAGAGAGAGAGAGAGAGAGAGAGAGGAAAAGTAAACTTTTAAGCGAGTGAGTGAACGCGTTTGTTCAGAGCTTTTATAGAGAGTTGATGGAGGAATTGATGTTTTGCATATAGGGCTAAATTTGAGGTTTATAACCTAAAGGTAATACTCATTTATTATCGTATTTAAAAAAATAAAGGATCAGCCAAAATTAGCTCTGTAACACCATTGCCTCTATTATGTTTCTGGGAGACATGGAAAAGCCAAGTTCGTTACTGTTTTTGACGTTAATTCTGAGTATAAGATTATGAGACTCAGCTTTTTGAGATATACAACCAGAAATTGTTACCACAGACATGAAATCGGCAAAAAATGAAACTTCTCTTTCCTTGCTATGTAGACTAGTACTTGAAAAGAAAAATATTTGTCTCTTGTAACAATACGTAAGTATGTAAGTAGCCTTACGCTGGCCACAACAGCCGTCCCTGCGCGGCTTTCATATTCTACAAGTTCCTCATCGTCTCAGGGTTCTTCGAGGTTTTTGAAACGTGTGAAATATACTCAGAGGCGACAACCACTTCCCCATATGCTGGGATGATAAGTTGGACTCATGCTGTAACAATAAAGTCAGCTATAAAAGGAATACAATCGATTTGATTTACTTACATGCTAACTACAATATATAGTTTAAAAGTTTATATCTGGAACAGTTTTTTTTTACTTTTACGATATACAAATCATTATTTCATTGATAAAAAAAAGGTTTGATTATTACGAGAAGTCACCATTACGGGGATAAATTGAAAAATTAAACACGTCAGATGTGTGGCAAATTTTAAAGATAATCCAAATTCTATAGCTGGCTATAGTGAAATTCTGACACCTTATTTTCTGTCATATCACACACACACACACTTTTCAACAAAAATTTTATTTGAAAAATCATCTTGCACATCATGTCACAAAGATTATAGCTTTGGGTAGACCTACTTGTTGAAAAGAATGTTACCCACACATGAAACTTCTCTTGGGTATGTCTTGTCTAAATGCTTATTGGTTTTATTCTAAAGAATAGGATAATTTGCTATCTATACTTTACGAGCTGCTACCAAAACTTTATTGTGGGCGATGTTTATAAATTAAAAGAATATAGATTTTTTTCCTAAATATTCCTCGCCACATCTTATTACACGCTGGTGCACCTAATATGGCGAAAATACAGTAGTTGTGGTCAGTCATTTTTACGCACATTGCTATTGACTACCGCTTAGCGATACGTCAAGGGAATCCTGGTGGCGCTGGAGCGACCTTCAAATCTGACGACGCAGCAAAACTAAGAAAAGCCAAGCTCAAAACAGCTGTCAATAAAAAGATCACTTTTTTTTCAGTCAACATTCTCCTACTGCCGAACGTAATTGTCACTCTGTAGCACTTGAGACGCTAAATGCTGTAAAATGCTCTACACATCACTTCGGTGATTTTTTTTTTTTCAAATATCCAAATACGTATATTCTTTCTCGGTTGTTTGAATTTAATTAAAAAATCGTAATGTTCAAAAAGAAAAATCGATCTTAAAAAGCAACCAATTTTAAATTTGTAAAACCCTTCGTATAATTAATATAATCTGTTACATTTTCACTTAATTGTAACTGTTTCCTCTTTTTTATATATATATATAAAGGAATAGAAATTTATTGAGGTCAGGATAATTTTTATGTCTATACTTACGTTTTTATTGGTAGGGGAATTGCCAAAAATCTGAGTTTTTATCTGTTTCCTGTTACATCGGGACGGAATGTTTTAGGAAATTTTTTCAGCGCTGGAATGCACGTGCACGTGACCTCAAGACCTATCGCCATGATATAATTTCTTTACTTAACTTATTCCGGCGCAAGGTCAAAAAAAGAGATGGATGTTGGAAGATTATGTCACGCCAATTTCCCCAAGTGGGTTGGTCCAGACCTGAAAATCAGCATCCAGAACCATGGCTTTTATCAGCGCACGAACACCAACTTCTTTGCAATATCAGGCACCTAACAAGAGTGTGTGGGTGAGAGTATGCGCTGGAACTGTTGCCTTAATTGACAATTCCGAATTCACTTGAAATATTTTAACTTGGAATCGTTATTCGTTTTTAAGTGTGTACAGAAACTCGACCCAAATCTCTGCCCTTCCTTGCTGTCCCATATAATTACAGTAACCAAAATAGCATCCCTTCCATTGGTCATGACAAAACCTGCTCTATATCGTGTGTCTTAACGAAATGTATAATGGTTCCGATATCATAGAATTCAGTACTAAAATTCCAGCCATTTCCTATCACCTCTAACTATAAATAATTCCTTCTGACAGAAATATCTTTGATGTGATATAAAGGCCGATACACTGACGTAAATATAACAAAGCTGAGAACAATTCCATAACGTTTTCGGGCTAGTAGTGACGTCCTTGTCATTTCCACCACAACATTTTAATCGCTACACTCTCCAGTCTTCCTAAGGTGAATGTCTCAACCGATGACTTAGTTTATTGAGGTTAGGATAATACTGTTTATACTTACGTTTTTATTGGCAAAGGAATCGCCAATAATCTTAATTTTTATCTGTGTCCTGTCACATCGGGACGGATTTGAAGGTTTTTTTTTCCAGTACTGGATTGCGTGTGCACGTATCCCCAACACCCATCGACATGATGTAATTTATTATAACGTATTCCAGCGCAAGAGACAAAACCCTTCATTTCCCTTAAGGCAGTTTGCTTTTCGTATGTCTTTTAATGTCCTTGCTGGGAACTGAATTCAAAACTCTTATTAAATTTTTTTTTCTTGCTATTTTTTTTCTATCCTTTTATGTGATAGCATTAATCTGCCCCTTCGTTGTCACTTAGGATTCATGCATCCATGAACCAACTTATTTGCAAACTGCACGGTATAAGACGAATCATAACGACACTTTTCGAATAGGGTTTTCTCCCATCGCTTACTTCGATACATTTCCCTGTTATTAACATATCAATCAGTTATGAAAACAAAAAATGGAAGTGATGCTATGCAAGGATCCTTCATTACATTTCTGTATTAATATGTGTTGATGGATTAGTGCGCTGCCAGCAACCGCTTGGGAAACATAACATGGTTTTGTCAATAAAATAAAGACTCTTCGTGTAAGGATGAAAATTCTATTTGCGATATGTTTTCATGTTTAAAGCCAAAAATTACTCAGAAGGAGAACTCAACATGAATCCCATCGATATCGATGTGCCAGAAAATGAAGTTTTTCAAAATATCACAAAGACATTTGGTTGGTGTAGCCGAGTGTTAGAGTTGCGGATAAGCCTTAGTTATCTGCTAAATGTGGTGCAATCCAATAAATATCCTCATTAACTCGTGTGTCATGTTTATGAATACTCTCCATCACAGTCAATAATAATACAACCGTAGTGTCAAAATTTGAGGTAATGTAAAAAAAATTCCATTGAAGTATAAATATGGTCAGAATAATTTGTAGTTATGTAATTTATTTTTAATGTTATCAATAAAACCGTCAAAATAAGGCACTTGAAGGTCAGAAAAACCTTTTTTTCCCCAAAAATCACACACTTTTTTCAAGAAGGAGTTTTATGGAGTACTGATAGAGTCTGTAGACATAGCTCAGAGAGAGAGAGAGAGAGAGAGAGAGAGAGAGAGAGAGAGAGAGAGAGAGAGAGAGAGAGAGAGAGAGAGAGAGAGAGAGAGAGAAGGAGACTTACACACATGTCCGTGCACACATACTTTTCATTAAGAGTGACAAAGCAGGATTTTTGAAACTCTCTTGCAAAATTACCTCATTATTTTTCATGACTTTAGGTGAGCTGTTTAATCAATATTGCTGGTAGACAGCTATTAAGAAATCCTAATCTGTTACATTTTATATAACGTCTACAAATATTCAGCTACATACACATGTATGTGCAAAAAAAGTATGCACACACACACGTACACACACACACACACACAACTACCAATGTTACTAAATCTGTCGATTCCAAAGAAGGTGTCGTATATTTTTCTTCGTGGCGCCAATTTTTTGGCTTCGAGAATGATCTATTTTATACCGTCCATAGGCACTCATCATTGGTTAGGGTTTTGACCACGATGTCATTGACTTCGTCGATGGCTTCTCAGGCTCGGGTTCTTTGACCCATCCTTTCATATCTGCGAGCACGGCTTTGTTTCCTGGACGTGATGCATGCGAACTCAAAACACACGCCTACTCGGTGAACCAGCTTGGGCAGTCAAAGAACGCTAGGTTAGGCGGTCAGCTAACCAAACCAACTTATGATGTCATCTTTGAGAATACAAAAATTTCCTCGAGTTGATTTTCTACCAACATAATCAACCGAAGAATTTGACAATTTCTTTCACTAACTTAAAAGTTAATTTTCTCTTGCTTCCATCAATTTGTTTTTTTCATTTAAACTATCAAATAGATTATCCTTATTAACATGGTTGAAACTAAAACAAACCACTTTCTAGTCGGTAGTAACACTTCAATGGGTAATTCTATTGATAAAATCAGACAATTTATCACTTGGCATTCCATGTTCGATCTTCCACCCACCCAGACAAATGGGCCGGAGCCAAATGTTTCCCCTTTCCTCAGTTTTGGTAAACGGTGAATGTATCATTTTGCCTACTCAGCGTAAATAGAATAAACAACTAAAGAAAACGGGCTGCGGCAGGAATCGAACCTATGACAGATATGCAGCTGCTTCAACGTAGCGTTGCTCTTACCATTGAAGTAAACAGTCCGTTGGTGAGGTGAATGCCCTACTAACTGCCATATGTCCTAATTCTCAGATCGTTCATTCACTGTCAATATCTGCCTCTCTACATAAACTAATATTTCAAATTGAAACTCCCTCTAAGAGTCCATGGGGGTATCGAAAAACAAAAACAACGTTTTTTCGAGACTTAAGAAGGAGATTATGTTGAAAATTTCAGCCCTCAAACGTCGATGCCACCTGTATGCACAACACATACATAACTATCCAGACCGACCCATCAGACCAATCGTTGATTTATATGGTGTCTGCGTTTGTGCTCTCTAACATGTACTAAATTTTAATTCTCTTGTCTTCCAACATCATGCGCTCTCAATTGATCAGATCTTGATCCTTCTGGAAATTTTTCAGGTTTGAGAATCAAATAAATGATGAAAGGAACATCCCTGGATCATGCTGATTCAAAATATATACATTGTTTAATTCTATGTATCTAATTCGAATAGCACTTGAGAAAATCTTACACAATAACACAAAAAAGAAATATTTTCCCACAGATTTGTTTTCTGAGAGCCCGAATGCAGACCCCCATAGGAACTGACGATATTTTTTTGGGAGAAAATTCGATCTAAAGCTGTGTGCTGTAGGTAGTTTGAGATCTGCTGGTTTCGAACATATCTTTGTTTCTGTTCTATGATACGTAGTTCTCACCATTCTACAGTACAAAAGCACACACATATGTTGGAACTTCATGATATATATATATATATATATATATATATATATATATATATATATATATATATATATATATATATACTTCCAATATATATATATATATATATATATATATATATATATATATATACTCCCATGACAAGCTCAATTGCGCTAATCACTGTCATGTCTTACCAGCAAAAACTTTCTATCTCGTCTTCCCATCTTGTGTCTAATCTTTTCCTACTGCGTTCACTGTCCCACAGATACCATATGTTGGGTTATTCCTATCATTGCTCTTTCCATTGCCTCTACGCTATTCTGAGTTTGTTTTTGAATGGTTTTGTAAGTTTCCAGATTTTGAACCCATACGCCATATCTGGTATTATACATCGATTGCATACTTTAAGTTTTAAGCATATTGGCAATTTTCTCTTCAGTATGTCTCTGTACCAAATGTTCTCCAGCCAATCAGTGTGTGCCGTCTTTTTTTCACTTCTGTGGGGTTTCTCTAGTTTTATCATCAAACATAGGTAAATGTATTCTTTTTTGAGGCTTCATAGTCTAGTCTATCCCTCTGATTTTTTCCGGCACATAATCATTCAATATGATTTTTGTGTTCTGTTCTGCTTTTATCTTCTTTGTTCTGACTTTCTCTACTTGGATCTTTTAACATGTTTTGTAGATCAACCACAGCTTCTGATTAATGCATTATCATCACATCATATAATCTTTTTATGGTAGGAGCGTACAAGACTGTAGGTTGCCTTCACAACACAAAGAACTTCCATTGGAAACGTCTCAATTTATCGATGATCAAATAAATTGCCACCACAACGTGTACAATCGATTAAGAAGATTCATGAAATTCAAAGACCTGGCACCTCAAAAATGTATTTTATATCCTCATTCATATATATTCAATAATTCGATGCCACAAGTGTCATATTTACATTATGACGTTGAAGGCAACGGTTCTTTTTCGTTAATCCCCACCAAAAGCTAACGTTTATGATTAAATTAAGTACGTTAACCTTAAAAGAATAAGAAGATTAAGTTGCACGTTCCTTTTTCCCCCAAAAGCAAAAGTAAAAATTCTGGGTGTTTTTTTTTTTTGTTTGTTTTTTTTTTATTTTTATTTTTTTTTTGTAGCCCCCACCCCAAAAACGAAAATCTTAACCCTAACTCTTAATCATAACCCTTTAAACTATGGAGGGATTATGGAAATAAATCTAATGTATCGATTTGTACTAGTTATGAAAATTTTGGTCTGTTGGGGACGAATGATATGCCCTATATTACTATGTTTTCTTCTTTCAAGATTTTGACTGCAATATCCTCTATGGATAAAAAACCTGACAACTTGCCTGATCTGGGCCTCAACTAAAAAGATTTATAAACTGATTGTTCGGGAGAAGTATTGAATGTTTTGATTCTCCAAGATCAAACAGTTGTTAACATCTGATCCCAAACTAACACCAGGAATAGAGTTGCTTGTCGGCGAGAAAAAAAAATTCAACTTGATTTTTATTTCTTTTTAGGCTTACATATAGAATTTTGAACGTTAGTTTCTGGTGGCGAATGAAGAAAAAGCACAAATGGCTACATATTTGTGAGAGATTTCGGTTTTAAATATCTGCTATAAGTTTTATGAAATGTAATTCCTCATTATCTATTTCCAGCTTCAAAATGTCCCCGCATCCGAAAAATTAAAAATGTTCAGGTGAATTACGGATTCCAGAAAAGACTCGCTTACTTCCGCTGCAGGAAGAAGGGCTTCGATCTCATTGGTTCTAAATCAGCCGTTTGTAATGGAAATAAATGGTCAACTGAGTTTCCAATATGCATTGGTAAGTGAAACCCCAATTGAAGGCTTTTAATGCTGAGAAAAATACTGTTGACTTTATATAAAGTTTATTCATTGCTTATCCGTAAAAAGTGACCAACTATCCAAAGAACTCATAGTTGTACAAAGGTTAATGTCTGACTTTCTTAGACCATTGAGAATGAGCCCAATCTTCATTGAATCAGCCAACTTTCGCGAAGATCAATGAATGTCAATAGCAAACTGCTTATTGTTTAATCAGACAGCTGACATCCATCAATTTTTTAAAAAAATCTGCAATGTTTAGTGGCTAGTTAGAAATTAGGGGAATTAGGGAATTTAGTGAGATTTAATGGGGAGGGAGAATTTGAAATGAATAGGCGCACACTATCACTTAAGTGGTGAAAATTCACCCAAGGCCTGAATTGTCATTTATGCAATTGATGTACGTTCAGTTATATCCATTGACGGCTGGTCAAATAGCCCCCAGCTATGCCTTTGGTAATATCAAAGTGAAGCCTGAAACAGCCTGTCTCTTCTGTCGTCAATGATTCTTTCTATTCATATAAGGAGCTTCTAAGACGGTAAAGGAATAAACTTATCAAGAATTTGAATATTCATTGATGTTAACGTGGTTCTAAACCTATAACACGATAACGAAAAAACGTTTATTAGTGGTCCAAATTCATCGTTATCAAGACTAATAATACATAGGTCTGGTAAGTCACTCAATAGAAACTGTCACGTGACCAACATCTTTTGGCCGCATTCTGTGCTCGGAGTGATCAATTGGAACATTGAAAAGGGGGTGATCAATGAATAAGTGACTTCTCTCGCCTTTTGTTTGGATAGTGATCAATAAAATAAAGTCTGAATTCAAAAAAAAAAAAAGGAAATGACTGCTCATTTATCAGGATCACCTTTTCCTCCTCAGTTCTTTAGTTATTTTCCCCTACATCTGAGAAAAATAATTCATTGTTTTGATGTTAAAAAGAATTATTATTTAAAAATGACAATGATAAACTTTGAAAAATGGTTTGGTCTCAATCAATGAACAAACTCTTTGTCGTATCTTGGCATAGGCTCTTTTGAAGAAAGGGATTTTAATATTAGATGGACACGCATAAGAATGCGAATGTAAAAGTTTGTCTTGAAAACTCATTAGATAACGAGAAAAACTGGAACACGTGAACATCATTCGTCTGAAAACATCGTAACTAATAAGCTACTGATTAATACATGTGTTCTCACTATCACTCCAGAGGGTTAGTTATGCTTCCGGAATTTCTACGAAGTGATTTTTATCTTTTAAAAATATGAAAGTATACAGGCCTCGCTGCAATAACCGCTCAAACGCATTGACAACGATCACAATATACCTTTCAAATTACGAAGGCATCAAGGGATATATTGGAATAGAAACATTCTATGCTCAACAATGACAATAAATAAGACCAGCTTCTAAAGATAGAATGTATTTTCTACAGCCAGTATTTAGCATTTGAGGGCCCTATTTAACCTTTACTACAGAAACAGCAAGGAAAAGTGATAGATTTAAAATCGTAAATTATACGGATTTATTCGAAGGTGTATTTTTATCATGGTGGTTATCATTACAACTTTTCGCTCGTTGTGTTCTCTTGTCATCTTAAGGTGTCTGATATATTTTGGAAGTACGCCGGAGAGTACAATGACCGAAACGTTGTGACTGTAGCATCTAGTATGAATACACCAGTTAGTCTATGTAAAATTATGATAATTCCTCATCTCAGAAATTAAAGTTGAGCAGCAAAGAATGCTCCGTTATCGAAAGTTTGTGATGGGAGATACCACCTTTTATCAAAATTGACAAAATTCCTTTAATAAATATAAATTCTGATATAAATACAACAAATTTAAAAATTCAAAAAATATCAAAACAAAATTGAACATTTAAACGAAAAATCAGAAATAAGAAGTGCAACAAATATTAAATACATTTTGTAAAGTAATTCAAAATTTGGTTGTATAGTCTTTGCATGCAATTATCGCTTCCTGTCTCATATGATATAATGCTACCAAGTTTCAGTAGGTTTCAGTCGGTATTTTGCTCATTGTTCTTGACAAATTACTTTCAGATCAACAAAGGTTCTTCGATTCTTCTTCGGTACTCAAATTTTTAGCTCACAGCATGAATTCTGTATGGGATTCAAGTCATGATACTGACTTGGCCACTCAATAATTTCAATATTATTCTTATGGAACCATTCCATTGTTGCCTTATGTTTAACATTTTTGTGGTGATTCTGATGTTGGGAGACGAGATTTCCCTATTCCTCGTGATTTGATGTTGGCGCCGGCACTGTAGATGTGAAAGAGGATACGAAGTTCTACGAGGAGAATGCTATGCGAATGTGCACCGAGTATGGAGTTGGACGCGGGGATGAAACAAAGTACTTCTTACTTCATTACAAGTATTTTGGCCAGACAAATAGAACGTACGTTTAATACAAGAATGAAAAATGAAGTACATACAAAGATAACATAAATCTGATCGATCGTGTGAAGAGATGAGAAGAGAAGAGATAGTGGAAGGTGGGAGCTTTCTTGTTGTTGATAGCAGAGGCGTCGGAGTTGGAGCAGAGTTGTCTGAAACGCTCGGATTTCCATATGGCTTGGATTTCCATATGGTTTGGATCGCTCCAAAGTAATACGTGGAATCTGGGTTCAGTGTGCGAGCCATACTGCCAAGTTGTGTGCTTCAACTTGGGGGCTATTCTCTGACGCTGATAGACTCTCGACGGACAGACCATGAAAGACAGAGAACATGGTGTTTTATCCATGCATGATCCGAAGTAAAGAAATTCAGGAAAGATTATCGTGACTATCAGATAGTAAAAAGCTTTGCCATTTCATCCACGAGAGTGAGAGGTGATACGCATTAGGAGCACGTGATGAAGACACGGTGGCATAGTTGCGTATCTGTGCGTATGTGTGATGCCTCGACATCAGTGAAGTGAAATGGGCAAAGTTAGTACAGAGATAGATCATGGAGGAAGAATGGTTAAGATCGGATCGGCCAGTAGGTCGGCGAAATGATAACGATCTTAGAGAGAAGGAAAGAGAGAGAAAGAGTGGCCGGCAACAAGCCGGGGCCAAAAGCGTAACCAGCAATTGACCATGTGCGTCCAGGAGTTTTGTAGGGGTTGTCGGAGGGAGTGACGTTTTCGATATCTATCTAAAAGGAGAGTTTCGTCTTGGTTACATAATTGGTCTTGGTAACTCCAAGGATTTGGCAAATAAATGCAAGCGCTCCACCAACTTTTGTCGATATTTAGCACCATCCATCTTCCCTTCAATCACATGAACCCTACTAGTCCCTCTTGAAGGAAAACCGTCCCGTACTATTACTCTACCTACACAAAACTTAATTGTTGGGATGGTGTTCTTTAGTTGGCACACAGGGTTCTTTTTTCTACAAACGTAACTCGCCGCATTTTACCGAATACTTCTATTTTGGTCTTATCTGACTACATCACATAATTCCAAATTTCTGTTGAATGAGATTCTGTCTTGGGACAACTCTTTCGCCCTGGGTATGGCGATACTTCAAGTGTCCTGATCCGGCAGATAATAATCGAGCCACGTGCAATTGAATGACGACAACACCATGTGAATATTCTAGGATTATTACCTGAACCAGAATAATATAGATACATTGCAATATGCCTTATAGCGCTAATCTATGAATTTCTTTTTTCGGATTGCGTTGTATATTTGTCGCACTTCCTATTTCTGAATATTGCTCGTAATTTTTCTGTCTTTTCTAATCTTGTTTGAATATTTTTGTTTGATTTTTATGTTTGTTATTTTAATATTGTTCCAAATTCCATCGATTTTGAAACTATAAGTATGTCAAAATTGACCTTTTGCAAAACATCGGATACTTTATCACTCAATAAATATAATATAACCTTTTTTTTCTGTATAATTAATGATATATCAAATGCGGCGCAGAATTCCCACGAGTTTCAATAACAAGTAATGTGACATTAAGAGGTTTTATTTTGGCACATTTATTCGGAGTAATCATCTTAAAATATAGAAATATGAGAATAGGGAGGAGAATTTGAAGTTTCTAAGATGTATGGAAATAATATAATAAATATAAATCGTTAATAAGATAACCATTGTGATTAAAAATGCTATATAATTTGTAAATAATAAACTTATTATATGGTTTAATTAATGAGGTTGATTTTATTTTTTTGCTTTTAATTTCAGCCCCAGGTTGTACACCCTTGGAATATGACAAGAATGTCCTTGATGTAACATATACTTACCGTGGATCTCTGGCAACTTTTCAATGCAAAGCTAATTACGTGATGAAAGATAAAGACAATCGAGTTTATTGCAACAAATCAAAATGGAACAAACTTCCTCCAATCTGTACAAGTAAGATTGTTAAATTATAACTCTTAATAGTTGCTTCAGTAAACATGCCGTAATATTGATATTGGTCGGTCAGCCAAATAGATCATTTGGTGGACAAATTGAATAGTTAACATTTCTCTATGAACAAAATGTAACGTTGAAAATCTATAGAATATTTTGTTCATGCAGAGATCAGAAATTAATAAACAAAAACTGAAATACATTGAATTTCTCTGTTATTGACCAATTTTCTAGTAACTAGAGTAAATCAAGTGCTGAGAGCAATTGTTGACTAGACTTGTAGGTTCGAGTCTTTCTTTGAGCGTATTCTTTTCTTTGTTGATGATTTACAATATCAACTCACTGAAGTGTATACGGCTTTATTACCATTATAAAATGAGCAGATATCTAAATATCAAAAATATGACCATAAGCGATTAATCAACCCGACTGCCAAAAATCACTATAACCAAGCGATTACAATGACGAGAGAAATAGTTTTGCTCAACAAAACTGCATTTTATCAATATTTTAACAGTGTTGCTAAACATGAAACTTGAATCCATTTGAACTTTAATCGGAAGCGCGACAAGAGATTTTGGGACCTGGAGTTTTAGCTCTTTGAGGACCCCCTCCAACATTTAGAGAAATTTGATGAAAAAAGAAAATTTGAAATACATCCCCAAAAGCAGATACACGGTATTAAGGATCAGCCCAATGCATATATATATATTGATGTGGCACAAAATATATGACCAAAATAAAGCTTTTGGGCGCCCCCTTCCGTAGGGAACCCGTGGGCTTTTTCAAATAGCCCACTCTCCTCATCTCCGCTTCTGACTTGAATAAGATTGAAAGATTGAATAACTATTTTTACATATTCTCTACTTTATGAATGCTGAACATTGCTATATTTCAAGTTTATTATCTTTATTGACCGTTAATGCTGTTTTTGTCTTACAGAAAATTTACTTGAGAAATCATGTAATTATGAAGATGGAATTTGCGGCTGGACACAGGATTGGAGTGACCAGTTTGACTGGAAAATACATTCAAAAGAAACTTCGACCAAATTCACTGGACCGTCAAATGACCATACATATGGAAGCACAAAAGAAGGTAAGGAATCCACGGAGAGATTAAAATGCTTGTATTTTGGAATTGAGCGATCATCAAGATCTTCTATGCTTTTCGGCCTATTGGATTTTGGTACATGTTATACTCGTGAAGTAAGGGCATAGTGGATATTTTAATATCCTTCTCAATTCAAACTGATTATTTTCTGACAATTATTTCACAAGCCCAAACCTTCAGTTTCATGACAGATGCTTGTAATAAATAAGCAACACTTAAATATATACAACCAATGCATCCTTCCAGTAGTCCCTTATGGAGCTGAAACATGGAACCTAACCAAGAGACAGACCTGCAAACTGAGAAGCATGCAACGTGCACATGAGAGAATCATGCTCAAACCTCACATGGAGAGATCACAAGACAGCACAGAATATAAAGAAGAAAACAGGGGTCAGAGACATCTTAGAATCTATTAGAAAACTTAAATGGTAATGGGCAGGCCATGTTGCAAGAATGACAGACAAATGATGGACAGCACGACTCACAACATGGATCCCCAGAAACCGAGGTCGACAAAATACAAGATGGAGAGATGAACTGGACAAATTTAGAAAATACTGGCTCTGCGATGCCCACGGTAGAGAAGTGTGGCGAATCCTGGGGAAGGTGTATGTCCAACGACGGACGTTAAAAGACTGCTGGTGCTGGTGCTGGTGCTGGTGCTGGTGCTGCTGCTGCTACTGCTGATGATGATGATATGAGATTACCGATCAAGATTTAAAAAACAACTAATAAAGGGATTTTTTCTCAAATTTTGAACCTTCTCAAATGATATCGTCAAACGTGAGTTCTTATGTTTTCTTCCTTTTCTTTTTCCTTCTTCAGGTCATTATATCTACATTGAAGCCTCCGCTCCCAGACGTCAGGGTGACCGGGCAAGATTGCTCTCCCCTTTGTACAACTTCGAAATGAAAGCCGCCTGCTTTGAGTTCTGGTTCCACATGTGGTGTCCTTCTTTTCAAACAAAAGGCAAAAACATTTTATATTCTTATAGAAACTGAACTTTATAGTATTCAATTGTTACCAAGTCATTTTTTTTTAGATATAATAATAAAGAAAAGGTTTGGCTTGGTGATAAACTAGTTCCATCCAGGCTCTTCACTTGAAAAACAAAACCAAGAGAAGTATTGATGATTTGAAGAAAAAGAAATGACAAATGATCAATTCTAGAGATACTTAGCATGTTTTTACTACGAAATTCTGAATAATTAGTCATAAAAAATACGAAGAAAATAATCTATGTTGATTTTTTTTAGCTTAAACACCCTTCCTTTCCGTAAACTCGGCATACCAGCATATTCTAAACAACGAATATTCTTATGGAAGTGCATTGAAAGTGATTTTCGAAGCATATGCATCGCCGATAACTAGTGTTGTATCTTTGGTTAGTTGTTGTTATATTAATAATGCTAGTTGTAAGGCGTTTTGTTTCTGACCGTTTTAGTTGTGATAGACGTGGAGGAAGAAACAAAAAGCGAGGGTATAGGTAGACGGCTGCTGGTTAAAGAGAATGATCTCGGGCCACCAGCAACGAGACTTGTCCCTAGTCACTTCTGTTTTGGACACGAGGCTTGTCGTCTACGGTCAATCGAGTTGTTGCTCTTAATATGACTTTTAAAAGGGACGAAAAGATTGCATGTATAAAACGCAGACGAAAGAATAAATGAACAAATAGAAAACACTTAGAGAGAGCATATCCCAGTCAATGCAATTGTTATGGGAAGTAATTGAGCATGGATTCGCATAATCACTTCTTACATTGCATTTAGTCACTTCTTACATGACTCATTGCCCCTTCCCAGAAAAGTTCATAGAAATTGGGGGAATATTGTGTGGACAGTCATGATATTTTGGTGTTATCATGTATTGCAGAAATTCAAGTACAGCGACGGGGAGGTAATTTTGCATGGATCCAATCAAAATTTAACCACCTCTTACGTAGCTATTTCAAACTCTTCCATAAAATTTCATTGATACTAAATGAAAACTTTCTAGAGATATCATACAGTCATGAGTGTATGCATGAATATATATGAAAAAAAATCTCTCAATCCAAAAGAATCCCTGGATCTGAAGTTTAACCGAAGACAGAAAGACGGACGCAACTGAATCCAGTATCTCTTTGACTTCGTTTGCAAGAGGTAATTTAATTGATATGAAAATAACTAGCAATAACATTTAAAGAAATGCATAGCAAATTTAGAATTTATCTATTCGGGAAGAATAACTTACTATCGCGAGGCCATTCTGAATGCTTATTATTCGCTACACGATTACAAAACGATCAGTTATTTAATGATATGAGAGAACCGAATTCTCACAGGATACTCAACACAGCACTACATCTCTTAATTAATGTACTAGTTATGAATTTCATCTATCATTGATTCGTTTAAATATTTTCGCATTCCTTTTTTTAGAGGTCGGTTCCCTTCAAATCTACGCCATTCCTGAAAACAAATCATCGAGCAGTTTGGCACCATTGCAGACATTGACAGGAGATTATGGAAACAGCTGGAACCATGAAAGAATCCAGATTGACCCAATACAAGGACCTTTTCAGGTATTTCGTCATGTTCGTCATTTTTTTTTTTTTTTTTCAATAGAAAAGTTGCATTGTTTTTTTCATGATAAATCTTATTCCTGTGTTGTTTCAATTCTGTATACATAAATATTTCTGATGGGTGTCTAAGGAAAGAAGAGACTAGCTCTATTTTTGTCCCATAGACCATATGCCAGTGTCATGAGTTTGATTCCCACTGTAAGCCCCACGTTTGTGTCAGAGTGCCAGACGAAACTTTACTTAGTAAATGTCTTTCTGACTGAGTATCCCGCCATTAAAATGAACACATGCGATGGTTAGCAAACTAATCTTGTCGACCAGAATGGGTAGTACGTTAGATCTTCAGTGGTTGCTCTACCAGTGTTAGACGAAGCGAAACTCAGTGAATACCCCTAGCATCCTTGGGGTTAGGGTAGTTACATATTTCCTGCTAATGCTAATGGTCGGTGTTTGAGTCCAGGTAAAAGTTAGGATTTTAAATGATGACTTTCAAGGTCAATCTTCAATTATGAAGATTGATATAACACAGACTCCCTACACTCTACCCAAATTGTCTCTGAATCAAATCAACTAATCACACGTGTTTGTTAATTGAATATTGTATTTTTATTTTATATATATTGAATGATATGCAGATAGGGTTTTCGGAGTTACTTCTGTTCTTTGTTTTAGAACCATATAAAAAACATGAATAAATCTTATTTAACGACAATACTTACAAGTTGGAACTCACATTTTAAGACTTCTACTTGATTTCAATATTTTCATAAAGTGATATTTGTTACCAAATACCAAACAATGGTTAGTGTGCATGTCTCATAAAACGGATCTCCTTTCTAAGTGCGTCCCCCGCAGATCATGGACATGATTGTGTGCTAAATTCGGTTTCGTACAATTTATGACTCCTTAACTTTGGTGTTCTTTCTGTTCAATTTGATCTTTTCGACCCGGTGTCTGGTCCTGCGTCTCCATGATTCAACTTCAGCTTCAGATACTTAGTAGACATTACAGTGACAGCTCTCTTGATGGGGACAATCCGTTCCGCAGAACGTCTCGTGTCTCGTTAGATGAAAATTCATTAAGTGGATATTTAAACCCATAGGATTGCAGTAATTCGTTCCTAATGAAAAATATTAAAACACTAGAACCTTAATGATGACCTCGTAAATAATTGATAATTCACTAATTACTTCTTAAACAATTTATAAATGCAAGTAAACATGTAAATAATTCAATGAATAAATAATCATATTATAATTCACAAAATGTCCGCCTGTCTGTCTATCTGAAAATAAGCGCCAAAGTACTACATTTAAATCTAGATAGTCATAAATGAAATCTCTAAATGAATCTGGATAATTTTATGAACATCATTTTCTTCTCGCAAACTGAACATGTTTCGCTAATAGTTTGTTTTGTACTTGAGACCTACCGTTAAGTGAAATTTTGTAACAAAAGTCCTTCGCTATGAGATGTACCATTGTATATTGATCTGAATGTTATTTTAAAATTCTATTGGCAGATTGTTCTTCAGGCAACTCGAGGCTTAAACCACCAAAATGACATTGCCGTTGACGACGTCCTACTGTGGGAAGGTGTTTGCGATGGTAATTGATTGAATTTTGCAATTCCAGAATCTTCTTAATTTTGACACCTGATATCAAAATGCGCATGAAATTAAAATCCAATATACTTTCCGTTTATTCATCTGCCATCATCTTACGACAAAGGATGGTCCGGCATCTCCGTGATTGCAGCATTAGTTGACTTGCACGACACAAAAGTTAATGGCGATCTTTCACTTTTGTTAGATTTGTTGGCTACTTTGTTGAAATATAACCCTTGCTTTTTGAAACATAGGAAATGCTGATGGCGATGTTGAACGTCGCTTCATATCGTATCTCTATGTATGGGACATGGATGACATTGAGAAATTAATTGTTAATCACATGAAAGAGCAGAGCGACAGAGCATTAGAGGATAAACCTCCACTCTTAGAACGAATAAATAAACCTACAAGTGATATATCGCTATTTCATATCTATTAGCTGTAAATACTTCTTGACGTTGAATAATTCTGACAAACTCACGAATGCAAGAAATCACATTATATCTTATTTACCTATGTAGACAGTGATTTAGAAAAGAACATGACTATCAGGAAAAACTATTTTAAAATGGTAAAATACTGAGAAGAATCGTTTAGTAATGGAATATTTGAGTAGAAGTGTTTTATTGAATGAGAATTTACTTGCTTTGATGAATATCAGTAAGTCAGCAAAGCGTTGAACCACAAGGGCCCAAAATTTTCCTCTGAAGTCAGGTTTTCGGTTGCTAATAGTAACAAGCGACAAACGATGCAGTGCTTTTATTGTTCACATTGCGACTCTATCGTTATAATGGGATCAATCTTTGTTTCGTCGAAAGGATACTGAAGAAATCATCTGAGATCATTGGTATAATGGATCCCAAGAAATTGTTCATAGTCTTAATATATTTACAAAATATCCGACATACTCATCTTTCCCATCGATTTGTGAAATGGTTATTTTTTGTGAGAATTAAATCTTTTTTATTTCACATATTAAAATAGATTTCATTTTTGTTTGAAATTGTTGGAGTATATCAAATTTTAGAACGCAATTCAAAAAAATATTAACGAAAATGTCGTTTCGAAAGACACTAAACTATTTTCTATACCTAGGAGCATAATAAGGAAAGACGAGTGTCAACGAACGCCTATAGCCATAAAATAAAAACATGAGTTAGTGTCTGAGCAACTCATCATTTGCGAATGGACAGTAAAAAAAATGGTAATTTGCTTTAAAATCAATTTCGGGAAAGTGTGCGTTTCTAAAGAAAATATCTTCAGTGCAAATTGTAACGATTCAGGTTGAATTAATTTGCATGAAAATAAAATTCTGGCCATTAGTTGTTTAAAAAAAATCATTATGTAGTGTTTAAGGGCATCTCAAAGTTTTAAAATTGTTTACATTGCAACCAATCGTAGTATCACCTCGAAGTTAAACACCATATAACTTTATGCCGATATAACGGACGTCGATGTTCTTAGAAATATTCTTCAAGCTATCCTCTTTCAAAGTGTGTAAATTTGAAGCAGGAAAACATCAGTTTTTGATAGAGTAAAATCTCTTTTTAACACAGGCTCGAATGTATACATACATGAAAAGGGCCTACACTTGTTCAAATTATCATGATTGATAACATGTTCATTTTTATTTTCTAGAAAATAACGGTTTATATTTATTTTCTAGATCCTTCAAAATCCATTGATCCCTTGTCACATTCAACGGAAATTTCAACTAAAAGTACAACTCTTTCATCTTCTTTGGCTGATATAACTGTTGATAGTGTCATAACAGGAAAAGAAACCATTCCAACAATTTTATCAAATCAACCTTCAGAAATGACATCAGCAATAAATACCCCAGTTCATGTAGTAATGACAGATAAGGAAATTGAACCCATTACTACGCAAACAGCATCAAAAGAAATTCTGGTAACCCGAACCAGTTCATCAACTGAGATGAAACCTACAGAAAGGAGAGTTTCCATATCAAATGCAAACATCTCAGAGACTACAGACATTATTTCCCGGGAAAGAATGGATTACTCAACGATAGCGAAAGCAGAAGACAGAGATAATATATCGAATACATCGCGATCTTCCCTGAAAAATGTAATGAGGAAGGTTTCAACCAAGAATCTGAGAGAGCACACTGAAGATTACAGCTCGTTAGCCATCGGTGTCACGGTTGCCCTGCTATTTGGTATCTTCGTAATCTTTTTCATTGTATGGATCTGGGCGCGGAGTCAAGACAGAAAGAGGGAAATGGCAGAAGACGAAGAAGAGACACAACCAATCACAAACACGGTCTCAATGTGCAGCGTACAGAACAGTTTCTCATGAATGAAAACAAAGTGAAATAGAACCATCAATATGAGGGAATTTGAGATTTGTCAAACATGCTTTGGTTGAGTTTAAAAGTACACATAGACTACGACCACAGTTGACTGACTCATCTTATGTAGTTTACCTAAAATATTTCCAATATACTTGCGTTGAAAGAAATACAAAAATTTGAAGTAAAGTATAATTAGGAAATTACTATATGAAAATGAACTTCACTTTTGCATATCACCTGTTTTTATCTGAAGATGAAGATAATCCAGACACATTTTTTCTGTCCATTGTCTCCTTTTCTTAATTAGAAGTTATTCAGATGTTAACACAGTATGAGCACGGCACAGAATTTCATTTTGGAGGGTGTCAATTTACAAAGAGCTTAATCATCTTGCTTGATGTTAATGTGCCCATGATATGCTTGTATTTAAATATATGTTGTATATAGTCAAACTTATACACATTACATGTAACCAGCTTCAAACCAATACTGATCTCATTTTGATTATTTGGAAAAGGGGGGGGGGGTAAATATTGGGGCAGTACATTTCTATCGATTAAAAAACAGGTGTATATACAATGATAGAAATGGACACTATTCCCGGGGATAAAATGTTGATGTTTGCTTATTATAAGTAATGCTTTTCGTTAGAAGTTCTTCCAGCATATTTATGCAGTTCCTATAGATGTTATCTAATTCGATAGTTAGAGCTCTCTGCTTCCGGTCTTGTAGTTTGTCTCTCAGTCAACATACAGTACCGACAAAATTATTGTGCACTTTTTTCAAAATTGATTTATTTCACGTTGTTTGGATTATTAAAAAAATGCCAGATTGCTTCCGTAGGAAAGATTACATGTGGGCATACTTCCACAATTCCTGAATATTCATGTATGTACGTATCCACTATGTCTATTCTACTTTTACTTGTATATATATATATATAGATATGTTTCAAATGTTGTCAGAGTTTACGAGTTTGTAAATATAAAAAATTGGTTTTTGGAGTTTGTAAATATAAAAAAAATGGGACTATTTCTTATTCTGGAGACACAAAAATTAAAAGTGGATAGAAAAATTATTTGACTATATTATCAAGAAGATGGCGATTTTCATTATAATGTTTACATCGGAAAATAGGTGAAAATATGTTATGCATTTTAAAAATAACGTATACAGTTGAAGGGACAATGAAAGGAAATCTCAGTTGATTGTTATAAATCTTCAATATCTAAGACAAGAGGAATAAGGAAAGTGAAAAATAGAAAAGAATATCATGAAAAATTCACTTATATAATATTTTTGGGGTGAAGCCTATTCTGGCACTACGTTATTACAATTGGGGTGCATTCATTGCACTATGACGAAAGTTTTTGCTCTAGTCGTGTAATTGTCAGTCCAATTCTATCAAGGGAGACCACTCTATTTTGTTTTTGGCAAAACTACTTGGAGTTGATCGTAAAAATCAATGAAAACTCCGACACATTTGAATAAAAAAGAAATTCTATTTGCATTCAACTATCTGAATTGGAGCTAAGATAAAAACATGGTAAACCCTCTTTTTCAATTCAAAAAAAAATGCAAATACTTATTCAATTTTTTTTTATTCAGTGAACGCCATGAAAATACTTTCGTGCGTAGTGTCTATTGTCGAATCCAAACAGCGATGGATTGTTGAAAGACGAGAATTTTAGATCCTCGTGGGTGATGTGTAGTGCGCCGGCCCCGTAGCTGGGTAAGGAAAAATTGTTGTGCGAAGAGAAGGGAATGGAATGCGCGCCAAGTATGAAGTTGGACGCGCATTGAAATAAAGAGGAATGAACACATTCAAGAATTATGGCCAGATAAGAGACGTACGTTTAATACAAGAATAACGATGAGGTACATGTACGGGTAACATTAATACGATCGATCGTGAGAATTAATGTTAGGAGAAGAGATAGTAAAGGTAGGAGTTCTCTTGTCTTGATAGTGCTGGCGTCGGAGTTGTAGCGGAGTTGTCTGAACGCGTGGATTCCGTATGGTTAGATTGCTCCCAGATACGTGGAAACGGGGTTCATTGTGTTAGCCTTACGGCCAAGTAAGTGAATTAACTTGGGGGCTATTCTCAGACGCTGTTAGGCTCTCGACGAACAGACTATGAAAGACATAGAACATGAGAGAAGGAAAGAGAGTGGAAGAGTAGCCGGCCACGAGGGCTGGGGCTAGAAGCGTACCCAGCTAGGGGTGCTGGAGCTAGTGAACATTGGACCATGTTCGTCCAGGGGTTCTATAGGGGTCGTCAGAGGAAGTGACGTTTTGGATATTAAGCTAAAAGAAGAGTTTCGTACTTAATTCCTAACTAAAAGTATAGGGGGCACTACAATACAATTATTTTCAAGAGTGGGTTACGTCGGTCCACTTTAAAAACTTTTGACAGTCAAATAATTGCTTTTGTGACTAAGCTCACACAGGGTCACAATATTACATCTTGCTTAATGTCAGCCAGTATCAATTCCTTTTTAAAAATATTGTAGAAGGGTAAATTGAGATTCAAAAAGTTTTGTCAAAAAGTCATTTCACAAAACTTATCTTGGAGAACTTGTAGCTTCTTGAAGGCTAGTGAAAACTTTTTGTCAAAGAGCTTGACAGAGCTTTTTTCAGAAGACAGTTGGAAACTACAACTGCTGAGGTATCATAGGGATTATTGATGGTCTATGCACCCAGAGGTTCGAAGTGATATTCCTGTTTTAATTAAAAAATATTGTGTTATTAGAAATAGCATATATTTTGTAGTAATTGAAAATGTTAACAGTTTATATCAAGTAAAAATACAAGAGATTTCTCTGTGTAAGACTGGGGGAAAATGTGTTCGAATGATTATCAACTGAAATAAGAATATATATATTTCTCCCGTATTTGCATCTGCGTTCCCCCCACCAGTATATCTAAAATTTCTCATATTACATTACCTGTATTATTTAATAAATGTCTGATGTAGAAGTCCATTGAATAGACATTTTTCAGGGGTCCATAATTCTCTTTTACCCCATTATATGTGTCAGTACTGCCCAAAAGATAAGCCTGTAAATAAAATGTTGCATATACAGACCTGAGTTATCCAGCAATTTTAGTCCTCTTAACTGATGACATGTAAAATGAATTGTTCACGTGATAATACTTTTTGGTTTGCTTATTGCATTGTTAACAATTTTTTCACTTTGTAAATAAAAGAAATTAAACTTTATTTTTGTTGTTTTTTTTTCTGAAATTATTTTGAACACAAACATGGAGAGGCATTTGAAATTCTGCTCTTTACTTGGAGTCACCAACACATATAAACATGCCTCACTACTGCAGGACCATCTCTCCTACTTCTATTTCAATTAAAGATGATTATGGCATGATTTTGTATTGTATAAATAATGAATTTGTAGGCATATAATCCTTACTAGTTTAGCTCAGTTGGTAAGAGAGCTACTATCCAATCACTTGATAGTGATTTCAAGTCACAATAGGGAAATGTTGGTTTTATTCATAATATTTCAGTAGGTGAGCTCCCCGAGAAGACGTGTCAAATACTGTTTTAATTCACTGTGGTTTTGCAATGCCAATAAGGTCTGTTTTCTTAATATTGTCATTATTTATGACATTAGAAAAGTTTCAAAAGTTACCCAAAAACACAGTTCACCTTGATGAGTTTTCTAAAATCTACAGAGCATCATAATTATTATTTACTAATGGTTGAAGTTCTCTCCTTAAACATGTAAAACAAATAAAGATTTTATTTTGCTTAACTTTCGTGTGAAATGGCCATAAGACTAGACTGGATAAGATTCGATCTTAACAAACTCACTGTAGTTGGATGTGATTATCCGTCTTCAGAAGCATTCAGATTTGGTCCGAGAGGTAAAACAAATGATTGCCATACAGTGTATGAAATTCCCTCAAAGGCTGCCAATCTAAATATTTCTGCAGTAGATACATATACACATGGGAAGGCACACCCATGACTATACCACTATGAAGGAGAGCAAACATTGCCAACTAAAAGGTTTTGAGATAACAAGATGGTATAAATAAATGGTAATATACCTTGTTTCATTGTTGGTATAATTTGTAACCTGAGTGATTCTATGCCAATTGAAAAACTTACTATAATTAGAAAATATCGACCGTTATTATAGAAAGGTCACTTTTATCCTGGATAAAAACAATTTTTACAAGCAAGCAACTCTGAAATGTTCAAATGATCGGGTTGGATACAACCTAATCTAAGGGGAATAACTACAAATGTCAAGAATTACTTCATTATTTCAGTGGATTTCTTATCGTCATGCACTCAGAACATCCGTTTATATAGGATATTTCACGAAACTGAAATCGGTCATAATTATATTTTGTACTTGGTAAGTCTGCTTGTAAGAAGTGTACAAATATAATTCTTGAAAATTATAAGAATTCGAAATCAACATTTTACCAAAACAAGTTTACCTTATTTTAATGATATTTTACTTAGGCCAGCTTATCACGGTAAAAGAGTAAATGGGTTAGGAAGATTGTGTTACGCCAATCTTCCAAATGGAGAGGCATTTAAAATTCTACCTTTTACCAACACACACATAAACAAGCCTGGCTGCTGCTGGGTCCGCTCCTTCTATTCCGACTGGATATGATTACTGCAACTTTTATATTGTATAAATAATAAATAAACTCGTTTGTAGATAATACTTATTAATTTGGCTCATTTGGTAATAGAACCACCTTCCAATCACGGTAGGAAAATGTTAATTTTATGTATAGGTTTGGTTTAACGTGACAGGATAGACAAACTGAATAGTTTACTCCCCTAAATTTGTGAGGATTGTTCTTGTCCTTGTTACAGGGGAAAACAAAACACAACTCCGACTGGGACTGGAGTTTGATAAGAATGTCGGTTTTTTCAGCGAGAAATTTACAGTACGAAACCACTTTTCACACATTTGATCATTTATAGTTCCTCCCCTATGAACGGCTCAAATCATTTTTTTTTTTTGCTTTTGAATGGCATATCAGCGCTTCTAATTTTACATCGAAATTTTTCCTCTGTCTTCAATAAATTCAATAAACAGAAATACGCCAATTTCGACAACATTTCTCATACTGATACGACAGTACACAAAATGCAATCGTAATTTTGGATTGGTTTTTAAAAAAGAAATTCCTAACGATAAACAAGGAAAGAAACTTTTTACCATCCTAATATGTATAGAGAAATAGAATAATAAGCTTGTTTGGAATTAATTATTCTATTCATTTTTATTCAGAATTTGAAAGACGTGGTAACATGCTGGACCTCGTGAAAAATACCTAAATATTGCCCGGCAGCCGAGTTCAGTTTGCAGGAGTAAAATTTTAAACAACCACAAAGTTATCTATTTGGTCTTCATCTCTTCTTTACTTGAACATGAAATACAATTTTTTTTTACAATAAATCATTTACAATGAATTATTTAACATCGTTAACACTCGGCTCAGCTTGCACATAAGAAACTAAATTTTGCAATAAATTATTTACGATTAATCATTGGACATCATTTTGTTTTATTCGGTCTTTATAAGTATGGCTCATCAAAGAGTTTAAAACAGCACTTTTTACCCCCCCCCCAAAAAAAAACATGGCTGATTAATAATCTTTCGGAAGAGATGTCAAAATTTTCTCATCCATTTATCAACAACCCTTTTGATTCTCATCTGAGCCTGTTTTGGGACCATGCGATATTGATTAAATTTCAAGTTTGATATGAGACTTACAAAACTGTTTTTGTTTTTTTTAATGTAATTATTATCACTGGATAATTATAATCGCAGATTATGTTATTTTGAAGTTGTGATAAATAAATGATATAGGTGCACTGTAAGTTAATGAAAGTAGTAGTTGAAAATTATTAGCGAAAATCATTTATCTCAGAATTCAAAATAATTTAAGACTATTTATTTTTATAGAATAATAGAGAAAATAAAATAGTGTGAAAATTGAGAGCTTTTTTTTTTCAGCAGTTGTTGTGGTTGGGAGAAAATGAGTCTCCATCGATTTTAGAAAATGGGCCTTATTGATATAAAATTGATATGGAAGTTTTTAGGGTCGTCAAAGGGCTCTTGACATGGCTATCATTAAGGTTGGCCACAGACCTTGACAGGTATAAAGATTGACCATAGAACTATATTTCTACCCATACATACTGACTTTTATTAACCACTGTGCAGAAGATAGTAATGGAAACTTTTGTATTACTCTGATAGAAGAAATATACAAATGCGAATTGTTTTCCACACGGAGTTATGCCCCTTTAATCAATTGTTATAAAAGCCATACTTGTGTTTATAGCAACAACGTTTTTGTATTTTCATGAAAATTGTGACAAGGTTTCTGGGGTTCTAAATGTCTATTTTTATTCTTTTACTGAAGTATTCATGGTATTTGTCATTTTGCATGATTATAGACATGTTAGAAAATGCAGCAAGTGGAAGTCTATAGTTGAAAAACAGTAATGAAGCAAAGGTGTTTAATTCTAGCACAACCAAGCTTATTTGTAACATGATTTGTGGACGCTAACGACAAAACCATTTTTAGATGTATCCAACATCTCTATAAGTAATTTTGTCTGTCCCCTGTTAACTGACCATTTGTTCTGTCTTTAAATCATTTCTTGCGATCTAAAAAACAAGAACGGAATTCTAATGATGTGTCCACGTACCATTGAAAGGGAAACTGCGGACAAAGGGGGGGGGGTCATAGAAATAGAAACAGTGGATAAGGGGTAATTTCTGGAAAGGAAAACACTGATTGCAGTTGGGGGACACTGGATGAAAAACATTGGATAAGGGGACCACTGAAAGGGAAACCGTGGATAATAGAGAACCTTCTTTTTTGCGACTTACGATTTTCTTTAATAGTATGGTAATAATAGATATATATTTTTCTTTGTGGTTGGACGAACAATCTATTTGTTTTATTTGCAATGTTTCGACATTGTTAGTTAACCCCGTCATCAAGCTGAATGAAATGATATACATTTTTTGTTCTGAATTTGTTGTTGTCGTCGTGACGTTATGTTTTGATTATCTTGTTCGTAAGTTTTTTACATGATATATCTATCATGAGAATCGATTAGCAAAGACATTTGTCCAACGTTGCGTCCACATCCCACCAGCAATATGTCTTTTACTTTAAACACGCTCCTGACAGGCTGAGAAGACTCACGTTCAATTTGAGGCCAGCATGAAAAAACTAACTTCATTAAAAAAGAATGTCTGATCAGATCGTTCACTAAATTTTTTTGGCATCTTCTGAGTTCTCCATTTATCATCTGTAATTCCAAGTGGCTATAAAGTCAGAGGCCAATCCGCATTGTAATTGCATATTGAATTGAACCCCCTTCTGAAATATGACGTAACAGGCTGGAATTCAGTTTTATTCTCTTAGTTAGAGCATGTTGAAGATGCAGAACTAAATAGAATATTTCTACCATATGCCGAAAATCGATTTCGAATATATTGGGGACGAACCGACCGACCTACATACAGACTCATTTAGAAAGATGCGTGTGGACGTATCAAAAAGAATGACGTGCCACTGAAAAGGAAACCACGGATACTCCCTTCCAATCAGGAAAAAAATAATAAATGACGTCAGCTCCAAGGAGACAAACAAATTGACTTATAGGGATGTGGGATATATCTAAAAATTATCCGCGGTTCCCTTTCAATGATACATTCTTATTATTGCCATCAAAGAACAATCATTTTTTTAAAAATCAATTCTCGTGCTAGATATAGAATTAGGTTTCACAAGCATGGGATTATAGATTAACTTTTTTTTAGATATAATCCATAGTTTCACTTATGGTAGGTCCTCTTATCTGCGGTTTCTTGTCAATGATGCCCGTTATCCGCTGTTTCCACTTCAATGGTCGTTCATTATCTGTTGTCCCCTCCCCTTATCAGCGATTTCCCTTTTAGTGATACGTGGACACATCATAAGTATTCCGTTCTTGTTTACTGGCACAGCAAAATCCTTATATAATCTATATGGTGTTTCATGTACTGAATAACAGAAACATGATGAAAAGTTTGAACAAATATTCCTTTATTAATGTTTTCATTCAATTTGTTATTGTATAACCATTACATACGTTCATAGGCTTACTAGCCAATGGCGTATCAATGGGGGCTTGGAGCATCAGAGGGGTGACACCATAATGACAGCCTAAATCCTTTCCATTAATATATGTATCAATTTAATAAATTGAAATTGACTGTTAACTCTGAAGTAGTGTGCAATAATTGCTTTGAATTTCAGGTTTTGTGAACTCTTCAGAACTTTTACACGGCACCATATTGGTACTTTGTTCTTCTAATAGGACATTTCACTAGTGAAATGGTCCGAATTGTAGCCCACCAAAGTCCTGGTGAGAAAGAAGGGACTCGTTTCGAGGTGGAAGGCGTTCAGCAAATGAAAAGAAAGTTTGGTAAATCTAACAGTGATTCAGTCACACCTCATTCTATTTCCGACATTACCTTACATCGTTTACATCAATAATAAGAAAGTTGTTGGCACTATCCTGGTCTCCTAGTCCAGCCTTTTATGGCGTTTAGTTCAAGATCAAAGAGTAATATCTGCTCTAATCACGTCAACGAAAGATAACATTAACTTCCATTTTTTTAAAGATTTAAACGTTGTCATATTGGTACTTTAATTGTTTTCAATTGACAAAAAAGAAATGAAGTTATATTATGGTTGTGTTTTGACTGTCAAATGTTTTTCTCGAATTTTTATTAAACTATTAAAACAACGACTTACATACAAAACACACAATATTTTGATTACAAAAATACAAAACAAACAATAATCTATTTTAATACAAAATCTAATAATAATAAATGAGTCTAAAATGGGTCAAAAACGAGTGAAGTCAAATGGGAATACTTAGTCACGAGGTTTTAAGTGACTTCAATAAATAAAATAGTTTTTATTTCAGTCAATTGAAAAAGTATTTGAATTAAATCGAAATTAATGAAGAAAAAACAATTGAAATACAACCAAAATAACGTTAAAATTGAAAATAGGAAATTAATGTTGTCTTTCGTTGATGTAGAAGAACAGATATTACACTTTAATCTTAATCTGAAGGCTGCAAAAGACCGGATCACATGATGCCAAATTCATTATTGTCCACACGTTTGTCGCATTTATCAAACTTCGTTCGGTAAATGAGCAGAAAGTTAGTTATGGTCCATATGTTCGTTAAAATTCGTTATTGTGACGGTTCAATGTATATATGCCTAAAAAATGGTACCCCCAAAGATACAAAGACACTTATTGCTCTACATTTTAAAAAAGATAAATAAATTCCAAACTGACCATTGTTTCTGATTCACAATGTCTATATCTGTTGAAAAATGCTACCAATTGCATTCCTCAATTTTTCTGCTGGAACTGGGACAGGAGATGGCGATTTTTGGTGTGCGATAAGAATACTATTTTCCCAGTGGCATTCATTATCCAGGATCTGATTAGGTCGACGCCGGTTTTGCTGCTATTCTGTTGGTTGTCGAATCACTCAACGTACTGAACACGTAACTGATTTGCAAAATACCCGAAGAGAAAGGGAATTAATTCGAAGATATTCTTTAATGTTCCATTGTATTTCCAAAAACGCCGATTGACTTTTTATTTTCTATAATTAGTGTTCCGATATGTCTATGCATACATTAATATATTTTGTGCCCACATGCTTTGGTTTTTATTTTTTGTTTGTTTGTTTGTTTTTTTTTGTCAGTGTTATGTTGAAACATTTCTAACTCTTTAAATCACTCACCTTAACGACCTAAGAGTGTTTGACCAACGGAATTGTGATAAAATCAGCAATAAGACGAAAAAATACAAGTCAAATAATAATAATAATAATAATAATAATAATAATAATAATAATAATAATAATAATAATAATAATAATAATAATAATTCCTTGGATGGACAAAGGAAGAACTCCAGTCAATGGACCGGTGAAGAAAAAAAGCTTATGACAATTCACAGGGCCTTACACCCCAAATATGACACGGATAGACTGTAAGTGAAGAGAATAAAAGGTGACAGAGGCCTCATTAGTATAGAAGACTGTGTCCAAATGGGAAAAACTGGTCTAGAAAAGTATGTGTAAACAAAGAGTGAAGGCATTTTGAAGAGCACCCGAAGCAGCGCAATGAACAACGAAAAAGTGGAAAACAATGGAGCAGCTAAGCAAGCAAGGAAAGAAAAATGAGAGCAGAAGAAACTATACGGAGAATTTAAGACAGATACAGGATGTTGCAAACGAGAGATCATGGACATGGCTACGAAAAGGAAACCTGAAGAGGAAAACAGAATCGCTCATCATGGTAGACAAAATCATATGCTTATACAAGGGCAAAAATCAACAGATCACAGACAAACAGCAAATGCTGCCTATGTTGGGAAAGGGATGACACCGTTCACCACATAACTAGTGAAGGTAGTCAACTAGCCCAGAAGGAATGTAAACACAGACACGACAGAGTAGCAACAGTGATATTCTGGGAACTGAGAACACGAATGGGATTTAACCAAGCGGAATTTTAACATCCAAACTGACCACTGCATCCAAGAGAGAAGAAATCGTGGACAAGAAGAGGAGAACCTACCAAATAATAAATGTGACCGTACCTGCAGACCACAGAATAAATAGGAAAGAGGAGTAAAAAGCTGGCAAGAGAGCTGAAGAAGGTGTGGAACATGAAAGTCAGGGTAGTACCAGTTATAGTAGCACTCGGAACTGTACCAAAGACACTGAAAACAAGATTTGATGAACTAGGGATAAAAAGAAGGATCGAGACTATATAGACCACAGTACTACCAGGAGCTACAGGAATACTGGGGAGAGAGCTAGAAATATGTGATCTACGATCCCAGCAGTTAGCAATGGCCTAACAGAGAGAAGAGGAGAGAGAGAGGGGAAAATTTAAAAAATAAAGAATAACAACAACACACCCCAAATGGTGGTGTAGGTACGAACCAGATAGGTTAGGGAGAGATTAGAAGAGGGCTGAAGACCCGAGGAGACTTACTGTCACTCAGCTTTCAGCGATAACCACCGGGCAATTGGTGTGAAACTGTAAGCCACAGCATTGTTGTTGACTGTGAGAGTGTGAAAAGGAGGGCCGGAGAGCTAAGAAGACTTGCTGTCTCCAGCAGTGACAACCAGGTAACTGGTATTATTATCATTATTATTATTATTATTATTATTATTATTATTATTATAATAATGATAATAATAATAATAATAATAATAATAATAATGATAATAATAATAATAATAATAATAATAATAATAATAATAATAATAATAATAATAATAATAATAATAATAATAATAATAATAATAATAATAATAATAATAATAAACAACATGGTCTCTCGGGTTTCTTCGAATGAAATTTCTTTGTGGGGACAAAATACTGTTAAATTGTGGTTCAGATTTTGTTTGCATCATTAGCATAGTGTTAAATCAATTTTAACTAAGTTTAGTCATGTTGGGGCACTCCTTCCACCCCCACAAATCAGCATTCAAGAGACCACATCCGTTCGCACATATCCTATCCTCTCTTTAACTCTAAGAGCGTTGGTCGCTTCTACTAAAATGGAGAAGGTGAAAGGACCCCATAGCAAGCAGCCATGGGGTGGGGTCAGTTATTTACGGGAAGCCTGTAACGCATCATCATCATCATCATCATTATTATTATTATTATTATTATTATTATTATTATTATTATTATTATTATTATTATTATCTCAATTTTGAATCCTACAAACGAAATATAAAAGTTCTCCCTCGATTTTGACCGATAAATTTTCATCCCTAAAACTCAAAAATAAAAGTTTCATCTCAAAGTGAAAAAAAAAATCTTCCCCTCGATTTTGACATACCAAAAAAATAAAAGCTCCTGTTTGATTTTAACCTTTGAACTTGAAAATAAATTCTTGCCTTCGATTGAGATCACTGGAAAAAAAAAGATTTTTACTCTGAAAGAGAAGAAAGATTTCCCCTCGATTTCGACCGATAAAAATGGGAAAGAATTCCCTACGTGGAAAAAATCATCTACATTTTGATCCCTAAAACTGAAAAATGAAAGTTCTCTCTCGATTTTAACCCCTAATCATAAAAAAAAATGATTGTTCAAAATTGGAAGTGGAAAAAAAGGTCCCTTCCCATTCGGACCCTTAAGAGGGAGACGAGTTCCTCCCACAATTTCGATAAATCATATTTTGATATATTTATTGTAAAATTTAAATTCAAATTTTGCAACACAAACAAATTCTAACTGGGCCTGTTTTGTTTTTTTATTTATTTTATTCTTTTTCAAATTATGAATTTAAGGTTCAAACCAGACTGGTAGTATTTTTTATCAAGGTCATTTAATTTTACTACCACCATACCTTAATTTACGTGATATAAGAAGCATGTATGGGCTGCGGTGATTCATAATTTCCCTTGGAATGATAGTTTGTATAAATTTCTTTTCTCAACTTTCTACGATTGTTTCGAATTGGCTTTGATTATATGTTATTCATTGAATTTGTCTATTTGTATTGTTTTAACGTTCTTGGTTGTTATGTGTTCTTTCTATCAAATTCAAGCTTTTCAGGTCAGTTGTAGATCGAAGATGTGGTGCAAATGATAATCAACCCCATTTGCTCTTTTGTTTTCAAAGCAAAATATGTTTGTATTTTTAATTTCGTGAGAGAGTATGGTGTAGGAGAGTTCTCAGGAGTTGCAAATTTCTCTGAACGTGGTTTATATTTCTTCAGATTTTCTTCGTCCTGATAACAGTCAGGCAAGATTTTAGTGTCGTTACTGATTGACGGGATTTTTAGGGTGTTTCAAGGTTAGTAAATATCAACAATGTTTTCAACTGTTTTTGTAATGTGACTTCATTCTTGATAGCGTGAGTAGATTTGTAAATGATCTGTTCAGTAACTAGTTCCTTGTTGATGACAGGATGTTTTGAATAACTCTTTTTGAAATTAAAATTCAAAGTTTTACGATGCATAAAATTAGAATTTCTCCTGCTGGGAACATTTCGAAATTTAGAGGCCTTGCAGTTTCAAGACTGTTTGGTTTGTTCTGTTTGAGTTTTGTAATCGCATCGATTTGAGGTTTACCAATTGACCAGAAATTCTGAAGAAGTAGACGTAGGAAGTACCACGGGAGTTACTTTAGGGTCTACTGTGGTCTGGTGAAGGGATGGCTAAGTGTCAATTTCATCGAAACACTCACCTAACTTGTGAAAAAAAAATGGGTAAACTTGAGGGATTGATTCGAAGAATTTTTTGGATTGAATTCAGTTTTCTGCATCTATTTGCATCAAGTACTGGTTGGGATTTAGTATCAATGACGATGAGTAGAGGAGTTTGTTGTTTTGTTTTTTTTTTAATTATGTGTTGGAGTGGCCGTACACTTTCCTAAAATAGGAATTTTTGTGTTATTATATGCTATCAGCTTCACTGAATTATTCTTTAATATGGGCCTTGGAGACAGATTGAAGTAGCTTTTTTCACCTGATGGGGATGGGGCACGTTTATTTCCGCATCCATGTATATTTTAAATGTTAGACTTCGTGTGATTTAGATTTTATGAGGATCCTTGGAGTCCTTGGTAGCTAAGGAAAACTCTGCAGTATCAGATCCCCTTTGTGTACCAGCCTGTTTGAATTAAACAACTTGGAATAATGTCCTTTTTGTCGCATATACTACATAACTTATGGTATGTTGTACCATTATATCTTGGGTACATTTATATTTTGAACTTCTGCTCGAGCAGCTAAGATTTTAGACTGACATATTGTTTCTTCAGAAGCTTGGCCTGTTTGTATGGCCTTGTTTAGAGTTAGTTCCGGTTCCCTGGCAAGATGTTCTCTTAGGCGAGGGTATGAGATGCCACATTAAAATATCTTTAATAAAATTGCGATGGTCGGTGACGTAGTCGTCGAACTTCTACCCTAATGCTGTCAGTTGTTGTTAGTAGCAGTGGTAGCTTTATCAGTTGGAATATCAGTATAATTATGCAACAGGCAGGCTGGATGGAATGAGGCCGCGGCTGGGATTTGCCCTGTGGGTCGTAGTTTGCCAACCAATGGGTTAGATTATAAATGTTTCCTAAATAAAATCAGCATCACTTTCCGTTACACCTAATAATTGATGAATCGTTAATCTCTCTCTTTCACGCACTCACAAGCGTGCGTGTGTGCACAAATGGTTTCAAACATGCATCGTATGCATTTAAAGGTACAAGTGTGCATCAGTAAATCTGTGGGCGTGGAAGAGAAAGACTGTCAGCGTGTGGGGTACTTGAGGAAAACAGCTGCAAGTCTGCAATCCAATTCACCGTGACCTCAAGTCCAAGTGTCGGTATGAGTCAAACTCCTTTCAAAATAAACACCTAAATATGTTTGTGCCTACAACAGTCGCGGAAGCAGCCACCGGTTTTCTTACTATATTTATCATGGACGACAGAAGGGTGCTTAACATTGCTTACAAAATAACCAGTTCACTCTCAAGGACATTTAGTCGCACGCTTATGAAAGGTTTATATGATACTACGATCTCGGGCCAAGAAGAGCCCGTTTAAATTTAGACTTTCACAAAAAGATACTGGCTGACGAAGTTGAATTATACGATCGGTATCAAATACACATATACCCCTGCACGTACACCCTTACCCACATCTGCACATATCAATTATCTTGGCCTGACTTCTCGGCGCTAGTCTTCCCAATGCCGACATCTGAACGCCGACTTCTCGGCGCACGACGCTAGGCGCAAGGATAGGCGGTACACGATATCGTTTTGTAAATATTTTCTGAAAATTAACATTTTATATTTCCATAGTCTTATAGGCTGTTTACAAACTTATTCTCCTATACTGAGAAGTAGAGGGGGATTCTAATATTCCAATAAATAGTTTTATTGTTTATTTATAAACTCATATTCAGCCATACTGCAAACTTGGAATAATTTCAATTTCTCTAATAAATTTTAACTCGACAAATTGTTCCTGGGAACAATAAAGTATCAAATCAAACTACTGATATAAATAAATTAACTAAATTATGCCACTAAAAAGTAATTTTTATTTTTGCATCTCGACTTTTAATTCCATCGTCTGTTTTTGTTGGTCCTTACACTGAGTTATCGTGTATTGAGTTACCCTTGTGCCTAGTGACCGTGCAACGAGAAGTCGGTGAACCCTGCAGAAGAAAACTTATATTTTTAGCTAGATTACCAGTTCCGTAAATAATGACGGCGTGGATGAAATGTATGGTTACGAATTACATTTTATGACCGAGCTGTAGGGCCCGACAGGAAACTTTTTTTGCCGGACCCCTGGTTAACAGTACGGATCTGTGGAATCTTAGAAATACGAATGAACTTCATTAAAGACTTTATATCTATATTGTACAATAGAAAGCAATCAAAAAGTTGGCTTGAAAATTTCACAGAAATATTTTTACACTTTTCTTTAATTGGAAAAACTGTCGAACAACACTTGAAAAAAATCAGGATATAAGCAGTATAAACAAAAACAACTGATTATTCTAAAATACAAAAAAAAATTAAGTTCGTTGTTCTCTGTAAAACCTGCATTGTGGTGTTAGGCGTATTTTACAATGTATTGTTGGGTGTATTTCGCATTAGAATACACCCAAGTGCAGGTCCCGCTTAGGAGTTGTGATGGCAGTATCTGCAACAAAATTTATAAGCCGCTCATTCCAACTGCACGTGAAAATGTAAATACATGGATATATAGCAATTATGTGCTATTCACTCGTGTCGTTACCTGTACAACCATAATCATTCCTTATTTCTGCTTACTGCTAGACGGGTCCCCCAGTTAATTATGCTTGCTTTTTTACTGCCAAGAAAGTCGATAGTTGTGAGAAAGCCAGAAGGCTTTTTGTTCAGAAAAATTTGAATTGGTTCATAGCGTCCATGAGAAAAGAGAGGATAGAGAGAGCGGCGAGGAAAGAGGAAAACATAATTTTTATTCTTCTCTTTGCACCGCACTACGTCATATAATTCTTTTTATAAATCAATTCTCAAAATAAAAACAGACAGTACGAGACAGAAATAAATAAGAAATAAAGGAAGAAAGGGGACTATACAATGTTTATAATAAATGAATGTACTTATCTAAAATGATCTCCCGTCATTATACGGTTAATCTATCACTCACCCTAGATAACATAAATAGAATGGACAATTAAAGAAAATGACGCAGCTGCAGGAATCGATCTTGTCACTGATAGGGTAGCCGCTCCAACGTAGCGATGCTCTTACCATTCTTTCAACGTGGCAGTTATGTATTAAGAAATGTAATCCAACAGAATGAATTATAAATTGCGTTATATTATACACGTATAAAGTACCCACTTCAACGTAGCGTTGAGAGAAGCGAATAGACCGAGAATAAACGAAATGAGAATTAGGGTTGAAAGCAGTTATTTGAGCCTTTGAATTACCGGTAGCTGCTTAGCTCAATGGTAAGAGTATCGCTACGTTGAAGAGGCTACGCTATCGGTGGCATTTCGATTCCTGCAGCAGCCCCATTTTCTTTAATTGTTTATTCTATTTACGTTGTTTACACCAAATGATACATTCACCGTGTAAGAACGGGAGATCATTCCAGATAAGAGTTTCAATATGATATAACGCAATTCATAATCATTTAGTAACATACATACATATAACTTTTCCATCTTCCAATGAATTATGTTCCATCTCAGACGATATTTTTCGTTTTATCTTTGATGCCATGATATTTTTATTTTTCGTTTCAGACGTATAACGGGAAACAAAAATTAATTGAAAAATCAATTGAAAACAGTTTTATTAGAAAACCAAATATTGACAAATACTGTGGAAAAAATGTTTAAACAACCCTAAAGGCTTTGAAAAGAATCTGTTCTTTTCTTGTTTATTTCTTGTTGGTGTTTTATTCTTTTATCTTGAAAATTTTATACTCGTTAAACGACAAATACTAATTCTAACCCTAACCCACCACTGAATTCAAAATGAAAATTATTAATTGGCCTGCTTGGGAGAGGAAATAAAATAACGATCAAGGACTTTCAATTGCAATAGTTGTTTATTGTGGATGTTGTTATTTTCAACTTAACCTTGCTATACTTGAAATCGTGAACAATTACGAAATGAATGAGGAATAATTTGCCTTATTTGTATATCAATGCGTATTTCCGTTGAAGGTGCTATTAAATGATACTCTTCTCGCCAAAAGTACTTGTGGGATTGGCTTGGTGACAAAGTTGACCTCTACGCTGCAAATACATTGCAAGTTTTAGAAACACAAAATGTTTCTTCCAGTCCATCGATGTGACAGATTATCGTATTAAAACGTGTCATCAAAACTAAGTAGGTACTGATCGAACAGCATGCGCACACCAACTGATTCCCAAAGCAGGCTGACTTCGCAACGGTGGTAGAACCGTTCCTTTCAGGTCCTCATCGCAGTGTTTGCTGTCTTGCTCACCTTGAAACTCCAGTGAATTCCAAATGCCAAGTCGACTAGTAGAAAGAAAAGTCAATATTCATAATCAAGGCTTTGGAAAGATCCCTGACCTACTACCATTGAATTTATCACCTTTAAAAATTGAGACATCACCTATGAAATCTGACCAAGGTCTCTACTAAAACCGTCATATACGTATTCTTCGTGGGCGATCTTCCATAACTTCCATTCCCGTACGGAGAAGCCATGTTTTTCTGCAAAATTAAATTGCAGTAAACATTCGTATTCCCTGAAAGTCAAGTGAATACGACACTAGGGACGATGTAGAAGTTATTTTTCCTTGGCTTCCATCACACTAGCCGTATATTTGTTGGCTAAATAGATGTACCTAAAACAATTGAAGGCCCCCAAACACAAATTCACCTTTGCTCTGACTGTCTGACTAACTCTAACCCTAAACCTCGATTATTATCTCGACAAGATAACAGTTGAGTTGCCGAAATGTCCTTGATTATTTTTTGATTTACATTTATTTATCAAACAAAAGTACGGTTAGCTGTAATAGCAATAATTATTTAGTGCGGTCAGGACTAACGAGAAAGACCCCAGAAGTTTGGGTAAGGTTGCTCGTACTTTTTAGCGACATGGTATTCTTTTTATCTTTTCAACATGAAGATTTCATTTCCCAGTCGCATTATTTCAGCTCACCAAATTATCCCAAATTATCCCTTTTACTCTGTGGAACCCAAATTTCCTTTCAAAGATAGATATCTAAATAAAATAAGATGTTTATGTCTGATATGGAACTGGGAGGAACGTAACGGTCATCGACACAGAATCAGCAAAACTTGTTCGAATTACGGCTGAAGTTGTTCACGTTCATTTCGCATAAATACTCTGGGGGGAAGGCATGAATCCACGTTCCTGCACGTGCCAGCAAAGATGGAGTTTTTAGTCCTTCGCTATGCCAGAAGAGTCGAATAAGACTTCCAAGATTAAGGTATCCGATCTTAACATTGGTGACTCTACTTTAAAGGCCACATTTAATTTATTGTCAGAAGGGATTCGGTGAATTCTATTAAGGATTCAAAGTATCATAATCCAAAATGCCACTACAAGATCATCAAGAGATTCAAGAGCCCTCATTTGAATTTCCCTCCAATCTGGTGTTTCATATCTCCATTGTAACCATGGTTATCAGAGAGAGGAATACCATTCATTTCATTCAAGTGGTGATGTATTGTTGCACATGATTGTGACATTGAGGATTAAGTACTGATTGGACACTGTGTGAGCCGCAAATTCACAATGAACTCCTAAATGGCAGGTGTGCTCAAACGTTTATAAGCCTGAATCTCTTTGTTAAAAACGTTCTTAAAAAGAAAAAAAATCATGGATTATTTTTACTGGAATTTGATGAGAAATTGTCCAAGAAAAGAATAGTGAATCTTATCCTGCAGATATGTTTCATTAATAAATCTGACTGAAATTCATACCAAGAATTAATACCGAGAAAAATATGAAAAGTATACTTGTGTCATGGGACTTAAAAGATAAATAATATTTATTTTGATGAAAGTCTTAAATTGAAATTTATGGAATATAAGAGATTAAAGATAGCCTATATGCTGTAAATTCTTTAAATTGAACGTGTTATGAGTAATATCATTTGAATTCATTAGATGAAGCTTGTCAATCGGTAAGGCAGTTGCCCTGTACAGGCAGACTTCCAGAGAAAAGGGGATACGAGTTAGAATCTCTCTTTATTTTCGATCTGTGCTACCTTCTAACAACGATCAATGAGTTGCGATGGAAAGAAATAGAAATAAGATGAGCGAAATACCAGTCAAAAACATGGATGTATGGGAAATCTTGCCCGAAATTTCCACGGTTTTGTCCGAATCACACTGGTCTATCCGAAATTCGAAAAGTACGCCTATGGTCAAAAATAAAGAATAATTGAATTATATTATCATATCATTTAACTTCCAGTGAAGAATTCAGTAGGTATTTCTTTTGCAATAAGAAATCCATGGATGTTTTGTGCTATAATTTGTTAGAAAATGGTGATTTTTTCCCGATCCTTTTGTCCATACCCACGTAACTTGAACAAGTATTAAGTAAACTCATATGCCCGTTGGTGTCCAGGATTTGTATACATTCCTTTGAAGTTTGAATGGCATTCTCATGTCTAGAATGTCAAAATATTGTTGGGAACTCGGAAATAGCTGCAAATGTCAGAAGTTATCGAGTGACAATCTATTCTCTAAGAAAATAGGAAAATACGTACGTTATGTAAGGTTGATTTTTTATTAAATTCTGCACTCTAAATCCGTGAGACATCATATAATATGAGAGAGAGAGAGAGAGAGAGAGAGAGAGAGCACAAGGGTTTCATGTGGCCTAGGTAAGACTTGAAATTTGAGCCACCGGCTCTATTCTAACGATTATTTTCTTATTTTGGAGTGCGCCCCAGGACTTTCGCACCCTAATCGACCGTCTATGATTGCTTATTGGACGAGCTGACCCGTTAGATATCAATGTCCTCAACCGTATCATGTTGGATTGATATGAAATGTGATCCAAAACTTCGGGTGAACTATCCTCATCTCCCTCTTCTTCCCTCTGCCCCTCATCCTGCTACCAATGGCAGAGATTGTGGAAGCATCGTTGAACTCATGGTTCTTGTTTCTTAAGCTAAAAGCAAACAGTAACAAATTCGTGGAAGACTGAAGTAAAATGTTTCTCTTTTCTCGCCATTGCACATTTGAGTCGATAAAATCCTTAAGAAATAACAATGTCAATGAAACACTTGAGATGAAAATTTCTTGAATGTATGCACTTGAAATAGGCTTCTTTTTTTTAAAAAAATCAGTTGATAGCATCAATAAGTCAAGTGTAGAGGATACAAAGACGCCGAGTTTCGAAGCTTTTAAAATTCTAAAGATTGAAATGATTGAAACGGTGAAAACAATCAAGTTTCCTCGTCTTGTCACTTTACTTCAATTGGATCGATGTGTCCTACGCAGAAAGGGCGTGGATATGCACTGTCAAGTTGTTAATTACCCGCACGAATAGGTAATGGAAATAAATATGTTTGATTCATTGAACACATCACATCAATCCGCTAGAGTAATAATACTGACTCCGATCAGACGTGTGTAGAGGTTGCCAAAGCTCAGATGGTGTCTTCTTTGACATCTTCTTTGACATCATTGTTGTAGTAAGATATTTATCTTTAGGCTGAAATATCCACTAGGTATTGAGGCCCTGGTATTTATTACTGCTGTAAGATACAATATTTTAATTCCTGTTGGTAGTAATAATTTTCTCGCTTTCTTTACCCACCTGATTAAGAGGCTGCGTATGAAGACTAGGGTGAAGAGACATCAAAAATGGAAAAAAGTGATAAGATACAAGAGCATGTTGAAATAAACAAATCAAGTTTTATTGGTGAGAGATGTCTGAGAAGAAGAACAAATATTTGTGATAGTTTTTTTATATGAATGGAAAGAGCTGATACAATTATGAAGGTACGCATGTTTGATATTGAGTGAGAAAAATGTGGAAACGGGTTACAAAAAAGGTCAAGACGGGTAGAGGTTGCTCCATGCCACTGGTTGTTAGCATATGAATCAACTGCTGAGATCTTTGTGAAGTCGCATATTGCACAACGAAAAAATTAGTCTGCAGCTTTTAAATAGTCAGCTTTGGCGTTCATTTTTGCTATTTGACGGGCAACTTTTCGAGTCCGTGTCGACGAGCCATTGAAGATGCATTTAGGTGTATATGACGTTACAAGGGTTTGGAATGGGAGCACGTGCATAGCAGGAGTTTGAACAGTTATTGTGTGACTTTTACTAGTGACTTTCGAAGGTCTTACTTTGAATTGAGTACGTATCGCCCATCAAGGGTCTGGACGATGATGGTGTTACTTTTCTGGTTGGCTACCGAAGACCTTTTGGAGAAAAAAGCTTTTATAGCTTGGTGAAATTTTTAGAATTGGTTGTATCTTCGGTATTATTTCATATACGTCGCCCTGAAAAAGAGTTCCGGGAGTGACGGACACATACTTTTCCATTGGGTGGAATTCACTAAGATCAATGATGAGTGATCCTAAAAGAGTTTCATCATCATCAGTCTCTTAACGTCCGTTGTTGGACATAGACCTTCCCCAGGATCTGCCACCTTTCTCTATCATCTATCTACCGCAGCCAGTATTTTCTGAATTTGTCTAGTTCATCTCTCCATCTTCTATTTTGTCGACCTTGGTTTCGCATGTGGTCTCTGGTAATCCATGTTGTGAGCCGTCATGTCCATCGGTTGTCTTTCATTCTTGAAACATGACCAGCCCATTGCTATTTGAGTTTTCTTTAAGATTCTATGATGTCTCGGACCCCCGTTTTCTTCCTGATATATTGCGTTGTCTGGTGATCTCTCCATGTGAGGTGATTCTCTTATGCACACGTTGCATGCTTCTCAGTTTACAGGCCTGTCTCTTGGTTAGGTTCCAGGTTTCAGCTCCATAAGTGACAATTGGGAGGATGCATTGGTTGTATACTCTTCTTTTTAGGATTATTGGGATCGTCTTGTTTTTGAAGGTTGAGCTTGCTCTACTGAAGGTTCGCCATCCCAGTGTGATTCTCTGCTTGATTTCTTCTTCTTTTATGGGTTTCATTGAGATTAGTTGTCCTAGGTAGATGTAGTGGTCTACCTTTTCCAGTTTTACATCTTCGATGTGACCATAAACCTAAATCAGCAGGAGACAAAGCTTGTTTTACACATTTTCTCTTTTCTCACCAGCATGTCGGCTTCACCTGTTCCTCAACCCATTGCTCACCCTTCAACAAATTTATTGAAAACTTTCAGGATCTTGTTCTGTGTGCACAACTACGATTCAGGGGAGGTGGCCGTTGGAAATTCTTAGATCCGCTTCAAAATGAAAGCAATTCATTTCTCTGAAATTTATTAAGAACTTTTGGAGATACTGTGTTGTATACATGAAGTTACGATGCAAGGGTGGTGACTGTGAGAAAATCCTGGATCACCTACAAAATAATAAGCACTTCTTCCCTTGTCCCTTGTCCAACCATCCACGAAGTTTCCATGGAATTCATCTAAAACTTTTGGAGATATTGTTCTGTGTGGATGAAGCTACGATGCAGGGGAGGTGACTCTGGAAAAATTTCCTGTATCCATCCAAAATTTAAACACCGATTCCTTCGCCCATTGTCCACCCTACTACGAAATTCCATTGGAATTGATTGAGAACTTTTGGAGGTATCGTGCTGTGAACATATAACTACGATGCAGGGGCGGTGACTATGAAAAATTCCCGGATCCAACCTGAAATGTAATGACTATTCTTCAACAAAAGATCATTGAAATTCATTAAGAACCTTTGGAGATATAGCGTTCTATAGCTATGATACAGGATGAGGGTGACTGTAAAAAATTCCTGGATCCACTCAAAAATTTTGAGATTTCTTCCTTAGAACGTTGCCCAAAATTCAACTAAGTTTCACCGAAATTCATTGAAATATTGCGCTGTGTACATATAGCTACGATACAGGGAGATGACTCTAGAAAATACCTTGATCTGCCCCTCAAAGTAAACACTCCTTCGTTAAACCATTACCCAATATTTCACAAAATTTCATCGAAAAAAGAAGATTCTCTGTACAATGTGCCGTTTTTGCTTGGTTACATTGGGTTACATACATACAAAACTGGCATCATTATATGGATTCTTCGGGTGAAAAATCAGTTGCAAATTTGAATAAATATATCATTGCCTTTCCCATTAAAAGAACCTCACCTCAAAATTTACTTGTTCTTCAGAAAAAAAACGTGTTCATAATTCCTCGAACAAACACATCTATAATGCAAGAAAAAAAAATGTGAATGGAAAAAGATAGCCCCTGTTCGCTGAGATTGTTTTGAAAGCTTCAATTCTTTTCTTTTAACTCACTCGTAAAAAAAATCTCTCTCTACTCTATTTCGAAATCATTAGAGACGCAATTTCTTGACATATTTACATCATATTTGATGGTCACAAAATATGTGTTCATTCCAGTATATGCTTTCATTTTAAACAGAGCACCCTTCACAAAGCGACCAAGAAGGCTTAAAATCGAAGAACACCTAAGATAACACACATGGAGTTGGGCATGCACGAGGTGAAAAACACAATGTTTGCTCGATAACCATTATTGATTTTACTAGGAAGGGGAAAAAAACCTCGTGAGTTTATTTGCATACAGTCATCTTAGTATAGGTAGAAGAATTTTTAAATAGTCCCAAATAAATAAAAAAAAGTATTCTTTCCAGTACAGGTTTTTATCTTAAACAGAGCATTCATCGCTAATAAACTAAGGAGGCCTAGAATGGAGAAACACTTTAGATAAGACAGGTGGCGTTGGTCCAACAGATAATAAAAAAAACACGATGTTTGCTCGATAACCATGATTGATTCTGCTAAGAGGGGAAAAAAACTAATGAGTTCATTTGTATATAGTTATCTTAGTATAGGTAGATGATTCGGGGCTCTAAAACGACTTTCCAATTGTGTCTCTTCGACACGTGTCTCTCATGTCTGCATGAAAATGTGTGTAGCTATAATTCAGATTCACTCATTAAACTTTACTGGGTCTGGCACAAGTGTAAGACCCAGTGGGGGTCGAACTCACTACACTGTAATCATCTGCTAAACTAGCTCTCTAACTATTACCCAATAGCAAATGCAAAGTACCAGGGTACCGCAATAAGGCATTACATACACGTAGATACACTTGATAATAGATTCTGTGTATTTTCTCCCAATCCATTATTTGTTGACATTTTTATCAAGTTCACATCTGTGCAAGTTATAAACATTTATACATGCCACATTCCTCTAAATGAATGACAGCACAATGAAAGGAGATACGACAACAAATAACTGATATGACTGTCAAGGCATAAACAAACTAGCCAAATTTTGATTTTATCGACTTATTCTGATGCAAATAAGTAAGTCCCAATCGATGCCACGTTGAACTCACCCACTGAGCACAGGCGCGAGTGTAATTAATTCATCTACGGTTTGATACACAGGCAATCATTTGTTAAATTTTTTCTCAGTCGCTGAATGGGGAGGGGTTAGGACTGAATTCAGACCTTGGTGGTCCGGGGCACTTCAGGTTCGGTGACTCTCTCATGTACAGGAATTGAAATACATGACAAATCACAAAATCCCCACATCAAAGTCCGTTTATTACATGTATCTGGAGCTGACAGGTTATTCATACATAGAAAGTTAAATGAGTTATGTATCTGAGGCAAATGCATGTATACATGCAAGTGAAACACCAAGTAGATTTTTAGGTTAGACAAATCACAAAAAAACATTGCTATGTTGCTATGTACTCTTATATTTCCACGTGTAACAATGGCTGACACAACAATTGTTTAATTCTTATACTTTTGTACAGAAGGGGTTTGAAGCAATTTCCTCTTTTGCAGCAAATTTAAAATACTCCGAGACCTTCTGATCCAGACCATCCAAATAAGAAGACCGGGTCCTGTAAACTAAAAAAAATCTATCAGATTATAGAATGAAGATAAAACCAACAGATAAAATTGTTAAAAAAAGAAGAGGACCATGTCAAAGAAGTAAAGAAACTGATGAACCTGAAGTCAGGATCGTGATCATAATAATGGACACACATGGAGGGGAATGGTCATTATTATAAACGATAAGAAAAAAAATATACTGAAAATAAGTGGATCAGGTCTTACACATAGTCTGATCAGTTCCAACGGCACCCTCCAAAAACATCTAGCGAAAATTCAAAACTGATCACGTGACCACACATCTGATTTATGAGCCAATCAGAGTTCAACTTTAACATTTCGAAACACCGTTGCTAGGAACCCTTTTTTCGGATAAAATACCGACCAAGGGCTCGTAATTTCAGTATACGTTCTGTTTATAGACGAGAATACGTTACACATTCACTTTCGCCAGTTTCCACATTACATTAACACACACGCATACACACATTCAGAAAGAGTATTTCACACTTAACGAGTAAGTGCATATTTCACTTTATACCAGAATTATGCTTGGGAGGTAATTCTCTACAATGGCACTTTTTATTCATGAACTGTCTTGTCCATGTGTAAACGTTTCAACTCTTTTGCATTTCTTCGCTTGGTTACTATACAATGTGTTTTGAAAAGAGCCTTTTCCCTTTCTCCAGGATTTCTCCATGAAAAAAAAAGACATCTAAAAATCAATCTCCGTTCTTTGTATTTTTAAAAAAACATTATCATTATCAAATACTATTACTATGCTAACACCTGAGCTTCCTCGTCATTCATTTAACGGTTCATAGAAATTGAGATTCTCCCACAGCGAATACAGATTATGCGTGCTGCTTGAAAATGATGAAGGAACTTGCAGGAATTACACACTGTCCTACTCTCACTGATTAATTTGTTATCATTTTTTTAAAAACCTGTTAATTTGTAGTTGGGATTCCGCCTAAGCTAAAAATAGCTATGTGTTAATTCTGCAACAAACTGGCCTAGAAAATTCCCCTGAATGAAAATTAAGTAAGTTTGGCACTCAACAGAGGGGGCACCCACTAGGACTGAATTCACTTCACTAGCGATTAGAAATTCCTTTGACTTTGATTTCTTTGTAAACTGTTAGAAAAACAATTACACTGCCGTCAATGCACCTCTTCTCTGTGGAGTAAATGAATAGAAGTAATTATTTTCTTAGCAATTCAGAAAACAATAGATAGCGTGTTCACTCTCGTAGATTTACAAATGCTTGAGAATCCATCAAGTGAATAGCAGGGGCGTAGCTGGAGCTCTGAAGAACAGGGGACTTGGTTCCTGGGGAGGGGCACTCCAACATTATGCGAGATTTGTTTTTATATGAAGTCAGAAATGCAATCGGGACTACCATTTATAAAGCTTTTGGGCTTACCCTGCCATTAGCTCCAGTGTTGCTTTTCCAGTTTCAAAATGGCTGCCGCTCCAGCGACAGAGTGAAAGCAGCAGATGGCAAATTCAAAGTCAAAGAAGCAGACGACAAAATTCTTCAGAACAGAATTTTTCCAACGTCAAGGTTCATAGTTAAGTTTAAAGTTAGGGCTCGTAGGTAGGGTTCGTGGTAGTGTGTATGATTACTGTTAAGGTCAGTAGCTAGGTTTAGTGTTAGGTTAGGCTTGGTGTAAGAGTGAGTAAGTAGGTTAAGGCTTAGTATTTCAAATCCCTGAATGTAATTTCCAGTTCAGGTAAAAAAAAAAAATTCTTGTTACTTGCAATGGAACAACGGATATATGTCCAGCAGGCCTACCATGTTCAGGTGCAGCATTTTTTCTGTTAAATGAACTCGAGGAAAAATGTTGAAATTGTCGTCTGCTTCTTTTTCTTTAAATCCACCATCTGCAGCTGGAGCAGTAGCCATTTTACAGTGGAAAAGGACACAATATTTGGCCGTGACTTTAAAAAGCAGACCCTTAATTGATATCTTCGAAAAAAACAAGCTCATTATGTTCAGGGCCCAAATTAAAAATTGTGGAAATTAGTGTGAGGAGTTGAAATACTGTGATATATCTGAAACTTTCGCACAAATTTCTTTTGTTCTAACCACTGACCCAATCTTCCAACTCTTGTTTGTCACTTTGGTAAGTTATCCCAATACCCCAACTTAACGTGACAGGTTTGTTCGGTGAACATTTGCTTTATAAAGATACGCGTCTTCCGCCAACAGTGAATCTTCGTGGCTTGCTGGCTACCAATATCATTTCACCGACCAATTCGTTACTGTAAATGAGTTTGATCCTCACTGAGAGCTCAACTACTATAGCCTTATGCCATTATGAGTTCAGCTTGATAAGAAATATAGTGAATCTATTTATGAACCAGATCCTGTGATCTGTGTCTTTCCGCTTGCTCATGAACAGCAAAGGTCATAATGCCTCCATTATGACGTCATGCAACAGCAGCGCGATTATTCAAAATTGGTTGAAGTAGTCACAGCACAGACCCAGCAGTAGTTTCAAGACGTATTTTTAATGCTGAAATAAATACATTTATTTCCTTGCTATTCTTTATCCGCGTTTGTTGTAACAACATCTAGGGATCCCAGTTTGGGCTACAGCTTCGTCATTCATCCAAATCATCTCCCAGAACAGGTAACGTAAAATAGATAATCTTTGGACTTGTAACAAAGTAAATTTTGCGATGGGAAAATTTTTATTCCGTATTATAAATTTTAAATATCTATATCTTATCATACAAAAGCTCAGGTCAAATTTGTTGGTCTGCTGATTTGTTGAAATATAAATTTCCCTTGTTCTACTGTCCCTTTCTTCCTTACCCCCATTCAGCCAGTCACCGTTTTACATCGACCCCAGCCTTCATCAGTACGACAACCCACAATTTATGCAATGTAAACGGTGGAAATGGGACAGTGTAGACTTCTTTAGAGAGATTGTTTCGTTTGAAAATGTAAAACTACTTACGTTACCGCATAAATCATTTGAAAATTGAAGTAGAAATTCGATCTATCGTTTTGCGTCACCGAAATTCGTAGCTCACTTTGACTTCGTGATAGAAATTACGGATGGATTGAAAGCATACAATGGGTTACAATTACTGTGCATTTTTGATATAATATTATCAAACGGGTTGACTTTATTTTTCTACTGTAACAACAACAACTCTCACCATATTCAAGAGAGTAAACACTTCACTGCGTTTTGTGCAGTTACATTAAACCAAACCAATATGTAAAATCAACATTCCCTTACCGTGATTTGAAATCAAGACCAGCTGATTGGTTGGGGGTCTCTTATCGACAGAGGTGAATTAACGTGTCTCACAAATTTACGAAAATTCATGCTACAAATACTCAAGGGCTCTAAGAAATACATTTATACAATGAACATTTCTCTATTGTGATTTGTAATCACAACCAAGTGATTGGTAAGTGATTCCCTTACCTTTTGTCTTGTATTTGTAGTCAGAATATGAGTAGTGGGGTTGACCCTGCAGTAGCCAGGCTTGTTCCATTTCATTAAATCAATATTTGTTGATTTAATATTTAATTTCTAGATATTTAGTATTCATTATCATTTATTTATATCACTATTTATTGTTCATTTATCTATAATATTATTATTATACAAGCATAGTATCCGTTTAAAATGATGGCCCCTTTATTTTTTTACGGGTTCCATGCCTAGTCTTCTCTAAGCTGTGCGTGTGTGCGCGCGCACACCCATTTTACAACCAGCTCACAGAGGGAATTGATGTGCTCCCAAAAGTTTTCGAATTCTGTTGATAGCTTACTTGATTTTTATTGAAAAAATATTGATTCACTAAGTCAAATCTAAAAGTGCGTGCAGACTTTAGTCACTTGGAGACAATTTGCACAATAACATTTTTGCGCTCACTGACTACTTAGAATGAGAGTAATTGGATGAAAGTTTATAAATAATCGTTTTATTGAACAAAACTGCAACATTTATTTCAACTGTTCTTTCTTGGCATCACTCTGATTATGTTTTTTTGTGTCGATATGTAGTTTATATCAAACAATTAAAAGAAACTTAGGAACCCAGGAAAATTGATATATAGTAAATTGTAGTACGACAAGTCTCCCATAGGTTAGGACAAGTCAGTCAACATTAGCTAATTGGTCACGTGGCTCTGTTTCCCAAAAGAAGCAGCGAGTGATGTTAGTTTTGTAATTGTTAGCGGTTTTTGCTTTGGAACAATAACAGAGCAAGCAGGTGCACTTCACGGTTTGTTTGCTTTTTTTTTTTCGTGTGCGTGTTGGAATTTGTCGTACTATTGAATTGTTTCCGTGTTTCAAGTTGACCGTTCACCTGCCCGACTTAAATTCGATTTGAAAAAAAAAACAATCATTTTTAAAAAATTTTTCTCTTTACTTTCTTTGACGCTAGCAACAACAAAATGGCTGGGAGTGGAGACCAGGAGTATATGGATGATTTAGACGATTACAACATAAACCAGGATAAATTCGTCCACTCTAGTCACAGTGGGAAGGGCCGGTCGAAAAAAGAGGCTGGTCAGCATACCAACCACGCAGACCCTGGAGGCCACACCCGTAAAACCGTCGTAAAACTGGTTAACAATAGCCATAACAAACAACAACAAACAGGACCCGCTACCAAAGCGCCTGACTCAGCAAAAAAATGATGAGAAGTAAAGAAGGTGACTAAAAAAGTACTTTTTGGACTTTATTTATCAATTTCTTTCAGTAAAACTGTTATAAATTCATTTGTGCTGCACTCACTCACTTAAGTTTCAGTCATCGCAAAGACTCTGGTTTTAATTCGTCGTAGAAGTAAAAAAAAAAAAAAAACGGGAGGGGGGCTTTTGTGTACATTTTTATGTGTGTGTGCAATTAAGAAATAGTACTTAGTTTATGGCAAATGGGATGACTGAGAAGTCCAAAGGTTCTCAAATTAAATTGAAGTGCTTGCTTTGCCTCGTGGATGATGATAGTTGTTGCGTATTTCTCACTGGCGCAGTGCCAACAACGGTCAGTGTTCAATCGCTGCCCAGGTTATACTAATAGCCAAGGTATCGAATACTGATTATTATTTTTATTTAACCTGACACGTCTTCTTACTCTCACGAGGCCACGTGTCGGGCCAAGTTTAGCTGGTACAAGTCAAGTAGCGTGGTCCCCAAAAGAGAAGCGCATTTCCTCTTTCTTTACTCTTTCATAGCTCATTATAACCTCTATTTTCGCATCACACCTACAAGTTTATGGTCTCTTCTACAGACTGACCTACCAAAGGCTCCTACGAAGGCGTTTTCCTAAGGAAAAAAATACTGGGAGTCGGAGAAAATTTTCAACTCCAGCTATTTCATTTTATTGAAAACCTCAATACTTATCTTGACATGATTCTAAGCTGCGAAATGCAGGAGAATTGGTAGGTTTGCAAGTATCGCATGCATATATATATTCGATGCTGGAGTCTCCCGCGAAATGCGTGATACTTTGTAGGTCTGCTATTATTAGATAAGTACTTAGTTTCTTATGCATGTCAATGCCATGAAAATAAGCAACGTGTCTACTGTCTCGGCAGTGTGCCCACTTCAACTCCGCGAAATACTTATTACGTGAAAGGCATATTGTACCACATAACATAAGAAAAAAATCAACCATTCAACATTGCTCATGATCTTGGTTGAATCATAATGCACGTAGAAGAACTGAAAAAAATAATTCAAGGCTATGATTTGGAGTTGTATTAATGTCACCGTAACTGTGCACATAGCACGTGGCGATAGCACTTGTCGTACACACGAACGTAGCTGCTTCTTTCATTACCATTGTTACATATTTCTCATTTCATTTTGTGTTGCGCCTTGAATTGTATCAAAGTTCATTTGGGATCATTCCTTTTTCATTGTAACGCCTCAAACTAATCTCAGAATTCACTATCATTTGAGTATGAGCTACTAAAACAAGACGGGGACTGCACTCTTTTTTAGGGATCACGCTGCTTTTGCTGCTAAACTAAGCGCACCCCGCCGAGGAGCTGTGGGTTAACTTGTTGGTCAGAAAACATTTGAGAGAATTTGATCCTCATTTCATGCTCTACATTTGTAGCCTTGTACCATACCAAACTTTTAAAATATCAACCGTCTAATCGACTTGTTGCTACAAAAAACAAAAAAACAATCCATAATAACTGAAAGAACAGTTTATAAAAAGAAAAAATAGTATAAAATCTGCGACTTGTCAATCAAAAGTTAAAGTTGAAACCATTCGTTTTTAATCTTTAACCTAATTTAGAAAAAAATCCTTGCGAAAAGAAGAGGAAATTGTTGACACCACAATTCAGTTTTGTACGAATGTAAATAAAGCTACATATAGCCGTGTGAATTTTTACTTTTTTTATTGGGGTGAAGACCATAATTTCATCTTTAGTTTGTGACAAATAAAGATTATTGTAAGTTTAGAAAACGTGACGTGCAAACGTTAAACTTCGGCCCTCCCACGTATTGTTAATGATACATCTTTTATCTGACAATGTCATTGTTAAAATAGGTCTAACAAACGAAAAGTTGAACCCCAAGATTGACGAAGATATACGTTGTTCACGTGTAGTACTGTACTAGTATGTTAAGTGTTATATTGTACCAATAGTGTGTACACAATACATATAAATAATCAGTAGACAGTACATAAAATTATCTAGTTCAGCAGTTTTAATTCGGACCATGTAGACCCGTAAATAACGATAACCATGATGAATTGAAAATTCAGTTTGCTGGAAACTTTTTGGTCAAGATTCGATCGAGCTGAAAACAGTATTAAAACATTGCGAAGATTTTTTTTTTATGGTTTTCATCAGTAATACCTCTGTTATTTCTGTAAATGTGTCAGTTTTGAAAAAAAGATTTTAAAAGTTTGTTTTGGAGGGTTTTTTTTCTTTTTTCTTAATGTTCACTGACTGAGGCGAATACCATAATTTCATCTTTACAATTTGTGACAAATCAAGACTATTGCGAGTGAAAAACTAAGGAAAGAGTGATTAGAAAAAACATTAAATTTCGGTCCTCCCACGTATTGTTAATGATACTTGATTTATTCACCTAAATTGGGCGCTTAATTTCCGCTATTTTAATGGAAGCTCTGCTTATGTGAATTTCATTTGTTTTGGTCCGAAAAAATTCCAAAATTTTAATCATTTTTTTTAACTTTTAAGATTATGGTTGGGGTTGGTGTTAAAGCAATCGGGAGAACAGAATATAATTGATGAAAGCCGTACTTCAGTAAAAATGACAGAGAGAAAGTGTCTACTAAGCATTACATCGTAGAATCTCCGCTTCCCAGGGCATATTTTGTCTTCAAAACTGCCACTTTTCCAAAGGTATCCGGAAAAATCATCTCTGAAAAAAATTGAAGGGTTTTTATTCATTTTCCACTCATCCTCATCTTTACTTCTTTTTTAAAAAATTTTTTATTTATTCTCCTTTGGTTTCTACTTCATATATTTTTACAAGTTCAAGAGAAAGATTACGCAATGCCTGGCATTTGTAAAAAAAAAAACAATTTACTTAGTACACACAAATCATTATCAATCAAACCCACTAAAGATTATCCAAAAGTGCATAACTGCATGCTATGGAAATAAAGAAAATTAATGAAAATGTATTTAGATAAAGTTGTTAAGTTAATTCTTCAAATTCTGAACCAGCAAGTGAAAGAAATTCATTTTACTAATCAAAAATTAGATTTTACTACAGAATTAGATTATATAATTTGATTGTTATAGGTTTCTGTTTGTATTTGTTGCTTGCAAACAACTGCACTTATCAATCCAATGATTGAAGGAGAAAGTCTTTTATTGTGGAAGTTTTGGAAAAAAAAATGTTTCTGCCCCCCCCCCCAATTATTCAATCACTTAAATTAGTCCTGTTTGTTTATCAGAAATTGAGGGAATTTTCTTCATGTGCATAGCCAAACAAAAACTAATTAACTGCTACTTTAGGTTTCTTTTAGCTATTTAATTGTATCCGTTTTTTGAAAGGGGGAATTGGAGTGGGTGTTCTTTTTCTTTATTTTTTCCATTAACTTCAACACCTTTCTAATTTTATCACTTTTTTTTCACTTCTTTCCATAGTGTAAATATGCCCTTAAAAAACTGGAGACTATTCTTTCCTTCTAAAAAGAGGGGTTTTATTAGAAACTACAGTTTTTTTCTTATCCTTCCCAAGGTTTAATATTGCAGAAATTTTCAATTCAATACCTCTTCCTTTTTGTTGTTGCACAAAGCACTCTGTTGATCTCCAAGTATAATAGCTTGAGGTAACCCTTGTTGGTTGTCCATCCCACTTTAGGATTATCCCTCTCTTGAATGATTTTGTGACTTTTTGGCTTATGTCCCTTCATTTCCCAGAATTGGCATTAACTGAGGAGATCTAATTCATCTAATATGAATAACAAACTTCAGAAGTGGCATTAGCACATTTCATGACTATAATGTTTTGGTAGAACTGTTCAGGCAAACTTTATTACATCAAAATTGCTTCCATTATGCTTGGCCTGACTTGTTTTAGCCATGGTTTTTATGACTTTTTTTTCTCCCTGCCTAGACCTCTCTTGCATGCATTTAGACAGCATTTAAAACTTCTGCCACCTTTTTCTGCACATCTCCACTATTGATGTTTTTTGTATGTTTGTTTTTGTTTGATGATTTTCATATTATATCTGCCAAGCATTGCACTTCACACCTAATTGTAGGGTCAAGACAAATGCATGAACGT